>CANJKZ010000209.1:0-216426 GCA_947471745.1 Closterium sp. Naga37s-1 | reverse complement strand
CAATTTGCACTCGCTAGACGCTGTTCTCGCAATTCTGCACTCGCTAGACGCTTGTTCTTGCAATTCTGCACTCGCTAGACGCTTGTTCTCGCAATTCTGCACTCGCTAGACGCTTGTTCTTGCAATTCTGCACTCGCTAGACGCTTGTTCTCGCAATTCTGCACTCGCTAGACGCTGTTCTCGCAATTCTGCACTCGCTAGACGCTTGTTCTCGCAATTCTGCACTCGCTAGACGCTTGTTCTTGCAATTCTGCACTCGCTAGACGCTTGTTCTCGCAATTCTGCACTCGCTAGACGCTTGTTCTCGCAATTTTGCACTCGCTAGACGCTTGTTCTCGCAATTCTGCACTCGCTAGACGCTTGTTCTTGCAATTCTGCACTCGCTAGACGCTTGTTCTCGCAATTCTGCACTCGCTAGACGCTTGTTCTCGCAATTCTGCACTCGCTAGACGCTTGTTCTTGCAATTCTGCACTCGCTAGACGCTTGTTCTCGCAATTCTGCACTCGCTAGACGCTTGTTCTTGCAAATCTGCACTCGCTAGACGCTTGTTCTCGCAATTCTGCACTCGCTAGACGCTTGTTCTCGCAATTCTGCACTCGCTAGACGCTTGTTCTTGCAATTCTGCACTCGCTAGACGCTTGTTCTCGCATTCTGCACTCGCTAGACGCTTGTTCTCGCAATTCTGCACTCGCTAGACGCTTGTTCTCGCAATTTTGCACTCGCTAGACGCTTGTTCTCGCAATTCTGCACTCGCTAGACGCTTGTTCTCGCAATTCTGCACTCGCTAGACGCTTGTTCTCGCAATTCTGCACTCGCTAGACGCTTGTTCTCGCAATTCTGCACTCGCTAGACGCTTGTTCTCGCAATTCTGCACTCGCTAGACGCTTGTTCTTGCAATTCTGCACTCGCTAGACGCTTGTTCTTGCAATTCTGCACTCGCTAGACGCTTGTTCTCGCAATTTGCACTCGCTAGACGCTTGTTCTCGCAATTCTGCACTCGCTAGACGCTTGTTCTTGCAATTCTGCACTCGCTAGACGCTTGTTCTCGCAATTCTGCACTCGCTAGACGCTTGTTCTCGCAATTCTGCACTCGCTAGACGCTTGTTCTCGCAATTCTGCACTCGCTAGACGCTTGTTCTCGCAATTCTGCACTCGCTAGACGCTTGTTCTCGCAATTCTGCACTCGCTAGACGCTTGTTCTCGCAATTCTGCACTCGCTAGACGCTTGTTCTCGCAATTCTGCACTCGCTAGACGCTTGTTCTCGCAATTCTGCACTCGCTAGACGCTTGTTCTTGCAATTCTGCACTCGCTAGACGCTTGTTCTCGCAATTCTGCACTCGCTAGACGCTTGTTCTCGCAATTCTGCACTCGCTAGACGCTTGTTCTTGCAATTCTGCACTCGCTAGACGCTTGTTCTCGCAATTCTGCACTCGCTAGACGCTTGTTCTCGCAATTCTGCACTCGCTAGACGCTTGTTCTCGCAATTTTGCACTCGCTAGACGCTTGTTCTCGCAATTCTGCACTCGCTAGACGCTTGTTCTCGCAATTCTGCACTCGCTAGACGCTTGTTCTCGCAATTCTGCACTCGCTAGACGCTTGTTCTCGCACTTCTGCACTCGCTAGACGCTTGTTCTCGCAATTCTGCACTCGCTAGACGCTTGTTCTGCAATTCTGCACTCGCTAGACGCTTGTTCTCGCAATTCTGCACTCGCTAGACGCTTGTTCTCGCAATTCTGCACTCGCTAGACGCTTGTTCTCGCAATTCTGCACTCGCTAGACGCTTGTTCTGCAATTCTGCACTCGCTAGACGCTTGTTCTCGCAATTCTGCACTCGCTAGACGCTTGTTCTTGCAATTCTGCACTCGCTAGACGCTTGTTCTCGCAATTCTGCACTCGCTAGACGCTTGTTCTCGCAATTCTGCACTCGCTAGACGCTTGTTCTCGCAATTCTGCACTCGCTAGACGCTTGTTCTTGCAATTCTGCACTCGCTAGACGCTTGTTCTCGCAATTCTGCACTCGCTAGACGCTTGTTCTCGCAATTCTGCACTCGCTAGACGCTTGTTCTCGCAATTCTGCACTCGCTAGACGCTTGTTCTCGCAATTCTGCACTCGCTAGACGCTTGTTCTCGCAATTCTGCACTCGCTAGACGCTTGTTCTCGCAATTCTGCACTCGCTAGACGCTTGTTCTCGCAATTCTGCACTCGCTAGACGCTTGTTCTCGCAATTCTGCACTCGCTAGACGCTTGTTCTCGCAATTCTGCACTCGCTAGACGCTTGTTCTTGCAATTCTGCACTCGCTAGACGCTTGTTCTCGCAATTCTGCACTCGCTAGACGCTTGTTCTTGCAATTCTGCACTCGCTAGACGCTGTTCTCGCAATTCTGCACTCGCTAGACGCTTGTTCTCGCAATTCTGCACTCGCTAGACGCTTGTTCTTGCAATTCTGCACTCGCTAGACGCTTGTTCTCGCAATTCTGCACTCGCTAGACGCTTGTTCTCGCAATTCTGCACTCGCTAGACGCTTGTTCTCGCAATTCTGCACTCGCTAGACGCTTGTTCTCGCAATTCTGCACTCGCTAGACGCTTGTTCTCGCAATTCTGCACTCGCTAGACGCTTGTTCTCGCAATTCTGCACTCGCTAGACGCTTGTTCTCGCAATTCTGCACTCGCTAGACGCTTGTTCTCGCAATTCTGCACTCGCTAGACGCTTGTTCTCGCAATTCTGCACTCGCTAGACGCTTGTTCTTGCAATTCTGCACTCGCTAGACGCTTGTTCTGCAATTTCTGCACTCGCTAGACGCTTGTTCTCGCAATTCTGCACTCGCTAGACGCTTGTTCTTGCAATTCTGCACTCGCTAGACGCTTGTTCTCGCAATTCTGCACTCGCTAGACGCTTGTTCTTGCAATTCTGCACTCGCTAGACGCTTGTTCTCGCAATTCTGCACTCGCTAGACGCTTGTTCTCGCAATTCTGCACTCGCTAGACGCTTGTTCTGCAATTCTGCACTCGCTAGACGCTTGTTCTTGCAATTCTGCACTCGCTAGACGCTTGTTCTCGCAATTCTGCACTCGCTAGACGCTTGTTCTCGCAATTCTGCACTCGCTAGACGCTTGTTCTCGCAATTCTGCACTCGCTAGACCTTGTTCTTGCAATTCTGCACTCGCTAGACGCTTGTTCTCGCAATTCTGCACTCGCTAGACGCTTGTTCTCGCAATTCTGCACTCGCTAGACGCTTGTTCTTGCAATTCTGCACTCGCTAGACGCTTGTTCTCGCAATTCTGCACTCGCTAGACGCTTGTTCTTGCAATTCTGCACTCGCTAGACGCTTGTTCTCGCAATTCTGCACTCGCTAGACGCTTGTTCTCGCAATTCTGCACTCGCTAGACGCTTGTTCTTGCAATTCTGCACTCGCTAGACGCTTGTTCTCGCATTCTGCACTCGCTAGACGCTTGTTCTCGCAATTCTGCACTCGCTAGACGCTTGTTCTCGCAATTTGCACTCGCTAGACGCTTGTTCTCGCAATTCTGCACTCGCTAGACGCTTGTTCTCGCAATTCTGCACTCGCTAGACGCTTGTTCTCGCAATTCTGCACTCGCTAGACGCTTGTTCTCGCAATTCTGCACTCGCTAGACGCTTGTTCTCGCAATTCTGCACTCGCTAGACGCTTGTTCTTGCACTTGCACTCGCTAGACGCTTGTTCTTGCAATTCTGCACTCGCTAGACGCTTGTTCTGCAATTCTGCACTCGCTAGACGCTTGTTCTCGCAATTCTGCACTCGCTAGACGCTTGTTTGCAATTCTGCACTCGCTAGACGCTTGTTCTCGCAATTCTGCACTCGCTAGACGCTTGTTCTCGCAATTCTGCACTCGCTAGACGCTTGTTCTCGCAATTCTGCACTCGCTAGACGCTTGTTCTTGCAATTCTGCACTCGCTAGACGCTTGTTCTCGCAATTCTGCACTCGCTAGACGCTTGTTCTGCAATTCTGCACTCGCTAGACGCTTGTTCTCGCAATTCTGCACTCGCTAGACGCTTGTTCTCGCAATTCTGCACTCGCTAGACGCTTGTTCTCGCAATTCTGCACTCGCTAGACGCTTGTTCTCGCAATTCTGCACTCGCTAGACGCTTGTTCTCGCAATTCTGCACTCGCTAGACGCTTGTTTCGCACTTCTGCACTCGCTAGACGCTTGTTCTCGCAATTCTGCACTCGCTAGACGCTTGTTCTCGCAATTCTGCACTCGCTAGACGCTTGTTCTTGCAATTCTGCACTCGCTAGACGCTTGTTCTCGCAATTCTGCACTCGCTAGACGCTTGTTCTTGCAATTCTGCACTCGCTAGACGCTTGTTCTCGCAATTCTGCACTCGCTAGACACTTGTTCTCGCAATTCTGCACTCGCTAGACGCTTGTTCTCGCAATTCTGCACTCGCTAGACGCTTGTTCTCGCAATTCTGCACTCGCTAGACGCTTGTTCTCGCAATTCTGCACTCGCTAGACGCTTGTTCTCGCAATTCTGCACTCGCTAGACGCTTGTTCTCGCAATTCTGCACTCGCTAGACGCTTGTTCTCGCAATTCTGCACTCGCTAGACGCTTGTTCTCGCAATTCTGCACTCGCTAGACGCTTGTTCTCGCAATTCTGCACTCGCTAGACGCTTGTTCTCGCAATTCTGCACTCGCTAGACGCTTGTTCTCGCAATTCTGCACTCGCTAGACGCTTGTTCTCGCAATTCTGCACTCGCTAGACGCTTGTTCTGCAATTCTGCACTCGCTAGACGCTTGTTCTCGCAATTCTGCACTCGCTAGACGCTTGTTCTGCAATTCTGCACTCGCTAGACGCTTGTTCTTGCAATTCTGCACTCGCTAGACGCTTGTTCTCGCAATTTGCACTCGCTAGACGCTTGTTCTCGCAATTCTGCACTCGCTAGACGCTTGTTGTTCTCGCAATTTTGCACTCGCTAGACGCTTGTTCTCGCAATTCTGCACTCGCTAGACGACGCTTGTTCTCGCAATTCTGCACTCGCTAGACGCTTGTTCTCGCAATTCTGCACTCGCTAGACGCTTGTTCTTGCAATTTGCACTCGCTAGACGCTTGTTCTCGCATTCTGCACTCGCTAGACGCTTGTTCTTGCAATTCTGCACTCGCTAGACGCTTGTTCTTGCAATTCTGCACTCGCTAGACGCTTGTTCTTGCAATTCTGCACTCGCTAGACGCTTGTTCTTCGCAATTCTGCACTCGCTAGACGCTTGTTCTTGAAATTCTGCACTCGCTAGACGCTTGTTCTCGCAATTCTGCACTCGCTAGACGCTTGTTCTTGCAATTCTGCACTCGCTAGACGCTTGTTCTCGCAATTCTGCACTCGCTAGACGCTTGTTCTCGCAATTCTGCACTCGCTAGACGCTTGTTCTCGCAATTCTGCACTCGCTAGACGCTTGTTCTGCAATTCTGCACTCGCTAGACGCTTGTTCTCGCAATTCTGCACTCGCTAGACGCTTGTTCTCGCAATTCTGCACTCGCTAGACGCTTGTTCTCGCAATTCTGCACTCGCTAGACGCTTGTTCTCGCAATTCTGCACTCGCTAGACGCTTGTTCTCGCAATTCTGCACTCGCTAGACGCTTGTTCTGCAATTCTGCACTCGCTAGACGCTTGTTCTCGCAATTCTGCACTCGCTAGACGCTTGTTCTCGCAATTCTGCACTCGCTAGACGCTTGTTCTCGCAATTCTGCACTCGCTAGACGCTTGTTCTTGCAATTCTGCACTCGCTAGACGCTTGTTCTCGCAATTCTGCACTCGCTAGACGCTTGTTCTGCAATTCTGCACTCGCTAGACGCTTGTTCTCGCAATTCTGCACTCGCTAGACGCTTGTTCTCGCAATTCTGCACTCGCTAGACGCTTGTTCTTGCAATTCTGCACTCGCTAGACGCTTGTTCTCGCAATTCTGCACTCGCTAGACGCTTGTTCTCGCAATTCTGCACTCGCTAGACGCTTGTTCTCGCAATTTTGCACTCGCTAGACGCTTTCTCGCAATTCTGCACTCGCTAGACGCTTGTTCTCGCAATTCTGCACTCGCTAGACGCTTGTTCTCGCAATTCTGCACTCGCTAGACGCTTGTTCTCGCAATTCTGCACTCGCTAGACGCTTGTTCTCGCAATTCTGCACTCGCTAGACGCTTGTTCTTGCACTTCTGCACTCGCTAGACGCTTGTTCTTGCAATTCTGCACTCGCTAGACGCTTGTTCTCGCAATTCTGCACTCGCTAGACGCTTGTTCTCGCAATTCTGCACTCGCTAGACGCTTGTTCTCGCAATTCTGCACTCGCTAGACGCTTGTTCTCGCAATTCTGCACTCGCTAGACGCTTGTTCTCGCAATTCTGCACTCGCTAGACGCTTGTTCTCGCAATTCTGCACTCGCTAGACGCTTGTTCTTGCAATTCTGCACTCGCTAGACGCTTGTTCTTGCAATTCTGCACTCGCTAGACGCTTGTTCTGCAATTCTGCACTCGCTAGACGCTTGTTCTCGCAATTCTGCACTCGCTAGACGCTTGTTCTCGCAATTCTGCACTCGCTAGACGCTTGTTCTCGCAATTCTGCACTCGCTAGACGCTTGTTCTCGCAATTCTGCACTCGCTAGACGCTTGTTCTCGCAATTCTGCACTCGCTAGACGCTTGTTCTCGCAATTCTGCACTCGCTAGACGCTTGTTCTCGCAATTCTGCACTCGCTAGACGCTTGTTCTCGCAATTCTGCACTCGCTAGACGCTTGTTCTCGCAATTCTGCACTCGCTAGACGCTTGTTCTCGCAATTCTGCACTCGCTAGACGAGTTCTCGCAATTCTGCACTCGCTAGACGCTTGTTCTCGCAATTCTGCACTCGCTAGACGCTTGTTCTCGCAATTCTGCACTCGCTAGACGCTTGTTCTCGCAATTCTGCACTCGCTAGACGCTTGTTCTCGCAATTCTGCACTCGCTAGACGCTTGTTCTCGCACTTCTGCACTCGCTAGACGCTTGTTCTCGCACTTCTGCACTCGCTAGACGCTTGTTCTTGCAATTCTGCACTCGCTAGACGCTTGTTCTCGCAATTCTGCACTCGCTAGACGCTTGTTCTTGCAATTCTGCACTCGCTAGACGCTTGTTCTCGCAATTCTGCACTCGCTGACACGTTCTGCTGTTTCAATTCTGCACTCGCTAGACGCTTGTTCTTGCAATTCTGCACTCGCTAGACGCTTGTTCTCGCAATTCTGCACTCGCTAGACACTTGTTCTCGCAATTCTGCACTCGCTAGACGCTTGTTCTCGCAATTTGCACTCGCTAGACGCTTGTTCTCGCAATTCTGCACTCGCTAGACGCTTGTTCTCGCAATTCTGCACTCGCTAGACGCTTGTTCTCGCAATTCTGCACTCGCTAGACGCTTGTTCTCGCTTCTGCACTCGCTAGACGCTTGTTCTCGCAATTCTGCACTCGCTAGACGCTTGTTCTTGCAATTCTGCACTCGCTAGACGCTTGTTCTTGCAATTCTGCACTCGCTAGACGCTTGTTCTTGCAATTCTGCACTCGCTAGACGCTTGTTCTCGCAATTCTGCACTCGCTAGACGCTTGTTCTTGCAATTCTGCACTCGCTAGACGCTTGTTCTCGCAATTCTGCACTCGCTAGACGCTTGTTCTTGCAATTCTGCACTCGCTAGACGCTTGTTCTCGCAATTCTGCACTCGCTAGACGCTTGTTCTCGCAATTCTGCACTCGCTAGACGCTTGTTCTCGCAATTCTGCACTCGCTAGACGCTTGTTCTCGCAATTCTGCACTCGCTAGACGATGTTCTCGCAATTCTGCACTCGCTAGACGCTTGTTCTCGCACTTCTGCACTCGCTAGACGCTTGTTCTCGCAATTCTGCACTCGCTAGACGCTTGTTCTCGCAATTCTGCACTCGCTAGACGCTTGTTCTCGCAATTCTGCACTCGCTAGACGCTTGTTCTCGCAATTCTGCACTCGCTAGACGCTTGTTCTCGCAATTCTGCACTCGCTAGACGCTTGTTCTCGCAATTCTGCACTCGCTAGACGCTTGTTCTCGCAATTCTGCACTCGCTAGACGCTTGTTCTTGCAATTCTGCACTCGCTAGACGCTTGTTCTCGCAATTCTGCACTCGCTAGACGCTTGTTCTTGCAATTCTGCACTCGCTAGACGCTTGTTCTCGCAATTCTGCACTCGCTAGACACTTGTTCTCGCAATTCTGCACTCGCTAGACGCTTGTTCTTGCAATTCTGCACTCGCTAGACGCTTGTTCTCGCAATTCTGCACTCGCTAGACACTTGTTCTCGCAATTCTGCACTCGCTAGACGCTTGTTCTCGCAATTTTGCACTCGCTAGACGCTTGTTCTCGCAATTCTGCACTCGCTAGACGCTTGTTCTCGCAATTCTGCACTCGCTAGACGCTTGTTCTCGCAATTCTGCACTCGCTAGACGCTTGTTCTCGCAATTCTGCACTCGCTAGACGCTTGTTCTCGCATTCTGCACTCGCTAGACATTGTTCTTGCAATTCTGCACTCGCTAGACGCTTGTTCTTGCAATTCTGCACTCGCTAGACGCTTGTTCTGCAATTCTGCACTCGCTAGACGCTTGTTCTCGCAATTCTGCACTCGCTAGACGCTTGTTCTTGCAATTCTGCACTCGCTAGACGCTTGTTCTCGCAATTCTGCACTCGCTAGACGCTTGTTCTTGCAATTCTGCACTCGCTAGACGCTTGTTCTCGCAATTCTGCACTCGCTAGACGCTTGTTCTCGCAATTCTGCACTCGCTAGACGCTTGTTCTCGCAATTCTGCACTCGCTAGACGCTTGTTCTCGCAATTCTGCACTCGCTAGACGCTTGTTCTCGCAATTCTGCACTCGCTAGACGCTTGTTCTCGCAATTCTGCACTCGCTAGACGCTTGTTCTCGCAATTCTGCACTCGCTAGACGCTTGTTCTCGCAATTCTGCACTCGCTAGACGCTTGTTCTTGCAATTCTGCACTCGCTAGACGCTTGTTCTCGCAATTCTGCACTCGCTAGACGCTTGTTCTTGCAATTCTGCACTCGCTAGACGCTTGTTCTCGCAATTCTGCACTCGCTAGACGCTTGTTCTCGCAATTCTGCACTCGCTAGACGCTTGTTCTCGCAATTCTGCACTCGCTAGACGCTTGTTCTCGCAATTCTGCACTCGCTAGACGCTTGTTCTCGCAATTTGCACTCGCTAGACGCTTGTTCTCGCATTCTGCACTCGCTAGACGCTTGTTCTCGCAATTCTGCACTCGCTAGACGCTTGTTCTCGCAATTCTGCACTCGCTAGACGCTTGTTCTCGCAATTCTGCACTCGCTGGACGCTTGTTCTCGCAATTCTGCACTCGCTAGACGCTTGTTCTCGCAATTCTGCACTCGCTAGACGCTTGTTCTCGCAATTCTGCACTCGCTAGACGCTTGTTCTCGCAATTCTGCACTCGCTAGACGCTTGTTCTTGCAATTCTGCACTCGCTAGACGCTTGTTCTCGCAATTCTGCACTCGCTAGACGCTTGTTCTTGCAATTCTGCACTCGCTAGACGCTTGTTCTCGCAATTCTGCACTCGCTAGACGCTTGTTCTCGCAATTCTGCACTCGCTAGACGCTTGTTCTTGCAATTCTGCACTCGCTAGACGCTTGTTCTCGCAATTCTGCACTCGCTAGACGCTTGTTCTCGCAATTCTGCACTCGCTAGACGCTTGTTCTCGCAATTTTGCACTCGCTAGACGCTTTTTCTCGCAATTCTGCACTCGCTAGACGCTTGTTCTCGCAATTCTGCACTCGCTAGACGCTTGTTCTCGCAATTCTGCACTCGCTAGACGCTTGTTCTCGCAATTCTGCACTCGCTAGACGCTTGTTCTCGCAATTCTGCACTCGCTAGACGCTTGTTCTTGCAATTCTGCACTCGCTAGACGCTTGTTCTTGCAATTCTGCACTCGCTAGACGCTTGTTCTTGCAATTCTGCACTCGCTAGACGCTTGTTCTCGCAATTCTGCACTCGCTAGACGCTTGTTCTTGAAATTCTGCACTCGCTAGACGCTTGTTCTCGCAATTCTGCACTCGCTTAGACGCTTGTTCTTGCAATTCTGCACTCGCTAGACGCTTGTTCTCGCAATTCTGCACTCGCTAGACGCTTGTTCTCGCAATTCTGCACTCGCTAGACGCTTGTTCTTGCAATTCTGCACTCGCTAGACGCTTGTTCTCGCAATTCTGCACTCGCTAGACGCTTGTTCTTGCAATTCTGCACTCGCTAGACGCTTGTTCTCGCAATTCTGCACTCGCTAGACACTTGTTCTCGCAATTCTGCACTCGCTAGACGCTTGTTCTCGCAATTCTGCACTCGCTAGACGCTTGTTCTCGCAATTCTGCACTCGCTAGACGCTTGTTCTCAAATTCTGCACTCGCTAGACGCTTGTTCTTGCAATTTCGCACTCGCTAGACGCTTGTTCTCGCAATTTTGCACTCGCTAGACACTTGTTCTTGCAATTCTGCACTCGCTAGACGCTTGTTCTTGCAATTCTGCACTCGCTAGACGCTTGTTCTTGCAATTCTGCACTCGCTAGACGCTTGTTCTCGCAATTCTGCACTCGCTAGACGCTTGTTCTCGCAATTCTGCACTCGCTAGACGCTTGTTCTCGCAATTCTGCACTCGCTAGACGCTTGTTCTTGCAATTCTGCACTCGCTAGACGCTTGTTCTCGCAATTCTGCACTCGCTAGACGCTTGTTCTCGCAATTCTGCACTCGCTAGACGCTTGTTCTCGCAATTCTGCACTCGCTAGACGCTTGTTCTTGCAATTCTGCACTCGCTAGACGCTTGTTCTTGCAATTCTGCACTCGCTAGACGCTTGTTCTCGCAATTCTGCACTCGCTAGACGCTTGTTCTCGCAATTCTGCACTCGCTAGACGCTTGTTCTCGCAATTCTGCACTCGCTAGACGCTTGTTCTCGCAATTCTGCACTCGCTAGACGCTTGTTCTCGCAATTCTGCACTCGCTAGACGCTTGTTCTCGCAATTCTGCACTCGCTAGACGCTTGTTCTCGCAATTCTGCACTCGCTAGACGCTTGTTCTTGCAATTCTGCACTCGCTAGACGCTTGTTCTTGCAATTCTGCACTCGCTAGACGCTTGTTCTCGCAATTCTGCACTCGCTAGACGCTTGTTCTCGCAATTCTGCACTCGCTAGACGCTTGTTCTCGCAATTCTGCACTCGCTAGACGCTTGTTCTCGCAATTCTGCACTCGCTAGACGCTTGTTCTTGCAATTCTGCACTCGCTAGACGCTTGTTCTCGCAATTCTGCACTCGCTAGACGCTTGTTCTGCAATTCTGCACTCGCTAGACGCTTGTTCTTGCAATTCTGCACTCGCTAGACGCTTGTTCTCGCAATTCTGCACTCGCTAGACGCTTGTTCTCGCAATTCTGCACTCGCTAGACGCTTGTTCTTGCAATTCTGCACTCGCTAGACGCTTGTTCTCGCAATTCTGCACTCGCTAGACGCTTGTTCTCGCAATTCTGCACTCGCTAGACGCTTGTTCTCGCATTCTGCACTCGCTAGACGCTTGTTCTCGCAATTCTGCACTCGCTAGACGCTTGTTCTCGCAATTCTGCACTCGCTAGACGCTTGTTCTCGCAATTCTGCACTCGCTAGACGCTTGTTCTCGCACTTCTGCACTCGCTAGACGCTTGTTCTCGCAATTCTGCACTCGCTAGACGCTTGTTCTCGCAATTCTGCACTCGCTAGACGCTTGTTCTCGCAATTCTGCACTCGCTAGACGCTTGTTCTCGCATTCTGCACTCGCTAGACGCTTGTTCTCGCAATTCTGCACTCGCTAGACGCTTGTTCTCGCAATTCTGCACTCGCTAGACGCTTGTTCTCGCAATTCTGCACTCGCTAGACGCTTGTTCTCGCAATTCTGCACTCGCTAGACGCTTGTTCTCGCAATTCTGCACTCGCTAGACGCTTGTTCTTGCAATTCTGCACTCGCTAGACGCTTGTTCTCGCAATTCTGCACTCGCTAGACGCTTGTTCTCGCAATTCTGCACTCGCTAGACGCTTGTTCTCGCAATTCTGCACTCGCTAGACGCTTGTTCTCGCAATTCTGCACTCGCTAGACGCTTGTTCTCGCAATTCTGCACTCGCTAGACGCTTGTTCTCGCAATTCTGCACTCGCTAGACGCTTGTTCTCGCAATTCTGCACTCGCTAGACGCTTGTTCTCGCAATTCTGCACTCGCTAGACGCTTGTTCTTGCAATTCTGCACTCGCTAGACGCTTGTTCTTGCATTCTTGTGTTCGTTTGGCTGTTGTTCGTGTCATTCTGCACTCGCTAGACGCTTGTTCTTGCAATTCTGCACTCGCTAGACGCTTGTTCTCGCAATTCTGCACTCGCTAGACGCTTGTTCTTGCAATTCTGCACTCGCTAGACGCTTGTTCTCGCAATTCTGCACTCGCTAGACGCTTGTTCTCGCAATTCTGCACTCGCTAGACGCTTGTTCTCGCAATTCTGCACTCGCTAGACGCTTGTTCTCGCAATTCTGCACTCGCTAGACGCTTGTTCTCGCAATTCTGCACTCGCTAGACGCTTGTTCTCGCAATTCTGCACTCGCTAGACGCTTGTTCTCGCACTTCTGCACTCGCTAGACGCTTGTTCTCGCAATTCTGCACTCGCTAGACGCTTGTTCTCGCAATTCTGCACTCGCTAGACGCTTGTTCTCGCAATTTTGCACTCGCTAGACGCTTGTTCTCGCAATTCTGCACTCGCTAGACGCTTGTTCTCGCAATTCTGCACTCGCTAGACGCTTGTTCTCGCAATTCTGCACTCGCTAGACGCTTGTTCTCGCAATTCTGCACTCGCTAGACGCTTGTTCTGCAATTCTGCACTCGCTAGACGCTTGTTCTCGCAATTCTGCACTCGCTAGACACTTGTTCTTGCAATTCTGCACTCGCTAGACGCTTGTTCTTGCAATTCTGCACTCGCTAGACGCTTGTTCTTGCAATTCTGCACTCGCTAGACGCTTGTTCTCGCAATTCTGCACTCGCTAGACGCTTGTTCTTGCAATTCTGCACTCGCTAGACGCTTGTTCTCGCAATTCTGCACTCGCTAGACACTTGTTCTCGCAATTCTGCACTCGCTAGACGCTTGTTCTCGCAATTCTGCACTCGCTAGACGCTTGTTCTCGCAATTCTGCACTCGCTAGACGCTTGTTCTGCAATTCTGCACTCGCTAGACGCTTGTTCTTGCAATTCTGCACTCGCTAGACGCTTGTTCTTGCAATTCTGCACTCGCTAGACGCTTGTTCTCGCAATTCTGCACTCGCTAGACGCTTGTTCTCGCAATTCTGCACTCGCTAGACGCTTGTTCTCGCAATTCTGCACTCGCTAGACGCTTGTTCTCGCAATTCTGCACTCGCTAGACGCTTGTTCTCGCAATTCTGCACTCGCTAGACGCTTGTTCTGCAATTCTGCACTCGCTAGACGCTTGTTCTCGCAATTCTGCACTCGCTAGACGCTTGTTCTTGCAATTCTGCACTCGCTAGACGCTTGTTCTTGCAATTCTGCACTCGCTAGACGCTTGTTCTTGCAATTCTGCACTCGCTAGACGCTTGTTCTCGCAATTCTGCACTCGCTAGACGCTTGTTCTCGCAATTCTGCACTCGCTAGACGCTTGTTCTCGCAATTCTGCACTCGCTAGACGCTTGTTCTCGCAATTCTGCACTCGCTAGACGCTTGTTCTCGCAATTCTGCACTCGCTAGACGCTTGTTCTCGCAATTCTGCACTCGCTAGACGCTTGTTCTCACAATTCTGCACTCGCTAGACGCTTGTTCTTGCAATTCTGCACTCGCTAGACGCTTGTTCTTGCAATTCTGCACTCGCTAGACGCTTGTTCTCGCAATTCTGCACTCGCTAGACGCTTGTTCTCGCAATTCTGCACTCGCTAGACGCTTGTTCTCGCAATTCTGCACTCGCTAGACGCTTGTTCTCGCAATTCTGCACTCGCTAGACGCTTGTTCTCGCAATTCTGCACTCGCTAGACGCTTGTTCTCGCAATTCTGCACTCGCTAGACGCTTGTTCTTGCAATTCTGCACTCGCTAGACGCTTGTTCTTGCAATTCTGCACTCGCTAGACGCTTGTTCTTGCAATTCTGCACTCGCTAGACGCTTGTTCTCGCAATTCTGCACTCGCTAGACGCTTGTTCTCGCAATTCTGCACTCGCTAGACGCTTGTTCTCGCAATTCTGCACTCGCTAGACGCTTGTTCTTCAATTCTGCACTCGCTAGACGCTTGTTCTTGCAATTCTGCACTCGCTAGACGCTTGTTCTCGCAATTCTGCACTCGCTAGACGCTTGTTCTTGCAATTCTGCACTCGCTAGACGCTTGTTCTTGCAATTCTGCACTCGCTAGACGCTTGTTCTCGCAATTCTGCACTCGCTAGACGCTTGTTCTCGCAATTCTGCACTCGCTAGACGCTTGTTCTTGCAATTCTGCACTCGCTAGACGCTTGTTCTCGCAATTCTGCACTCGCTAGACGCTTGTTCTCGCAATTCTGCACTCGCTAGACGCTTGTTCTCGCAATTCTGCACTCGCTAGACGCTTGTTTTCGCAATTCTGCACTCGCTAGACGCTTGTTCTCGCAATTCTGCACTCGCTAGACATTGTTCTCGCAATTCTGCACTCGCTAGACGCTTGTTCTCGCAATTCTGCACTCGCTAGACGCTTGTTCTCGCAATTCTGCACTCGCTAGACGCTTGTTCTCGCAATTCTGCACTCGCTAGACGCTTGTTCTCGCAATTCTGCACTCGCTAGACGCTTGTTCTCGCAATTCTGCACTCGCTAGACGCTTGTTCTCGCAATTCTGCACTCGCTAGACGCTTGTTCTCGCAATTCTGCACTCGCTAGACGCTTGTTCTCGCAATTCTGCACTCGCTAGACGCTTGTTCTCGCAATTCTGCACTCGCTAGACGCTTGTTCTCGCAATTCTGCACTCGCTAGACGCTTGTTCTTGCAATTCTGCACTCGCTAGACGCTTGTTCTCGCAATTCTGCACTCGCTAGACACTTGTTCTCGCAATTCTGCACTCGCTAGACGCTTGTTCTCGCAATTTTGCACTCGCTAGACGCTTTTTCTCGCAATTCTGCACTCGCTAGACGCTTGTTCTCGCAATTCTGCACTCGCTAGACGCTTGTTCTCGCAATTCTGCACTCGCTAGACGCTTGTTCTCGCAATTCTGCACTCGCTAGACGCTTGTTCTCGCAATTCTGCACTCGCTAGACGCTTGTTCTTGCAATTCTGCACTCGCTAGACGCTTGTTCTTGCAATTCTGCACTCGCTAGACGCTTGTTCTTGCAATTCTGCACTCGCTAGACGCTTGTTCTCGCAATTCTGCACTCGCTAGACGCTTGTTCTCGCAATTCTGCACTCGCTAGACGCTTGTTCTCGCAATTCTGCACTCGCTAGACGCTTGTTCTCGCAATTCTGCACTCGCTAGACGCTTGTTCTCGCAATTCTGCACTCGCTAGACGCTTGTTCTCGCAATTCTGCACTCGCTAGACGCTTGTTCTCGCAATTCTGCACTCGCTAGACGCTTGTTCTCGCAATTCTGCACTCGCTAGACGCTTGTTCTCGCACTTCTGCACTCGCTAGACGCTTGTTCTCGCACTTCTGCACTCGCTAGACGCTTGTTTTCGCAATTCTGCACTCGCTAGACGCTTGTTCTCGCAATTCTGCACTCGCTAGACGCTTGTTCTCGCAATTCTGCACTCGCTAGACGCTTGTTCTCGCACTTCTGCACTCGCTAGACGCTTGTTCTCGCAATTCTGCACTCGCTAGACGCTTGTTCTTGCAATTCTGCACTCGCTAGACGCTTGTTCTCGCAATTCTGCACTCGCTAGACGCTTGTTCTCGCAATTCTGCACTCGCTAGACGCTTGTTCTCGCAATTCTGCACTCGCTAGACGCTTGTTCTGCAATTCTGCACTCGCTAGACGCTTGTTCTCGCAATTCTGCACTCGCTAGACGCTTGTTCTCGCAATTCTGCACTCGCTAGACGCTTGTTCTCGCAATTTGCACTCGCTAGACGCTTGTTCTCGCAATTCTGCACTCGCTAGACGCTTGTTCTCGCAATTCTGCACTCGCTAGACGCTTGTTCTCGCAATTCTGCACTCGCTAGACGCTTGTTCTCGCAATTCTGCACTCGCTAGACGCTTGTTCTCGCATTCTGCACTCGCTAGACGCTTGTTCTCGCACTTCTGCACTCGCTAGACGCTTGTTCTTGCAATTCTGCACTCGCTAGACGCTTGTTCTCGCAATTCTGCACTCGCTAGACGCTTGTTCTTGCAATTCTGCACTCGCTAGACGCTTGTTCTCGCAATTCTGCACTCGCTAGACGCTTGTTCTTGCAATTCTGCACTCGCTAGACGCTTGTTTGCAATTCTGCACTCGCTAGACGCTTGTTCTCGCAATTCTGCACTCGCTAGACGCTTGTTCTCGCAATTCTGCACTCGCTAGACGCTTGTTCTCGCAATTCTGCACTCGCTAGACGCTTGTTCTCGCAATTCTGCACTCGCTAGACGCTTGTTCTCGCAATTCTGCACTCGCTAGACGCTTGTTCTCGCAATTCTGCACTCGCTAGACGCTTGTTCTTGCAATTCTGCACTCGCTAGACGCTTGTTCTCGCAATTCTGCACTCGCTAGACGCTTGTTCTCGCAATTCTGCACTCGCTAGACGCTTGTTCTCGCAATTCTGCACTCGCTAGACGCTTGTTCTCGCAATTCTGCACTCGCTAGACGCTTGTTCTTGCAATTCTGCACTCGCTAGACGCTTGTTCTCGCAATTCTGCACTCGCTAGACGCTTGTTCTTGCAATTCTGCACTCGCTAGACGCTTGTTCTTGCAATTCTGCACTCGCTAGACGCTTGTTCTCGCAATTCTGCACTCGCTAGACGCTTGTTCTCGCAATTCTGCACTCGCTAGACGCTTGTTCTTGCAATTCTGCACTCGCTAGACGCTTGTTCTCGCAATTCTGCACTCGCTAGACGCTTGTTCTCGCAATTCTGCACTCGCTAGACGCTTGTTCTCGCAATTCTGCACTCGCTAGACGCTTGTTCTCGCAATTCTGCACTCGCTAGACGCTTGTTCTCGCAATTCTGCACTCGCTAGACGCTTGTTCTCGCAATTCTGCACTCGCTAGACGCTTGTTCTCGCAATTCTGCACTCGCTAGACGCTTGTTCTCGCAATTCTGCACTCGCTAGACGCTTGTTCTCGCAATTCTGCACTCGCTAGACGCTTGTTCTCGCACTTTTGCACTCGCTAGACGCTTGTTCTCGCAATTCTGCACTCGCTAGACGCTTGTTCTCGCACTTCTGCACTCGCTAGACGCTTGTTCTCGCAATTCTGCACTCGCTAGACGCTTGTTCTCGCAATTCTGCACTCGCTAGACGCTTGTTCTCGCAATTCTGCACTCGCTAGACGCTTGTTCTCGCAATTCTGCACTCGCTAGACGCTTGTTCTTGCAATTCTGCACTCGCTAGACGCTTGTTCTCGCAATTCTGCACTCGCTTGACGCTTGTTCTCGCAATTCTGCACTCGCTAGACGCTTGTTCTCGCAATTCTGCACTCGCTAGACGCTTGTTCTCGCAATTCTGCACTCGCTAGACGCTTGTTCTCGCAATTCTGCACTCGCTAGACGCTTGTTCTCGCAATTCTGCACTCGCTAGACGCTTGTTCTCGCAATTCTGCACTCGCTAGACGCTTGTTCTCGCAACTTCTGCACTCGCTAGACGCTTGTTCTCGCAATTCTGCACTCGCTAGACGCTTGTTCTTGCAATTCTGCACTCGCTAGACGCTTGTTCTTGCAATTCTGCACTCGCTAGACGCTTGTTCTCGCAATTCTGCACTCGCTAGACGCTTGTTCTTGCAATTCTGCACTCGCTAGACGCTTGTTCTCGCAATTCTGCACTCGCTAGACGCTTGTTCTCGCAATTCTGCACTCGCTAGACGCTTGTTCTCGCAATTCTGCACTCGCTAGACGCTTGTTCTCGCAATTCTGCACTCGCTAGACGCTTGTTCTCGCAATTCTGCACTCGCTAGACGCTTGTTCTCGCAATTCTGCACTCGCTAGACGATTGTTCTCGCAATTCTGCACTCGCTAGACGCTTGTTCTCGCAATTCTGCACTCGCTAGACGCTTGTTCTCGCAATTCTGCACTCGCTAGACGCTTGTTCTCGCAATTCTGCACTCGCTAGACGCTTGTTCTCGCAATTCTGCACTCGCTAGACGCTTGTTCTCGCAATTCTGCACTCGCTAGACGCTTGTTCTCGCACTTCTGCACTCGCTAGACGCTTGTTCTCGCAATTCTGCACTCGCTAGACGCTTGTTCTTAAAATTCTGCACTCGCTAGACGCTTGTTCTCGCATTCTGCACTCGCTAGACACTTGTTCTCGCAATTCTGCACTCGCTAGACGCTTGTTCTTGCAATTCTGCACTCGCTAGACGCTTGTTCTTGCAATTCTGCACTCGCTAGACGCTTGTTCTCGCAATTCTGCACTCGCTAGACGCTTGTTCTTGCAATTCTGCACTCGCTAGACGCTTGTTCTCGCAATTCTGCACTCGCTAGACGCTTGTTCTTGCAATTCTGCACTCGCTAGACGCTTGTTCTCGCAATTCTGCACTCGCTAGACGCTTGTTCTCGCAATTCTGCACTCGCTAGACGCTTGTTCTGCACTTCTGCACTCGCTAGACGCTTGTTCTTGCAATTCTGCACTCGCTAGACGCTTGTTCTTGCAATTCTGCACTCGCTAGACGCTTGTTCTCGCAATTCTGCACTCGCTAGACTTGTTCTCGCAATTCTGCACTCGCTAGACGCTTGTTCTCGCAATTCTGCACTCGGAGACGCTTGTTCTCGCAATTCTGCACTCGCTAGACGCTTGTTCTCGCAATTCTGCACTCGCTAGACGCTTGTTCTTGCAATTTCTGCACTCGCTAGACGCTTGTTCTCGCAATTCTGCACTCGCTAGACGCTTGTTCTCGCAATTCTGCACTCGCTAGACGCTTGTTCTCGCAATTCTGCACTCGCTAGACGCTTGTTCTTGCAATTCTGCACTCGCTAGACGCTTGTTCTCGCAATTCTGCACTCGCTAGACGCTTGTTCTCGCAATTCTGCACTCGCTAGACGCTTGTTCTCGCAATTCTGCACTCGCTAGACGCTTGTTCTTGCAATTCTGCACTCGCTAGACGCTTGTTCTCGCAATTCTGCACTCGCTAGACGCTTGTTCTCGCAATTCTGCACTCGCTAGACGCTTGTTCTCGCAATTCTGCACTCGCTAGACGCTTGTTCTTGCAATTCTGCACTCGCTAGACGCTTGTTCTTGCAATTCTGCACTCGCTAGACGCTTGTTCTCGCAATTCTGCACTCGCTAGACGCTTGTTCTCGCAATTCTGCACTCGCTAGACGCTTGTTCTCGCAATTCTGCACTCGCTAGACGCTTGTTCTCGCAATTCTGCACTCGCTAGACGCTTGTTCTCGCAATTCTGCACTCGCTAGACGCTTGTTCTCGCAATTCTGCACTCGCTAGACGCTTGTTCTTGCAATTTTGCACTCGCTAGACGCTTGTTCTTGCAATTCTGCACTCGCTAGACGCTTGTTCTTGCAATTCTGCACTCGCTAGACGCTTGTTCTCGCAATTCTGCACTCGCTAGACGCTTGTTCTCGCAATTCTGCACTCGCTAGACGCTTGTTCTCGCATTCTGCACTCGCTAGACGCTTGTTCTTGCAATTCTGCACTCGCTAGACGCTTGTTCTTGCAATTCTGCACTCGCTAGACGCTTGTTCTCGCAATTCTGCACTCGCTAGACGCTTGTTCTTGCAATTCTGCACTCGCTAGACGCTTGTTCTCGCAATTCTGCACTCGCTAGACGCTTGTTCTCGCAATTCTGCACTCGCTAGACGCTTGTTCTCGCAATTCTGCACTCGCTAGACGCTTGTTCTTGCACTTCTGCACTCGCTAGACGCTTGTTCTCGCAATTCTGCACTCGCTAGACGCTTGTTCTCGCAATTCTGCACTCGCTAGACGCTTGTTCTCGCACTTCTGCACTCGCTAGACGCTTGTTCTCGCAATTCTGCACTCGCTAGACGCTTGTTCTCGCAATTCTGCACTCGCTAGACGCTTGTTCTCGCACTTCTGCACTCGCTAGACGCTTGTTCTCGCAATTCTGCACTCGCTAGACGCTTGTTCTCGCAATTCTGCACTCGCTAGACGCTTGTTCTCGCATTCTGCACTCGCTAGACGCTTGTTCTCGCAATTCTGCACTCGCTAGACGCTTGTTCTCGCAATTCTGCACTCGCTAGACGCTTGTTCTCGCAATTCTGCACTCGCTAGACGCTTGTTCTCGCAATTCTGCACTCGCTAGACGCTTGTTCTCGCAATTCTGCACTCGCTAGACGCTTGTTCTCGCAATTCTGCACTCGCTAGACGCTTGTTCTCGCAATTCTGCACTCGCTAGACGCTTGTTCTTGCAATTCTGCACTCGCTAGACGCTTGTTCTCGCAATTCTGCACTCGCTAGACACTTGTTCTCGCAATTCTGCACTCGCTAGACGCTTGTTCTCGCAATTCTGCACTCGCTAGACGCTTGTTCTCGCAATTCTGCACTCGCTAGACGCTTGTTCTCGCAATTCTGCACTCGCTAGACGCTTGTTCTCGCAATTCTGCACTCGCTAGACGCTTGTTCTCGCATTCTGCACTCGCTAGACGCTTGTTCTCGCAATTCTGCACTCGCTAGACACTTGTTCTGCAATTCTGCACTCGCTAGACGCTTGTTCTCGCAATTCTGCACTCGCTAGACGCTTGTTCTTGCAATTCTGCACTCGCTAGACGCTTGTTCTCGCAATTCTGCACTCGCTAGACGCTTGTTCGCAATTCTGCACTCGCTAGACGCTTGTTCTCGCAATTCTGCACTCGCTAGACGCTTGTTCTCGCAATTCTGCACTCGCTAGACGCTTGTTCTCGCAATTCTGCACTCGCTAGACGCTTGTTCTCGCAATTCTGCACTCGCTAGACGCTTGTTCTCGCAATTCTGCACTCGCTAGACGCTTGTTCTCGCAATTCTGCACTCGCTAGACGCTTGTTCTCGCAATTCTGCACTCGCTAGACGCTTGTTCTCGCAATTCTGCACTCGCTGACGCTTGTTCTCGCAATTCTGCACTCGCTAGACGCTTGTTCTCGCAATTCTGCACTCGCTAGACGCTTGTTCTCGCACTTCTGCACTCGCTAGACGCTTGTTCTCGCACTTCTGCACTCGCTAGACGCTTGTTCTCGCAATTCTGCACTCGCTAGACGCTTGTTCTTGCAATTCTGCACTCGCTAGACGCTTGTTCTCGCAATTCTGCACTCGCTAGACGCTTGTTCTTAAATTCTGCACTCGCTAGACGCTTGTTCTCGCAATTCTGCACTCGCTAGACACTTGTTCTTGCAATTCTGCACTCGCTAGACGCTTGTTCTCGCAATTCTGCACTCGCTAGACGCTTGTTCTCGCAATTCTGCACTCGCTAGACGCTTGTTCTCGCAATTCTGCACTCGCTAGACGCTTGTTCTCGCAATTCTGCACTCGCTAGACGCTTGTTCTCGCAATTCTGCACTCGCTAGACGCTTGTTCTCGCAATTCTGCACTCGCTAGACGCTTGTTCTCGCAATTCTGCACTCGCTAGACGCTTGTTCTCGCAATTCTGCACTCGCTAGACGCTTGTTCTCGCAATTCTGCACTCGCTAGACGCTTGTTCTCGCAATTCTGCACTCGCTAGACGCTTGTTCTCGCAATTCTGCACTCGCTAGACGCTTGTTCTCGCAAATCTGCACTCGCTAGACGCTTGTTCTCGCAATTCTGCACTCGCTAGACGCTTGTTCTTGCAATTCTGCACTCGCTAGACGCTTGTTCTTGCAATTCTGCACTCGCTAGACGCTTGTTCTCGCAATTCTGCACTCGCTAGACGCTTGTTCTCGCAATTCTGCACTCGCTAGACGCTTGTTCTCGCAATTCTGCACTCGCTAGACGCTTGTTCTCGCAATTCTGCACTCGCTAGACGCTTGTTCTCGCAATTCTGCACTCGCTAGACGCTTGTTCTCGCAATTCTGCACTCGCTAGACGCTTGTTCTGCAATTCTGCACTCGCTAGACGCTTGTTCTTGCAATTCTGCACTCGCTAGACGCTTGTTCTCGCAATTCTGCACTCGCTAGACGCTTGTTCTCGCAATTCTGCACTCGCTAGACGCTTGTTCTCGCAATTCTGCACTCGCTAGACGCTTGTTCTCGCAATTCTGCACTCGCTAGACGCTTGTTCTCGCAATTCTGCACTCGCTAGACGCTTGTTCTTGCAATTCTGCACTCGCTAGACGCTTGTTCTCGCAATTCTGCACTCGCTAGACGCTTGTTCTCGCAATTCTGCACTCGCTAGACGCTTGTTCTCGCAATTCTGCACTCGCTAGACGCTTGTTCTCGCAATTCTGCACTCGCTAGACGCTTGTTCTCGCAATTCTGCACTCGCTAGACGCTTGTTCTCGCACTTCTGCACTCGCTAGACGCTTGTTCTCGCAATTCTGCACTCGCTAGACGCTTGTTCTCGCAATTCTGCACTCGCTAGACGCTTGTTCTCGCAATTCTGCACTCGCTAGACGCTTGTTCTCGCAATTCTGCACTCGCTAGACGCTTGTTCTCGCAATTCTGCACTCGCTAGACGCTTGTTCTCGCAATTCTGCACTCGCTAGACGCTTGTTCTCGCATTCTGCACTCGCTAGACGCTTGTTCTCGCAATTCTGCACTCGCTAGACGCTTGTTCACGCAATTCTGCACTCGCTAGACGCTTGTTCTCGCACTTCTGCACTCGCTAGACGCTTGTTCTCGCACTTCTGCACTCGCTAGACGCTTGTTCTCGCAATTCTGCACTCGCTAGACGCTTGTTCTCGCAATTCTGCACTCGCTAGACGCTTGTTCTCGCAATTCTGCACTCGCTAGACGCTTGTTCTCGCAATTCTGCACTCGCTAGACGCTTGTTCTCGCAATTCTGCACTCGCTAGACGCTTGTTCTCGCAATTCTGCACTCGCTAGACGCTTGTTCTTGCAATTCTGCACTCGCTAGACGCTTGTTCTCGCAATTCTGCACTCGCTGACACGCTTGTTCTCGCAATTCTGCACTCGCTAGACGCTTGTTCTCGCAATTTTGCACTCGCTAGACGCTTGTTCTCGCAATTCTGCACTCGCTAGACGCTTGTTCTCGCAATTCTGCACTCGCTAGACGCTTGTTCTCGCAATTCTGCACTCGCTAGACGCTTGTTCTCGCAATTCTGCACTCGCTAGACGCTTGTTCTCGCACTTCTGCACTCGCTAGACGCTTGTTCTGCAATTCTGCACTCGCTAGACGCTTGTTCTTGCAATTCTGCACTCGCTAGACGCTTGTTCTCGCAATTCTGCACTCGCTAGACGCTTGTTCTCGCAATTCTGCACTCGCTAGACGCTTGTTCTTGCAATTCTGCACTCGCTAGACGCTTGTTCTCGCAATTCTGCACTCGCTAGACACTTGTTCTCGCAATTCTGCACTCGCTAGACGCTTGTTCTCGCAATTCTGCACTCGCTAGACGCTTGTTCTCGCAATTCTGCACTCGCTAGACGCTTGTTCTCGCAATTCTGCACTCGCTAGACGCTTGTTCTCCAATTCTGCACTCGCTAGACGCTTGTTCTCGCAATTCTGCACTCGCTAGACGCTTGTTCTCGCACTTCTGCACTCGCTAGACGCTTGTTCTCGCAATTCTGCACTCGCTAGACGCTTGTTCTCGCAATTCTGCACTCGCTAGACGCTTGTTCTCGCAATTCTGCACTCGCTAGACGCTTGTTCTCGCAATTCTGCACTCGCTAGACGCTTGTTCTCGCAATTCTGCACTCGCTAGACGCTTGTTCTCGCAATTCTGCACTCGCTAGACGCTTGTTCTCGCAATTCTGCACTCGCTAGACGCTTGTTCTTGCAATTCTGCACTCGCTAGACGCTTGTTCTCGCACTTCTGCACTCGCTAGACGCTTGTTCTCGCAATTCTGCACTCGCTAGACGCTTGTTCTTGCAATTCTGCACTCGCTAGACGCTTGTTCTCGCAATTCTGCACTCGCTAGACGCTTGTTCTCGCAATTCTGCACTCGCTAGACGCTTGTTCTTGAAATTCTGCACTCGCTAGACGCTTGTTCTCGCAATTCTGCACTCGCTTGACACTTGTTCTTGCAATTCTGCACTCGCTAGACGCTTGTTCTCGCAATTCTGCACTCGCTAGACGCTTGTTCTCGCAATTCTGCACTCGCTAGACGCTTGTTCTTGCACTTCTGCACTCGCTAGACGCTTGTTCTTGCAATTCTGCACTCGCTAGACGCTTGTTCTTGCAATTCTGCACTCGCTAGACGCTTGTTCTCGCAATTCTGCACTCGCTAGACGCTTGTTCTCGCAATTCTGCACTCGCTAGACGCTTGTTCTCGCAATTCTGCACTCGCTAGACGCTTGTTCTCGCAATTCTGCACTCGCTAGACGCTTGTTCTCGCAATTCTGCACTCGCTAGACGCTTGTTCTCGCAATTCTGCACTCGCTAGACGCTTGTTCTCGCAATTCTGCACTCGCTAGACACTTGTTCTGCAATTCTGCACTCGCTAGACGCTTGTTCTCGCAATTCTGCACTCGCTAGACGCTTGTTCTTGCAATTCTGCACTCGCTAGACGCTTGTTCTCGCAATTCTGCACTCGCTAGACGCTTGTTCTCGCAATTCTGCACTCGCTAGACGCTTGTTCTTGCAATTCTGCACTCGCTAGACGCTTGTTCTTGCAATTCTGCACTCGCTAGACGCTTGTTCTCGCAATTCTGCACTCGCTAGATGCCTTGTTCTCGCAATTCTGCACTCGCTAGACGCTTGTTCTCGCAATTCTGCACTCGCTAGACGCTTGTTCTTGCAATTCTGCACTCGCTAGACGCTTGTTCTTGCAATTCTGCACTCGCTAGACGCTTGTTCTCGCAATTCTGCACTCGCTAGACGCTTGTTCTCGCAATTCTGCACTCGCTAGACGCTTGTTCTCGCAATTCTGCACTCGCTAGACGCTTGTTCTCGCAATTCTGCACTCGCTAGACGCTTGTTCTCGCAATTCTGCACTCGCTAGACGCTTGTTCTCGCAATTCTGCACTCGCTAGACGCTTGTTCTTGCAATTCTGCACTCGCTAGACGCTTGTTCTCGCAATTCTGCACTCGCTAGACGCTTGTTCTTGCAATTCTGCACTCGCTAGACGCTTGTTCTCGCAATTCTGCACTCGCTAGACGCTTGTTCTCGCAATTCTGCACTCCTAGACGCTTGTTCTCGCAATTCTGCACTCGCTAGACGCTTGTTCTCGCAATTCTGCACTCGCTAGACGCTTGTTCTTGCAATTCTGCACTCGCTAGACGCTTGTTCTCGCAATTCTGCACTCGCTAGACGCTTGTTCTTGCAATTCTGCACTCGCTAGACGCTTGTTCTCGCAATTCTGCACTCGCTAGACGCTTGTTCTCGCAATTCTGCACTCGCTAGACGCTTGTTCTCGCAATTCTGCACTCGCTAGACGCTTGTTCTTGCAATTCTGCACTCGCTAGACGCTTGTTCTCGCAATTCTGCACTCGCTAGACGCTTGTTCTCGCACTTCTGCACTCGCTAGACGCTTGTTCTCGCAATTCTGCACTCGCTAGACGCTTGTTCTCGCAATTCTGCACTCGCTAGACGCTTGTTCACGCAATTCTGCACTCGCTAGACGCTTGTTCTCGCACTTCTGCACTCGCTAGACGCTTGTTCTCGCACTTCTGCACTCGCTAGACGCTTGTTCTCGCACTTCTGCAC
The DNA here is from genome assembly GCA_947471745.1 of Closterium sp. Naga37s-1. NCBI lineage: Eukaryota > Viridiplantae > Streptophyta > Zygnematophyceae > Desmidiales > Closteriaceae > Closterium > Closterium sp. Naga37s-1. The sequence continues at coordinate 190,528 of CANJKZ010000209.1, read as the reverse complement.
TCGCTAGACGCTTGTTCTCGCAATTCTGCACTCGCTAGACGCTTGTTCTCGCAATTCTGCACTCGCTAGACGCTTGTTCTCGCAATTCTGCACTCGCTAGACGCTTGTTCTCGCAATTCTGCACTCGCTTGACACTTGTTCTCGCAATTCTGCACTCGCTAGACGCTTGTTCTTGCAATTCTGCACTCGCTAGACGCTTGTTCTCGCAGCTCTGCACTCGCTTGACACTTGTTCTCGCAATTCTGCACTCGCTAGACGCTTGTTCTCGCAATTTTGCACTCGCTAGACGCTTTTTCTCGCAATTCTGCACTCGCTAGACGCTTGTTCTCGCAATTCTGCACTCGCTAGACGCTTGTTCTCGCAATTCTGCACTCGCTAGACGCTTGTTCTCGCACTTCTGCACTCGCTAGACGCTTGTTCTCGCACTTGTGCACTCGCTAGACACTTGTTCTTGCAATTCTGCACTCGCTAGACGCTTGTTCTTGCAATTCTGCACTCGCTAGACGCTTGTTCTTGCAATTCTGCACTCGCTAGACGCTTGTTCTCGCAATTCTGCACTCGCTAGACGCTTGTTCTTGAAATTCTGCACTCGCTAGACGCTTGTTCTCGCAATTCTGCACTCGCTTGACACTTGTTCTCGCAATTCTGCACTCGCTAGACGCTTGTTCTCGCAATTCTGCACTCGCTAGACGCTTGTTCTCGCAATTCTGCACTCGCTAGACGCTTGTTCTCGCAATTCTGCACTCGCTAGACGCTTGTTCTCGCAATTCTGCACTCGCTAGACGATTGTTCTCGCACTTCTGCACTCGCTAGACGCTTGTTCTCGCAATTCTGCACTCGCTGGACGCTTGTTCTCGCAATTCTGCACTCGCTAGACGCTTGTTCTCGCAATTCTGCACTCGCTAGACGCTTGTTCTCGCAATTCTGCACTCGCTAGACGCTTGTTCTCGCAATTCTGCACTCGCTAGACGCTTGTTCTCGCACTCTGCACTCGCTAGACGCTTGTTCTCGCAATTCTGCACTCGCTAGACGCTTGTTCTCGCAATTCTGCACTCGCTAGACGCTTGTTCTAAATTCTGCACTCGCTAGACGCTTGTTCTCGCAATTCTGCACTCGCTAGACGCTTGTTCTCGCAATTCTGCACTCGCTAGACGCTTGTTCTTGCAATTCTGCACTCGCTAGACGCTTGTTCTCGCAATTCTGCACTCGCTAGACACTTGTTCTCGCAATTCTGCACTCGCTAGACGCTTGTTCTCGCAATTCGCCAATTCTGCACTCGCTAGACGCTTGTTCTCGCAATTCTGCACTCGCTAGACGCTTGTTCTCGCAATTCTGCACTCGCTAGACGCTTGTTCTCGCAATTCTGCACTCGCTAGACGCTTGTTCTCGCAATTCTGCACTCGCTAGACGCTTGTTCTCGCAATTCTGCACTCGCTAGACGCTTGTTCTCGCACTTCTGCACTCGCTAGACGCTTGTTCTTGCAATTCTGCACTCGCTAGACGCTTGTTCTCGCAATTCTGCACTCGCTAGACGCTTGTTCTTGCAATTCTGCACTCGCTAGACGCTTGTTCTCGCAATTCTGCACTCGCTAGACGCTTGTTCTCGCAATTCTGCACTCGCTAGACGCTTGTTCTCGCAATTCTGCACTCGCTAGACGCTTGTTCTTGCAATTTCACACTCGCTAGACTTGTTCTCGCAATTCTGCACTCGCTAGACGCTTGTTCTCGCAATTCTGCACTCGCTAGACGCTTGTTCTCGCAATTCTGCACTCGCTAGACGCTTGTTCTCTTGCAATTCTGCACTTAGACCGCTTGTTCTGCAATTCTGCACTCGCTAGACGCTTGTTCTCGCAATTTTGCACTCGCTAGACGCTTGTTCTCGCAATTCTGCACTCGCTAGACGCTTGTTCTCGCAATTCTGCACTCGCTAGACGCTTGTTCTTGCAATTCTGCACTCGCTAGACGCTTGTTCTCGCAATTCTGCACTCGCTAGACGCTTGTTCTCGCAATTCTGCACTCGCTAGACGCTTGTTCTCGCAATTCTGCACTCGCTAGACGCTTGTTCTCGCAATTCTGCACTCGCTAGACGCTTGTTCTCGCAATTCTGCACTCGCTAGACGCTTGTTCTCGCAATTCTGCACTCGCTAGACGCTTGTTCTCGCAATTCTGCACTCGCTAGACGCTTGTTCTCGCAATTCTGCACTCGCTAGACGCTTGTTCTCGCAATCTGCACTCGCTATTTTTTTGTTCTTCGCTTGCACTCGTTCTTGTGTTCTTCTTGCCTTTACGCTTTTTTCTTTTTCTGCACTCGCTTCGCTTTTTCTTCTGCGATTTCTCGCTTTTTTTTTCTCTTTAGACGCTTGTTCTTGGCATTCTGCACTCGCTAGACGCTTGTTCTCGCAATTCTGCACTCGCTAGACGCTTGTTCTCGCAATTCTGCACTCGCTAGACGCTTGTTCTTGCAATTCTGCACTCGCTAGACGCTTGTTCTCGCAATTCTGCACTCGCTAGACGCTTGTTCTTGCAATTCTGCACTCGCTAGACGCTTGTTCTCGCAATTCTGCACTCGCTAGACGCTTGTTCTTGCAATTCTGCACTCGCTAGACGCTTGTTCTCGCAATTCTGCACTCGCTAGACGCTTGTTCTCGCAATTCTGCACTCGCTAGACGCTTGTTCTCGCAATTCTGCACTCGCTAGACGCTTGTTCTCGCAATTCTGCACTCGCTAGACGCTTGTTCTCGCACTTCTGCACTCGCTAGACGCTTGTTCTCGCAATTCTGCACTCGCTAGACGCTTGTTCTCGCAATTCTGCACTCGCTAGACGCTTGTTCTCGCAATTCTGCACTCGCTAGACGCTTGTTCTCGCAATTCTGCACTCGCTAGACGCTTGTTCTCGCAATTCTGCACTCGCTAGACGCTTGTTCTCGCAATTCTGCACTCGCTAGACGCTTGTTCTCGCAATTCTGCACTCGCTAGACGCTTGTTCTTGCAATTCTGCACTCGCTAGACGCTTGTTCTTGCAATTCTGCACTCGCTAGACGCTTGTTCTCGCAATTCTGCACTCGCTAGACGCTTGTTCTCGCAATTCTGCACTCGCTAGACGCTTGTTCTCGCAATTCTGCACTCGCTAGACGCTTGTTCTCGCAATTCTGCACTCGCTAGACGCTTGTTCTCGCAATTCTGCACTCGCTAGACGCTTGTTCTCGCAATTCTGCACTCGCTAGACGCTTGTTCTTGCAATTCTGCACTCGCTAGACGCTTGTTCTCGCAATTCTGCACTCGCTAGACGCTTGTTCTCGCAATTCTGCACTCGCTAGACGCTTGTTCTGCAATTCTGCACTCGCTAGACGCTTGTTCTCGCAATTCTGCACTCGCTAGACGCTTGTTCTCGCAATTCTGCACTCGCTAGACGCTTGTTCTTGCAATTCTGCACTCGCTAGACGCTTGTTCTTGCAATTCTGCACTCGCTAGACGCTTGTTCTCGCAATTCTGCACTCGCTAGACGCTTGTTCTCGCAATTCTGCACTCGCTAGACGCTTGTTCTCGCAATTCTGCACTCGCTAGACGCTTGTTCTCGCAATTCTGCACTCGCTAGACGCTTGTTCTCGCAATTCTGCACTCGCTAGACGCTTGTTCTCGCAATTCTGCACTCGCTAGACGCTTGTTCTCGCAATTCTGCACTCGCTAGACGCTTGTTCTCGCAATTCTGCACTCGCTAGACGCTTGTTCTCGCAATTCTGCACTCGCTAGACGCTTGTTCTCGCAATTCTGCACTCGCTAGACGCTTGTTCTCGCAATTCTGCACTCGCTAGACGCTTGTTCTCGCAATTCTGCACTCGCTAGACGCTTGTTCTCGCAATTCTGCACTCGCTAGACGCTTGTTCTCGCAATTCTGCACTCGCTAGACGCTTGTTCTCGCAATTCTGCACTCGCTAGACGCTTGTTCTCGCAATTCTGCACTCGCTAGACGCTTGTTCTCGCAATTCTGCACTCGCTAGACGCTTGTTCTCGCAATTCTGCACTCGCTAGACGCTTGTTCTCGCAATTCTGCACTCGCTAGACGCTTGTTCTCGCAATTCTGCACTCGCTAGACGCTTGTTCTCGCAATTCTGCACTCGCTAGACGCTTGTTCTCGCAATTCTGCACTCGCTAGACGCTTGTTCTCGCAATTCTGCACTCGCTAGACGCTTGTTCTCGCAATTCTGCACTCGCTAGACGCTTGTTCTCGCAATTCTGCACTCGCTAGACGCTTGTTCTCGCAATTCTGCACTCGCTAGACGCTTGTTCTCGCAATTCTGCACTCGCTAGACGCTTGTTCTGCAATTCTGCACTCGCTAGACGCTTGTTCTCGCAATTCTGCACTCGCTAGACGCTTGTTCTCGCAATTCTGCACTCGCTAGACGCTTGTTCTCGCAATTCTGCACTCGCTAGACGCTTGTTCTCGCAATTCTGCACTCGCTAGACGCTTGTTCTCGCAATTCTGCACTCGCTAGACGCTTGTTCTCGCAATTCTGCACTCGCTAGACGCTTGTTCTCGCAATTCTGCACTCGCTAGACGCTTGTTCTTGCAATTCTGCACTCGCTAGACGCTTGTTCTCGCAATTCTGCACTCGCTAGACGCTTGTTCTCGCAATTCTGCACTCGCTAGACGCTTGTTCTCGCAATTCTGCACTCGCTAGACGCTTGTTCTCGCAATTCTGCACTCGCTAGACGCTTGTTCTCGCAATTCTGCACTCGCTAGACGCTTGTTCTCGCAATTCTGCACTCGCTAGACGCTTGTTCTCGCACTTCTGCACTCGCTAGACGCTTGTTCTCGCAATTCTGCACTCGCTAGACGCTTGTTCTCGCAATTCTGCACTCGCTAGACGCTTGTTCTTGCAATTCTGCACTCGCTAGACGCTTGTTCTCGCAATTCTGCACTCGCTAGACGCTTGTTCTCGCAATTCTGCACTCGCTAGACGCTTGTTCTCGCAATTCTGCACTCGCTAGACGCTTGTTCTCGCAATTCTGCACTCGCTAGACGCTTGTTCTCGCAATTCTGCACTCGCTAGACGCTTGTTCTCGCAATTCTGCACTCGCTAGACGCTTGTTCTCGCAATTCTGCACTCGCTAGACGCTTGTTCTCGCAATTCTGCACTCGCTAGACGCTTGTTCTCGCAATTCTGCACTCGCTAGACGCTTGTTCTTGCAATTCTGCACTCGCTAGACGCTTGTTCTCGCAATTCTGCACTCGCTAGACGCTTGTTCTCGCAATTCTGCACTCGCTAGACGCTTGTTCTCGCAATTCTGCACTCGCTAGACGCTTGTTCTCGCAATTCTGCACTCGCTAGACGCTTGTTCTCGCAATTCTGCACTCGCTAGACGCTTGTTCTCGCAATTCTGCACTCGCTAGACGCTTGTTCTCGCAATTCTGCACTCGCTAGACGCTTGTTCTTGCAATTCTGCACTCGCTAGACGCTTGTTCTTGCAATTCTGCACTCGCTAGACGCTTGTTCTTGCAATTCTGCACTCGCTAGACGCTTGTTCTCGCAATTCTGCACTCGCTAGACGCTTGTTCTCGCAATTCTGCACTCGCTAGACGCTTGTTCTCGCAATTCTGCACTCGCTAGACGCTTGTTCTTGCAATTCTGCACTCGCTAGACGCTTGTTCTCGCAATTCTGCACTCGCTAGACGCTTGTTCTCGCAATTCTGCACTCGCTAGACGCTTGTTCTCGCAATTCTGCACTCGCTAGACGCTTGTTCTGCAATTCTGCACTCGCTAGACGCTTGTTCTCGCAATTCTGCACTCGCTAGACGCTTGTTCTCGCAATTCTGCACTCGCTAGACGCTTGTTCTCGCAATTCTGCACTCGCTAGACGCTTGTTCTCGCAATTCTGCACTCGCTAGACGCTTGTTCTCGCAATTCTGCACTCGCTAGACGCTTGTTCTCGCAATTCTGCACTCGCTAGACGCTTGTTCTCGCAATTCTGCACTCGCTAGACGCTTGTTCTCGCAATTCTGCACTCGCTAGACGCTTGTTCTCGCAATTCTGCACTCGCTAGACGCTTGTTCTCGCAATTCTGCACTCGCTAGACGCTTGTTCTCGCAATTCTGCACTCGCTAGACGCTTGTTCTCGCAATTCTGCACTCGCTAGACGCTTGTTCTCGCAATTCTGCACTCGCTAGACGCTTGTTCTCGCAATTCTGCACTCGCTAGACGCTTGTTCTCGCAATTCTGCACTCGCTAGACGCTTGTTCTCGCAATTCTGCACTCGCTAGACGCTTGTTCTCGCAATTCTGCACTCGCTAGACGCTTGTTCTGCAATTCTGCACTCGCTAGACGCTTGTTCTCGCAATTCTGCACTCGCTAGACGCTTGTTCTCGCAATTCTGCACTCGCTAGACGCTTGTTCTCGCAATTCTGCACTCGCTAGACGCTTGTTCTCGCAATTCTGCACTCGCTAGACGCTTGTTCTCGCAATTCTGCACTCGCTAGACGCTTGTTCTCGCAATTCTGCACTCGCTAGACGCTTGTTCTCGCAATTCTGCACTCGCTAGACGCTTGTTCTCGCAATTCTGCACTCGCTAGACGCTTGTTCTCGCAATTCTGCACTCGCTAGACGCTTGTTCTCGCAATTCTGCACTCGCTAGACGCTTGTTCTCGCAATTCTGCACTCGCTAGACGCTTGTTCTCGCAATTCTGCACTCGCTAGACGCTTGTTCTCGCAATTCTGCACTCGCTAGACGCTTGTTCTCGCAATTCTGCACTCGCTAGACGCTTGTTCTCGCAATTCTGCACTCGCTAGACGCTTGTTCTCGCAATTCTGCACTCGCTAGACGCTTGTTCTCGCAATTCTGCACTCGCTAGACGCTTGTTCTCGCAATTCTGCACTCGCTAGACGCTTGTTCTCGCAATTCTGCACTCGCTAGACGCTTGTTCTCGCAATTCTGCACTCGCTAGACGCTTGTTCTCGCAATTCTGCACTCGCTAGACGCTTGTTCTCGCAATTCTGCACTCGCTAGACGCTTGTTCTCGCAATTCTGCACTCGCTAGACGCTTGTTCTCGCAATTCTGCACTCGCTAGACGCTTGTTCTCGCAATTCTGCACTCGCTAGACGCTTGTTCTCGCAATTCTGCACTCGCTAGACGCTTGTTCTCGCAATTCTGCACTCGCTAGACGCTTGTTCTCGCAATTCTGCACTCGCTAGACGCTTGTTCTGCAATTCTGCACTCGCTAGACGCTTGTTCTCGCAATTCTGCACTCGCTAGACGCTTGTTCTCGCAATTCTGCACTCGCTAGACGCTTGTTCTCGCAATTCTGCACTCGCTAGACGCTTGTTCTCGCAATTCTGCACTCGCTAGACGCTTGTTCTCGCAATTCTGCACTCGCTAGACGCTTGTTCTCGCAATTCTGCACTCGCTAGACGCTTGTTCTCGCAATTCTGCACTCGCTAGACGCTTGTTCTCGCAATTCTGCACTCGCTAGACGCTTGTTCTCGCAATTCTGCACTCGCTAGACGCTTGTTCTCGCAATTCTGCACTCGCTAGACGCTTGTTCTCGCAATTCTGCACTCGCTAGACGCTTGTTCTCGCAATTCTGCACTCGCTAGACGCTTGTTCTCGCAATTCTGCACTCGCTAGACGCTTGTTCTCGCAATTCTGCACTCGCTAGACGCTTGTTCTCGCAATTCTGCACTCGCTAGACGCTTGTTCTCGCAATTCTGCACTCGCTAGACGCTTGTTCTCGCAATTCTGCACTCGCTAGACGCTTGTTCTCGCAATTCTGCACTCGCTAGACGCTTGTTCTCGCAATTCTGCACTCGCTAGACGCTTGTTCTCGCAATTCTGCACTCGCTAGACGCTTGTTCTCGCAATTCTGCACTCGCTAGACGCTTGTTCTTGCAATTCTGCACTCGCTAGACGCTTGTTCTCGCAATTCTGCACTCGCTAGACGCTTGTTCTCGCAATTCTGCACTCGCTAGACGCTTGTTCTCGCAATTCTGCACTCGCTAGACGCTTGTTCTCGCAATTCTGCACTCGCTAGACGCTTGTTCTTGCAATTCTGCACTCGCTAGACGCTTGTTCTCGCAATTCTGCACTCGCTAGACGCTTGTTCTCGCAATTCTGCACTCGCTAGACGCTTGTTCTCGCAATTCTGCACTCGCTAGACGCTTGTTCTTGCAATTCTGCACTCGCTAGACGCTTGTTCTCGCAATTCTGCACTCGCTAGACGCTTGTTCTCGCAATTCTGCACTCGCTAGACGCTTGTTCTCGCAATTCTGCACTCGCTAGACGCTTGTTCTCGCAATTCTGCACTCGCTAGACGCTTGTTCTCGCAATTCTGCACTCGCTAGACGCTTGTTCTCGCAATTCTGCACTCGCTAGACGCTTGTTCTCGCAATTCTGCACTCGCTAGACGCTTGTTCTCGCAATTCTGCACTCGCTAGACGCTTGTTCTCGCAATTCTGCACTCGCTAGACGCTTGTTCTCGCAATTCTGCACTCGCTAGACGCTTGTTCTCGCAATTCTGCACTCGCTAGACGCTTGTTCTCGCAATTCTGCACTCGCTAGACGCTTGTTCTCGCAATTCTGCACTCGCTAGACGCTTGTTCTCGCAATTCTGCACTCGCTAGACGCTTGTTCTCGCAATTCTGCACTCGCTAGACGCTTGTTCTCGCAATTCTGCACTCGCTAGACGCTTGTTCTCGCAATTCTGCACTCGCTAGACGCTTGTTCTCGCAATTCTGCACTCGCTAGACGCTTGTTCTTGCAATTCTGCACTCGCTAGACGCTTGTTCTCGCAATTCTGCACTCGCTAGACGCTTGTTCTCGCAATTCTGCACTCGCTAGACGCTTGTTCTCGCAATTCTGCACTCGCTAGACGCTTGTTCTCGCAATTCTGCACTCGCTAGACGCTTGTTCTCGCAATTCTGCACTCGCTAGACGCTTGTTCTCGCAATTCTGCACTCGCTAGACGCTTGTTCTCGCAATTCTGCACTCGCTAGACGCTTGTTCTCGCAATTCTGCACTCGCTAGACGCTTGTTCTCGCAATTCTGCACTCGCTAGACGCTTGTTCTCGCAATTCTGCACTCGCTAGACGCTTGTTCTCGCAATTCTGCACTCGCTAGACGCTTGTTCTCGCAATTCTGCACTCGCTAGACGCTTGTTCTCGCAATTCTGCACTCGCTAGACGCTTGTTCTCGCAATTCTGCACTCGCTAGACGCTTGTTCTCGCAATTCTGCACTCGCTAGACGCTTGTTCTCGCAATTCTGCACTCGCTAGACGCTTGTTCTCGCAATTCTGCACTCGCTAGACGCTTGTTCTTGCAATTCTGCACTCGCTAGACGCTTGTTCTCGCAATTCTGCACTCGCTAGACGCTTGTTCTCGCAATTCTGCACTCGCTAGACGCTTGTTCTTGCAATTCTGCACTCGCTAGACGCTTGTTCTCGCAATTCTGCACTCGCTAGACGCTTGTTCTCGCAATTCTGCACTCGCTAGACGCTTGTTCTCGCAATTCTGCACTCGCTAGACGCTTGTTCTCGCAATTCTGCACTCGCTAGACGCTTGTTCTCGCAATTCTGCACTCGCTAGACGCTTGTTCTCGCAATTCTGCACTCGCTAGACGCTTGTTCTCGCAATTCTGCACTCGCTAGACGCTTGTTCTCGCAATTCTGCACTCGCTAGACGCTTGTTCTCGCAATTCTGCACTCGCTAGACGCTTGTTCTCGCAATTCTGCACTCGCTAGACGCTTGTTCTCGCAATTCTGCACTCGCTAGACGCTTGTTCTCGCAATTCTGCACTCGCTAGACGCTTGTTCTCGCAATTCTGCACTCGCTAGACGCTTGTTCTCGCAATTCTGCACTCGCTAGACGCTTGTTCTCGCAATTCTGCACTCGCTAGACGCTTGTTCTCGCAATTCTGCACTCGCTAGACGCTTGTTCTCGCAATTCTGCACTCGCTAGACGCTTGTTCTCGCAATTCTGCACTCGCTAGACGCTTGTTCTCGCAATTCTGCACTCGCTAGACGCTTGTTCTCGCAATTCTGCACTCGCTAGACGCTTGTTCTCGCAATTCTGCACTCGCTAGACGCTTGTTCTCGCAATTCTGCACTCGCTAGACGCTTGTTCTCGCAATTCTGCACTCGCTAGACGCTTGTTCTCGCAATTCTGCACTCGCTAGACGCTTGTTCTCGCAATTCTGCACTCGCTAGACGCTTGTTCTCGCAATTCTGCACTCGCTAGACGCTTGTTCTCGCAATTCTGCACTCGCTAGACGCTTGTTCTCGCAATTCTGCACTCGCTAGACGCTTGTTCTCGCAATTCTGCACTCGCTAGACGCTTGTTCTCGCAATTCTGCACTCGCTAGACGCTTGTTCTCGCAATTCTGCACTCGCTAGACGCTTGTTCTCGCAATTCTGCACTCGCTAGACGCTTGTTCTCGCAATTCTGCACTCGCTAGACGCTTGTTCTCGCAATTCTGCACTCGCTAGACGCTTGTTCTCGCAATTCTGCACTCGCTAGACGCTTGTTCTCGCAATTCTGCACTCGCTAGACGCTTGTTCTCGCAATTCTGCACTCGCTAGACGCTTGTTCTCGCAATTCTGCACTCGCTAGACGCTTGTTCTCGCAATTCTGCACTCGCTAGACGCTTGTTCTCGCAATTCTGCACTCGCTAGACGCTTGTTCTCGCAATTCTGCACTCGCTAGACGCTTGTTCTCGCACTTCTGCACTCGCTAGACGCTTGTTCTCGCAATTCTGCACTCGCTAGACGCTTGTTCTTGCAATTCTGCACTCGCTAGACGCTTGTTCTCGCAATTCTGCACTCGCTAGACGCTTGTTCTCGCAATTCTGCACTCGCTAGACGCTTGTTCTCGCAATTCTGCACTCGCTAGACGCTTGTTCTCGCAATTCTGCACTCGCTAGACGCTTGTTCTCGCAATTCTGCACTCGCTAGACGCTTGTTCTCGCAATTCTGCACTCGCTAGACGCTTGTTCTCGCAATTCTGCACTCGCTAGACGCTTGTTCTCGCAATTCTGCACTCGCTAGACGCTTGTTCTCGCAATTCTGCACTCGCTAGACGCTTGTTCTCGCAATTCTGCACTCGCTAGACGCTTGTTCTCGCAATTCTGCACTCGCTAGACGCTTGTTCTCGCAATTCTGCACTCGCTAGACGCTTGTTCTGCAATTCTGCACTCGCTAGACGCTTGTTCTTGCAATTCTGCACTCGCTAGACGCTTGTTCTCGCAATTCTGCACTCGCTAGACGCTTGTTCTTGCAATTCTGCACTCGCTAGACGCTTGTTCTCGCAATTCTGCACTCGCTAGACGCTTGTTCTCGCAATTCTGCACTCGCTAGACGCTTGTTCTTGCAATTCTGCACTCGCTAGACGCTTGTTCTCGCAATTCTGCACTCGCTAGACGCTTGTTCTCGCAATTCTGCACTCGCTAGACGCTTGTTCTCGCAATTCTGCACTCGCTAGACGCTTGTTCTCGCAATTCTGCACTCGCTAGACGCTTGTTCTCGCAATTCTGCACTCGCTAGACGCTTGTTCTCGCAATTCTGCACTCGCTAGACGCTTGTTCTCGCAATTCTGCACTCGCTAGACGCTTGTTCTTGCAATTCTGCACTCGCTAGACGCTTGTTCTTGCAATTCTGCACTCGCTAGACGCTTGTTCTCGCAATTCTGCACTCGCTAGACGCTTGTTCTCGCAATTCTGCACTCGCTAGACGCTTGTTCTCGCAATTCTGCACTCGCTAGACGCTTGTTCTCGCAATTCTGCACTCGCTAGACGCTTGTTCTCGCAATTCTGCACTCGCTAGACGCTTGTTCTCGCAATTCTGCACTCGCTAGACGCTTGTTCTCGCAATTCTGCACTCGCTAGACGCTTGTTCTCGCAATTCTGCACTCGCTAGACGCTTGTTCTCGCAATTCTGCACTCGCTAGACGCTTGTTCTCGCAATTCTGCACTCGCTAGACGCTTGTTCTCGCAATTCTGCACTCGCTAGACGCTTGTTCTCGCAATTCTGCACTCGCTAGACGCTTGTTCTCGCAATTCTGCACTCGCTAGACGCTTGTTCTCGCAATTCTGCACTCGCTAGACGCTTGTTCTCGCAATTCTGCACTCGCTAGACGCTTGTTCTCGCAATTCTGCACTCGCTAGACGCTTGTTCTCGCAATTCTGCACTCGCTAGACGCTTGTTCTCGCAATTCTGCACTCGCTAGACGCTTGTTCTCGCAATTCTGCACTCGCTAGACGCTTGTTCTCGCAATTCTGCACTCGCTAGACGCTTGTTCTCGCAATTCTGCACTCGCTAGACGCTTGTTCTCGCAATTCTGCACTCGCTAGACGCTTGTTCTCGCAATTCTGCACTCGCTAGACGCTTGTTCTCGCAATTCTGCACTCGCTAGACGCTTGTTCTCGCAATTCTGCACTCGCTAGACGCTTGTTCTCGCAATTCTGCACTCGCTAGACGCTTGTTCTTGCAATTCTGCACTCGCTAGACGCTTGTTCTCGCAATTCTGCACTCGCTAGACGCTTGTTCTCGCAATTCTGCACTCGCTAGACGCTTGTTCTCGCAATTCTGCACTCGCTAGACGCTTGTTCTCGCAATTCTGCACTCGCTAGACGCTTGTTCTCGCAATTCTGCACTCGCTAGACGCTTGTTCTCGCAATTCTGCACTCGCTAGACGCTTGTTCTCGCAATTCTGCACTCGCTAGACGCTTGTTCTCGCAATTCTGCACTCGCTAGACGCTTGTTCTCGCAATTCTGCACTCGCTAGACGCTTGTTCTCGCAATTCTGCACTCGCTAGACGCTTGTTCTTGCAATTCTGCACTCGCTAGACGCTTGTTCTCGCAATTCTGCACTCGCTAGACGCTTGTTCTCGCAATTCTGCACTCGCTAGACGCTTGTTCTCGCAATTCTGCACTCGCTAGACGCTTGTTCTCGCAATTCTGCACTCGCTAGACGCTTGTTCTCGCAATTCTGCACTCGCTAGACGCTTGTTCTCGCAATTCTGCACTCGCTAGACGCTTGTTCTCGCAATTCTGCACTCGCTAGACGCTTGTTCTCGCAATTCTGCACTCGCTAGACGCTTGTTCTCGCAATTCTGCACTCGCTAGACGCTTGTTCTCGCAATTCTGCACTCGCTAGACGCTTGTTCTCGCAATTCTGCACTCGCTAGACGCTTGTTCTCGCAATTCTGCACTCGCTAGACGCTTGTTCTCGCAATTCTGCACTCGCTAGACGCTTGTTCTCGCAATTCTGCACTCGCTAGACGCTTGTTCTCGCAATTCTGCACTCGCTAGACGCTTGTTCTCGCAATTCTGCACTCGCTAGACGCTTGTTCTCGCAATTCTGCACTCGCTAGACGCTTGTTCTCGCAATTCTGCACTCGCTAGACGCTTGTTCTCGCAATTCTGCACTCGCTAGACGCTTGTTCTCGCAATTCTGCACTCGCTAGACGCTTGTTCTCGCAATTCTGCACTCGCTAGACGCTTGTTCTCGCAATTCTGCACTCGCTAGACGCTTGTTCTCGCAATTCTGCACTCGCTAGACGCTTGTTCTCGCAATTCTGCACTCGCTAGACGCTTGTTCTTGCAATTCTGCACTCGCTAGACGCTTGTTCTCGCAATTCTGCACTCGCTAGACGCTTGTTCTCGCAATTCTGCACTCGCTAGACGCTTGTTCTCGCAATTCTGCACTCGCTAGACGCTTGTTCTCGCAATTCTGCACTCGCTAGACGCTTGTTCTTGCAATTCTGCACTCGCTAGACGCTTGTTCTCGCAATTCTGCACTCGCTAGACGCTTGTTCTCGCAATTCTGCACTCGCTAGACGCTTGTTCTCGCAATTCTGCACTCGCTAGACGCTTGTTCTCGCAATTCTGCACTCGCTAGACGCTTGTTCTCGCAATTCTGCACTCGCTAGACGCTTGTTCTCGCAATTCTGCACTCGCTAGACGCTTGTTCTCGCAATTCTGCACTCGCTAGACGCTTGTTCTCGCAATTCTGCACTCGCTAGACGCTTGTTCTCGCAATTCTGCACTCGCTAGACGCTTGTTCTTGCAATTCTGCACTCGCTAGACGCTTGTTCTTTCTGCACTCGCTAGACGCTTGTTCTCGCAATTCTGCACTCGCTAGACGCTTGTTCTCGCAATTCTGCACTCGCTAGACGCTTGTTCTCGCAATTCTGCACTCGCTAGACGCTTGTTCTCGCAATTCTGCACTCGCTAGACGCTTGTTCTCGCAATTCTGCACTCGCTAGACGCTTGTTCTCGCAATTCTGCACTCGCTAGACGCTTGTTCTCGCAATTCTGCACTCGCTAGACGCTTGTTCTCGCAATTCTGCACTCGCTAGACGCTTGTTCTCGCAATTCTGCACTCGCTAGACGCTTGTTCTCGCAATTCTGCACTCGCTAGACGCTTGTTCTCGCAATTCTGCACTCGCTAGACGCTTGTTCTCGCAATTCTGCACTCGCTAGACGCTTGTTCTCGCAATTCTGCACTCGCTAGACGCTTGTTCTCGCAATTCTGCACTCGCTAGACGCTTGTTCTCGCAATTCTGCACTCGCTAGACGCTTGTTCTCGCAATTCTGCACTCGCTAGACGCTTGTTCTTGCAATTCTGCACTCGCTAGACGCTTGTTCTCGCAATTCTGCACTCGCTAGACGCTTGTTCTCGCAATTCTGCACTCGCTAGACGCTTGTTCTCGCAATTCTGCACTCGCTAGACGCTTGTTCTCGCAATTCTGCACTCGCTAGACGCTTGTTCTCGCAATTCTGCACTCGCTAGACGCTTGTTCTTGCAATTCTGCACTCGCTAGACGCTTGTTCTCGCAATTCTGCACTCGCTAGACGCTTGTTCTCGCAATTCTGCACTCGCTAGACGCTTGTTCTCGCAATTCTGCACTCGCTAGACGCTTGTTCTCGCAATTCTGCACTCGCTAGACGCTTGTTCTCGCAATTCTGCACTCGCTAGACGCTTGTTCTCGCAATTCTGCACTCGCTAGACGCTTGTTCTCGCAATTCTGCACTCGCTAGACGCTTGTTCTCGCAATTCTGCACTCGCTAGACGCTTGTTCTCGCAATTCTGCACTCGCTAGACGCTTGTTCTCGCAATTCTGCACTCGCTAGACGCTTGTTCTCGCAATTCTGCACTCGCTAGACGCTTGTTCTCGCAATTCTGCACTCGCTAGACGCTTGTTCTCGCAATTCTGCACTCGCTAGACGCTTGTTCTCGCAATTCTGCACTCGCTAGACGCTTGTTCTCGCAATTCTGCACTCGCTAGACGCTTGTTCTCGCAATTCTGCACTCGCTAGACGCTTGTTCTCGCAATTCTGCACTCGCTAGACGCTTGTTCTCGCAATTCTGCACTCGCTAGACGCTTGTTCTCGCAATTCTGCACTCGCTAGACGCTTGTTCTCGCAATTCTGCACTCGCTAGACGCTTGTTCTCGCAATTCTGCACTCGCTAGACGCTTGTTCTCGCAATTCTGCACTCGCTAGACGCTTGTTCTTGCAATTCTGCACTCGCTAGACGCTTGTTCTCGCAATTCTGCACTCGCTAGACGCTTGTTCTCGCAATTCTGCACTCGCTAGACGCTTGTTCTCGCAATTCTGCACTCGCTAGACGCTTGTTCTCGCAATTCTGCACTCGCTAGACGCTTGTTCTCGCAATTCTGCACTCGCTAGACGCTTGTTCTCGCAATTCTGCACTCGCTAGACGCTTGTTCTCGCAATTCTGCACTCGCTAGACGCTTGTTCTCGCACTTCTGCACTCGCTAGACGCTTGTTCTTGCAATTCTGCACTCGCTAGACGCTTGTTCTTGCAATTCTGCACTCGCTAGACGCTTGTTCTCGCAATTCTGCACTCGCTAGACGCTTGTTCTCGCAATTCTGCACTCGCTAGACGCTTGTTCTCGCAATTCTGCACTCGCTAGACGCTTGTTCTCGCAATTCTGCACTCGCTAGACGCTTGTTCTCGCAATTCTGCACTCGCTAGACGCTTGTTCTCGCAATTCTGCACTCGCTAGACGCTTGTTCTCGCAATTCTGCACTCGCTAGACGCTTGTTCTCGCAATTCTGCACTCGCTAGACGCTTGTTCTCGCAATTCTGCACTCGCTAGACGCTTGTTCTCGCAATTCTGCACTCGCTAGACGCTTGTTCTCGCAATTCTGCACTCGCTAGACGCTTGTTCTCGCAATTCTGCACTCGCTAGACGCTTGTTCTCGCAATTCTGCACTCGCTAGACGCTTGTTCTCGCAATTCTGCACTCGCTAGACGCTTGTTCTCGCAATTCTGCACTCGCTAGACGCTTGTTCTCGCACTTCTGCACTCGCTAGACGCTTGTTCTCGCAATTCTGCACTCGCTAGACGCTTGTTCTCGCAATTCTGCACTCGCTAGACGCTTGTTCTCGCAATTCTGCACTCGCTAGACGCTTGTTCTCGCAATTCTGCACTCGCTAGACGCTTGTTCTCGCAATTCTGCACTCGCTAGACGCTTGTTCTCGCAATTCTGCACTCGCTAGACGCTTGTTCTCGCAATTCTGCACTCGCTAGACGCTTGTTCTCGCAATTCTGCACTCGCTAGACGCTTGTTCTCGCAATTCTGCACTCGCTAGACGCTTGTTCTCGCAATTCTGCACTCGCTAGACGCTTGTTCTCGCAATTCTGCACTCGCTAGACGCTTGTTCTCGCAATTCTGCACTCGCTAGACGCTTGTTCTCGCAATTCTGCACTCGCTAGACGCTTGTTCTCGCAATTCTGCACTCGCTAGACGCTTGTTCTTGCAATTCTGCACTCGCTAGACGCTTGTTCTCGCAATTCTGCACTCGCTAGACGCTTGTTCTCGCAATTCTGCACTCGCTAGACGCTTGTTCTCGCAATTCTGCACTCGCTAGACGCTTGTTCTTGCAATTCTGCACTCGCTAGACGCTTGTTCTCGCAATTCTGCACTCGCTAGACGCTTGTTCTCGCAATTCTGCACTCGCTAGACGCTTGTTCTCGCAATTCTGCACTCGCTAGACGCTTGTTCTCGCAATTCTGCACTCGCTAGACGCTTGTTCTCGCAATTCTGCACTCGCTAGACGCTTGTTCTCGCAATTCTGCACTCGCTAGACGCTTGTTCTCGCAATTCTGCACTCGCTAGACGCTTGTTCTCGCAATTCTGCACTCGCTAGACGCTTGTTCTCGCAATTCTGCACTCGCTAGACGCTTGTTCTCGCAATTCTGCACTCGCTAGACGCTTGTTCTCGCAATTCTGCACTCGCTAGACGCTTGTTCTCGCAATTCTGCACTCGCTAGACGCTTGTTCTCGCAATTCTGCACTCGCTAGACGCTTGTTCTCGCAATTCTGCACTCGCTAGACGCTTGTTCTCGCAATTCTGCACTCGCTAGACGCTTGTTCTCGCAATTCTGCACTCGCTAGACGCTTGTTCTCGCAATTCTGCACTCGCTAGACGCTTGTTCTCGCAATTCTGCACTCGCTAGACGCTTGTTCTCGCAATTCTGCACTCGCTAGACGCTTGTTCTCGCAATTCTGCACTCGCTAGACGCTTGTTCTCGCAATTCTGCACTCGCTAGACGCTTGTTCTCGCAATTCTGCACTCGCTAGACGCTTGTTCTCGCAATTCTGCACTCGCTAGACGCTTGTTCTCGCAATTCTGCACTCGCTAGACGCTTGTTCTCGCAATTCTGCACTCGCTAGACGCTTGTTCTCGCAATTCTGCACTCGCTAGACGCTTGTTCTCGCAATTCTGCACTCGCTAGACGCTTGTTCTCGCAATTCTGCACTCGCTAGACGCTTGTTCTCGCAATTCTGCACTCGCTAGACGCTTGTTCTCGCAATTCTGCACTCGCTAGACGCTTGTTCTCGCAATTCTGCACTCGCTAGACGCTTGTTCTCGCAATTCTGCACTCGCTAGACGCTTGTTCTCGCAATTCTGCACTCGCTAGACGCTTGTTCTCGCAATTCTGCACTCGCTAGACGCTTGTTCTCGCAATTCTGCACTCGCTAGACGCTTGTTCTCGCAATTCTGCACTCGCTAGACGCTTGTTCTCGCAATTCTGCACTCGCTAGACGCTTGTTCTCGCAATTCTGCACTCGCTAGACGCTTGTTCTCGCAATTCTGCACTCGCTAGACGCTTGTTCTCGCAATTCTGCACTCGCTAGACGCTTGTTCTCGCAATTCTGCACTCGCTAGACGCTTGTTCTCGCAATTCTGCACTCGCTAGACGCTTGTTCTCGCAATTCTGCACTCGCTAGACGCTTGTTCTCGCAATTCTGCACTCGCTAGACGCTTGTTCTCGCAATTCTGCACTCGCTAGACGCTTGTTCTCGCAATTCTGCACTCGCTAGACGCTTGTTCTCGCAATTCTGCACTCGCTAGACGCTTGTTCTCGCAATTCTGCACTCGCTAGACGCTTGTTCTCGCAATTCTGCACTCGCTAGACGCTTGTTCTCGCAATTCTGCACTCGCTAGACGCTTGTTCTCGCAATTCTGCACTCGCTAGACGCTTGTTCTCGCAATTCTGCACTCGCTAGACGCTTGTTCTCGCAATTCTGCACTCGCTAGACGCTTGTTCTCGCAATTCTGCACTCGCTAGACGCTTGTTCTCGCAATTCTGCACTCGCTAGACGCTTGTTCTCGCAATTCTGCACTCGCTAGACGCTTGTTCTCGCAATTCTGCACTCGCTAGACGCTTGTTCTCGCAATTCTGCACTCGCTAGACGCTTGTTCTCGCAATTCTGCACTCGCTAGACGCTTGTTCTCGCAATTCTGCACTCGCTAGACGCTTGTTCTCGCAATTCTGCACTCGCTAGACGCTTGTTCTCGCAATTCTGCACTCGCTAGACGCTTGTTCTCGCAATTCTGCACTCGCTAGACGCTTGTTCTCGCAATTCTGCACTCGCTAGACGCTTGTTCTCGCAATTCTGCACTCGCTAGACGCTTGTTCTCGCAATTCTGCACTCGCTAGACGCTTGTTCTCGCAATTCTGCACTCGCTAGACGCTTGTTCTCGCAATTCTGCACTCGCTAGACGCTTGTTCTCGCAATTCTGCACTCGCTAGACGCTTGTTCTTGCAATTCTGCACTCGCTAGACGCTTGTTCTCGCAATTCTGCACTCGCTAGACGCTTGTTCTCGCAATTCTGCACTCGCTAGACGCTTGTTCTCGCAATTCTGCACTCGCTAGACGCTTGTTCTTGCAATTCTGCACTCGCTAGACGCTTGTTCTCGCAATTCTGCACTCGCTAGACGCTTGTTCTCGCAATTCTGCACTCGCTAGACGCTTGTTCTCGCAATTCTGCACTCGCTAGACGCTTGTTCTCGCAATTCTGCACTCGCTAGACGCTTGTTCTCGCAATTCTGCACTCGCTAGACGCTTGTTCTCGCAATTCTGCACTCGCTAGACGCTTGTTCTCGCAATTCTGCACTCGCTAGACGCTTGTTCTCGCAATTCTGCACTCGCTAGACGCTTGTTCTCGCAATTCTGCACTCGCTAGACGCTTGTTCTCGCAATTCTGCACTCGCTAGACGCTTGTTCTCGCAATTCTGCACTCGCTAGACGCTTGTTCTCGCAATTCTGCACTCGCTAGACGCTTGTTCTCGCAATTCTGCACTCGCTAGACGCTTGTTCTCGCAATTCTGCACTCGCTAGACGCTTGTTCTCGCAATTCTGCACTCGCTAGACGCTTGTTCTCGCAATTCTGCACTCGCTAGACGCTTGTTCTTGCAATTCTGCACTCGCTAGACGCTTGTTCTCGCAATTCTGCACTCGCTAGACGCTTGTTCTCGCAATTCTGCACTCGCTAGACGCTTGTTCTCGCAATTCTGCACTCGCTAGACGCTTGTTCTCGCAATTCTGCACTCGCTAGACGCTTGTTCTCGCAATTCTGCACTCGCTAGACGCTTGTTCTCGCAATTCTGCACTCGCTAGACGCTTGTTCTCGCAATTCTGCACTCGCTAGACGCTTGTTCTCGCAATTCTGCACTCGCTAGACGCTTGTTCTCGCAATTCTGCACTCGCTAGACGCTTGTTCTCGCAATTCTGCACTCGCTAGACGCTTGTTCTCGCAATTCTGCACTCGCTAGACGCTTGTTCTCGCAATTCTGCACTCGCTAGACGCTTGTTCTCGCAATTCTGCACTCGCTAGACGCTTGTTCTCGCAATTCTGCACTCGCTAGACGCTTGTTCTCGCAATTCTGCACTCGCTAGACGCTTGTTCTCGCAATTCTGCACTCGCTAGACGCTTGTTCTCGCAATTCTGCACTCGCTAGACGCTTGTTCTCGCAATTCTGCACTCGCTAGACGCTTGTTCTCGCAATTCTGCACTCGCTAGACGCTTGTTCTCGCAATTCTGCACTCGCTAGACGCTTGTTCTCGCAATTCTGCACTCGCTAGACGCTTGTTCTCGCAATTCTGCACTCGCTAGACGCTTGTTCTCGCAATTCTGCACTCGCTAGACGCTTGTTCTCGCAATTCTGCACTCGCTAGACGCTTGTTCTCGCAATTCTGCACTCGCTAGACGCTTGTTCTCGCAATTCTGCACTCGCTAGACGCTTGTTCTCGCAATTCTGCACTCGCTAGACGCTTGTTCTCGCAATTCTGCACTCGCTAGACGCTTGTTCTCGCAATTCTGCACTCGCTAGACGCTTGTTCTCGCAATTCTGCACTCGCTAGACGCTTGTTCTCGCAATTCTGCACTCGCTAGACGCTTGTTCTCGCAATTCTGCACTCGCTAGACGCTTGTTCTCGCAATTCTGCACTCGCTAGACGCTTGTTCTCGCAATTCTGCACTCGCTAGACGCTTGTTCTCGCAATTCTGCACTCGCTAGACGCTTGTTCTCGCAATTCTGCACTCGCTAGACGCTTGTTCTCGCAATTCTGCACTCGCTAGACGCTTGTTCTCGCAATTCTGCACTCGCTAGACGCTTGTTCTCGCAATTCTGCACTCGCTAGACGCTTGTTCTCGCAATTCTGCACTCGCTAGACGCTTGTTCTCGCAATTCTGCACTCGCTAGACGCTTGTTCTCGCAATTCTGCACTCGCTAGACGCTTGTTCTTGCAATTCTGCACTCGCTAGACGCTTGTTCTCGCAATTCTGCACTCGCTAGACGCTTGTTCTCGCAATTCTGCACTCGCTAGACGCTTGTTCTCGCAATTCTGCACTCGCTAGACGCTTGTTCTCGCAATTCTGCACTCGCTAGACGCTTGTTCTCGCAATTCTGCACTCGCTAGACGCTTGTTCTCGCAATTCTGCACTCGCTAGACGCTTGTTCTCGCAATTCTGCACTCGCTAGACGCTTGTTCTCGCAATTCTGCACTCGCTAGACGCTTGTTCTTGCAATTCTGCACTCGCTAGACGCTTGTTCTTGCAATTCTGCACTCGCTAGACGCTTGTTCTTGCAATTCTGCACTCGCTAGACGCTTGTTCTCGCAATTCTGCACTCGCTAGACGCTTGTTCTTGCAATTCTGCACTCGCTAGACGCTTGTTCTCGCAATTCTGCACTCGCTAGACGCTTGTTCTCGCAATTCTGCACTCGCTAGACGCTTGTTCTCGCAATTCTGCACTCGCTAGACGCTTGTTCTCGCAATTCTGCACTCGCTAGACGCTTGTTCTCGCAATTCTGCACTCGCTAGACGCTTGTTCTCGCAATTCTGCACTCGCTAGACGCTTGTTCTCGCACTTCTGCACTCGCTAGACGCTTGTTCTCGCAATTCTGCACTCGCTAGACGCTTGTTCTCGCAATTCTGCACTCGCTAGACGCTTGTTCTCGCAATTCTGCACTCGCTAGACGCTTGTTCTCGCAATTCTGCACTCGCTAGACGCTTGTTCTCGCAATTCTGCACTCGCTAGACGCTTGTTCTCGCAATTCTGCACTCGCTAGACGCTTGTTCTCGCAATTCTGCACTCGCTAGACGCTTGTTCTCGCAATTCTGCACTCGCTAGACGCTTGTTCTCGCAATTCTGCACTCGCTAGACGCTTGTTCTCGCAATTCTGCACTCGCTAGACGCTTGTTCTCGCAATTCTGCACTCGCTAGACGCTTGTTCTTGCAATTCTGCACTCGCTAGACGCTTGTTCTCGCAATTCTGCACTCGCTAGACGCTTGTTCTCGCAATTCTGCACTCGCTAGACGCTTGTTCTCGCAATTCTGCACTCGCTAGACGCTTGTTCTCGCAATTCTGCACTCGCTAGACGCTTGTTCTCGCAATTCTGCACTCGCTAGACGCTTGTTCTCGCAATTCTGCACTCGCTAGACGCTTGTTCTCGCACTTCTGCACTCGCTAGACGCTTGTTCTCGCAATTCTGCACTCGCTAGACGCTTGTTCTCGCAATTCTGCACTCGCTAGACGCTTGTTCTTGCAATTCTGCACTCGCTAGACGCTTGTTCTCGCAATTCTGCACTCGCTAGACGCTTGTTCTCGCAATTCTGCACTCGCTAGACGCTTGTTCTCGCAATTCTGCACTCGCTAGACGCTTGTTCTCGCAATTCTGCACTCGCTAGACGCTTGTTCTCGCAATTCTGCACTCGCTAGACGCTTGTTCTCGCAATTCTGCACTCGCTAGACGCTTGTTCTCGCAATTCTGCACTCGCTAGACGCTTGTTCTCGCAATTCTGCACTCGCTAGACGCTTGTTCTGCAATTCTGCACTCGCTAGACGCTTGTTCTCGCAATTCTGCACTCGCTAGACGCTTGTTCTCGCAATTCTGCACTCGCTAGACGCTTGTTCTCGCAATTCTGCACTCGCTAGACGCTTGTTCTCGCAATTCTGCACTCGCTAGACGCTTGTTCTTGCAATTCTGCACTCGCTAGACGCTTGTTCTCGCAATTCTGCACTCGCTAGACGCTTGTTCTCGCAATTCTGCACTCGCTAGACGCTTGTTCTCGCAATTCTGCACTCGCTAGACGCTTGTTCTCGCAATTCTGCACTCGCTAGACGCTTGTTCTCGCAATTCTGCACTCGCTAGACGCTTGTTCTCGCAATTCTGCACTCGCTAGACGCTTGTTCTCGCAATTCTGCACTCGCTAGACGCTTGTTCTCGCAATTCTGCACTCGCTAGACGCTTGTTCTCGCAATTCTGCACTCGCTAGACGCTTGTTCTCGCAATTCTGCACTCGCTAGACGCTTGTTCTCGCAATTCTGCACTCGCTAGACGCTTGTTCTCGCAATTCTGCACTCGCTAGACGCTTGTTCTCGCAATTCTGCACTCGCTAGACGCTTGTTCTCGCAATTCTGCACTCGCTAGACGCTTGTTCTCGCAATTCTGCACTCGCTAGACGCTTGTTCTCGCAATTCTGCACTCGCTAGACGCTTGTTCTCGCAATTCTGCACTCGCTAGACGCTTGTTCTCGCAATTCTGCACTCGCTAGACGCTTGTTCTCGCAATTCTGCACTCGCTAGACGCTTGTTCTCGCAATTCTGCACTCGCTAGACGCTTGTTCTCGCAATTCTGCACTCGCTAGACGCTTGTTCTCGCAATTCTGCACTCGCTAGACGCTTGTTCTCGCAATTCTGCACTCGCTAGACGCTTGTTCTCGCAATTCTGCACTCGCTAGACGCTTGTTCTCGCAATTCTGCACTCGCTAGACGCTTGTTCTCGCAATTCTGCACTCGCTAGACGCTTGTTCTCGCAATTCTGCACTCGCTAGACGCTTGTTCTCGCAATTCTGCACTCGCTAGACGCTTGTTCTCGCAATTCTGCACTCGCTAGACGCTTGTTCTCGCAATTCTGCACTCGCTAGACGCTTGTTCTCGCAATTCTGCACTCGCTAGACGCTTGTTCTCGCAATTCTGCACTCGCTAGACGCTTGTTCTCGCAATTCTGCACTCGCTAGACGCTTGTTCTCGCAATTCTGCACTCGCTAGACGCTTGTTCTCGCAATTCTGCACTCGCTAGACGCTTGTTCTCGCAATTCTGCACTCGCTAGACGCTTGTTCTCGCAATTCTGCACTCGCTAGACGCTTGTTCTCGCAATTCTGCACTCGCTAGACGCTTGTTCTCGCAATTCTGCACTCGCTAGACGCTTGTTCTCGCAATTCTGCACTCGCTAGACGCTTGTTCTCGCAATTCTGCACTCGCTAGACGCTTGTTCTCGCAATTCTGCACTCGCTAGACGCTTGTTCTCGCAATTCTGCACTCGCTAGACGCTTGTTCTCGCAATTCTGCACTCGCTAGACGCTTGTTCTCGCAATTCTGCACTCGCTAGACGCTTGTTCTCGCAATTCTGCACTCGCTAGACGCTTGTTCTCGCAATTCTGCACTCGCTAGACGCTTGTTCTCGCAATTCTGCACTCGCTAGACGCTTGTTCTCGCAATTCTGCACTCGCTAGACGCTTGTTCTCGCAATTCTGCACTCGCTAGACGCTTGTTCTCGCAATTCTGCACTCGCTAGACGCTTGTTCTCGCAATTCTGCACTCGCTAGACGCTTGTTCTCGCAATTCTGCACTCGCTAGACGCTTGTTCTCGCAATTCTGCACTCGCTAGACGCTTGTTCTCGCAATTCTGCACTCGCTAGACGCTTGTTCTCGCAATTCTGCACTCGCTAGACGCTTGTTCTCGCAATTCTGCACTCGCTAGACGCTTGTTCTCGCAATTCTGCACTCGCTAGACGCTTGTTCTCGCAATTCTGCACTCGCTAGACGCTTGTTCTCGCAATTCTGCACTCGCTAGACGCTTGTTCTCGCAATTCTGCACTCGCTAGACGCTTGTTCTCGCAATTCTGCACTCGCTAGACGCTTGTTCTCGCAATTCTGCACTCGCTAGACGCTTGTTCTCGCAATTCTGCACTCGCTAGACGCTTGTTCTCGCAATTCTGCACTCGCTAGACGCTTGTTCTCGCAATTCTGCACTCGCTAGACGCTTGTTCTCGCAATTCTGCACTCGCTAGACGCTTGTTCTCGCAATTCTGCACTCGCTAGACGCTTGTTCTTGCAATTCTGCACTCGCTAGACGCTTGTTCTCGCAATTCTGCACTCGCTAGACGCTTGTTCTTGCAATTCTGCACTCGCTAGACGCTTGTTCTCGCAATTCTGCACTCGCTAGACGCTTGTTCTCGCAATTCTGCACTCGCTAGACGCTTGTTCTCGCAATTCTGCACTCGCTAGACGCTTGTTCTCGCAATTCTGCACTCGCTAGACGCTTGTTCTCGCAATTCTGCACTCGCTAGACGCTTGTTCTCGCAATTCTGCACTCGCTAGACGCTTGTTCTCGCAATTCTGCACTCGCTAGACGCTTGTTCTCGCAATTCTGCACTCGCTAGACGCTTGTTCTCGCAATTCTGCACTCGCTAGACGCTTGTTCTCGCAATTCTGCACTCGCTAGACGCTTGTTCTCGCAATTCTGCACTCGCTAGACGCTTGTTCTCGCAATTCTGCACTCGCTAGACGCTTGTTCTCGCAATTCTGCACTCGCTAGACGCTTGTTCTCGCAATTCTGCACTCGCTAGACGCTTGTTCTCGCAATTCTGCACTCGCTAGACGCTTGTTCTCGCAATTCTGCACTCGCTAGACGCTTGTTCTCGCAATTCTGCACTCGCTAGACGCTTGTTCTCGCAATTCTGCACTCGCTAGACGCTTGTTCTCGCAATTCTGCACTCGCTAGACGCTTGTTCTCGCAATTCTGCACTCGCTAGACGCTTGTTCTCGCAATTCTGCACTCGCTAGACGCTTGTTCTCGCAATTCTGCACTCGCTAGACGCTTGTTCTCGCAATTCTGCACTCGCTAGACGCTTGTTCTCGCAATTCTGCACTCGCTAGACGCTTGTTCTCGCAATTCTGCACTCGCTAGACGCTTGTTCTCGCAATTCTGCACTCGCTAGACGCTTGTTCTCGCAATTCTGCACTCGCTAGACGCTTGTTCTCGCAATTCTGCACTCGCTAGACGCTTGTTCTCGCAATTCTGCACTCGCTAGACGCTTGTTCTCGCAATTCTGCACTCGCTAGACGCTTGTTCTTGCAATTCTGCACTCGCTAGACGCTTGTTCTCGCAATTCTGCACTCGCTAGACGCTTGTTCTCGCAATTCTGCACTCGCTAGACGCTTGTTCTCGCAATTCTGCACTCGCTAGACGCTTGTTCTCGCAATTCTGCACTCGCTAGACGCTTGTTCTCGCAATTCTGCACTCGCTAGACGCTTGTTCTCGCAATTCTGCACTCGCTAGACGCTTGTTCTCGCAATTCTGCACTCGCTAGACGCTTGTTCTCGCAATTCTGCACTCGCTAGACGCTTGTTCTCGCAATTCTGCACTCGCTAGACGCTTGTTCTCGCAATTCTGCACTCGCTAGACGCTTGTTCTCGCAATTCTGCACTCGCTAGACGCTTGTTCTCGCAATTCTGCACTCGCTAGACGCTTGTTCTCGCAATTCTGCACTCGCTAGACGCTTGTTCTCGCAATTCTGCACTCGCTAGACGCTTGTTCTCGCAATTCTGCACTCGCTAGACGCTTGTTCTCGCAATTCTGCACTCGCTAGACGCTTGTTCTCGCAATTCTGCACTCGCTAGACGCTTGTTCTCGCAATTCTGCACTCGCTAGACGCTTGTTCTCGCAATTCTGCACTCGCTAGACGCTTGTTCTCGCAATTCTGCACTCGCTAGACGCTTGTTCTCGCAATTCTGCACTCGCTAGACGCTTGTTCTCGCAATTCTGCACTCGCTAGACGCTTGTTCTCGCAATTCTGCACTCGCTAGACGCTTGTTCTCGCAATTCTGCACTCGCTAGACGCTTGTTCTCGCAATTCTGCACTCGCTAGACGCTTGTTCTCGCAATTCTGCACTCGCTAGACGCTTGTTCTCGCAATTCTGCACTCGCTAGACGCTTGTTCTCGCAATTCTGCACTCGCTAGACGCTTGTTCTCGCAATTCTGCACTCGCTAGACGCTTGTTCTCGCAATTCTGCACTCGCTAGACGCTTGTTCTCGCAATTCTGCACTCGCTAGACGCTTGTTCTCGCAATTCTGCACTCGCTAGACGCTTGTTCTCGCAATTCTGCACTCGCTAGACGCTTGTTCTTGCAATTCTGCACTCGCTAGACGCTTGTTCTTGCAATTCTGCACTCGCTAGACGCTTGTTCTCGCAATTCTGCACTCGCTAGACGCTTGTTCTCGCAATTCTGCACTCGCTAGACGCTTGTTCTCGCAATTCTGCACTCGCTAGACGCTTGTTCTCGCAATTCTGCACTCGCTAGACGCTTGTTCTCGCAATTCTGCACTCGCTAGACGCTTGTTCTCGCAATTCTGCACTCGCTAGACGCTTGTTCTCGCAATTCTGCACTCGCTAGACGCTTGTTCTCGCAATTCTGCACTCGCTAGACGCTTGTTCTCGCAATTCTGCACTCGCTAGACGCTTGTTCTCGCAATTCTGCACTCGCTAGACGCTTGTTCTCGCAATTCTGCACTCGCTAGACGCTTGTTCTCGCAATTCTGCACTCGCTAGACGCTTGTTCTTGCAATTCTGCACTCGCTAGACGCTTGTTCTCGCAATTCTGCACTCGCTAGACGCTTGTTCTCGCAATTCTGCACTCGCTAGACGCTTGTTCTCGCAATTCTGCACTCGCTAGACGCTTGTTCTCGCAATTCTGCACTCGCTAGACGCTTGTTCTCGCAATTCTGCACTCGCTAGACGCTTGTTCTCGCAATTCTGCACTCGCTAGACGCTTGTTCTCGCAATTCTGCACTCGCTAGACGCTTGTTCTCGCAATTCTGCACTCGCTAGACGCTTGTTCTCGCAATTCTGCACTCGCTAGACGCTTGTTCTCGCAATTCTGCACTCGCTAGACGCTTGTTCTCGCAATTCTGCACTCGCTAGACGCTTGTTCTCGCAATTCTGCACTCGCTAGACGCTTGTTCTCGCAATTCTGCACTCGCTAGACGCTTGTTCTCGCAATTCTGCACTCGCTAGACGCTTGTTCTCGCAATTCTGCACTCGCTAGACGCTTGTTCTCGCAATTCTGCACTCGCTAGACGCTTGTTCTCGCAATTCTGCACTCGCTAGACGCTTGTTCTCGCAATTCTGCACTCGCTAGACGCTTGTTCTCGCAATTCTGCACTCGCTAGACGCTTGTTCTCGCAATTCTGCACTCGCTAGACGCTTGTTCTCGCAATTCTGCACTCGCTAGACGCTTGTTCTCGCAATTCTGCACTCGCTAGACGCTTGTTCTCGCAATTCTGCACTCGCTAGACGCTTGTTCTTGCAATTCTGCACTCGCTAGACGCTTGTTCTCGCAATTCTGCACTCGCTAGACGCTTGTTCTCGCAATTCTGCACTCGCTAGACGCTTGTTCTCGCAATTCTGCACTCGCTAGACGCTTGTTCTCGCAATTCTGCACTCGCTAGACGCTTGTTCTCGCAATTCTGCACTCGCTAGACGCTTGTTCTCGCAATTCTGCACTCGCTAGACGCTTGTTCTCGCAATTCTGCACTCGCTAGACGCTTGTTCTCGCAATTCTGCACTCGCTAGACGCTTGTTCTCGCAATTCTGCACTCGCTAGACGCTTGTTCTCGCAATTCTGCACTCGCTAGACGCTTGTTCTCGCAATTCTGCACTCGCTAGACGCTTGTTCTCGCAATTCTGCACTCGCTAGACGCTTGTTCTCGCAATTCTGCACTCGCTAGACGCTTGTTCTCGCAATTCTGCACTCGCTAGACGCTTGTTCTCGCAATTCTGCACTCGCTAGACGCTTGTTCTCGCAATTCTGCACTCGCTAGACGCTTGTTCTCGCAATTCTGCACTCGCTAGACGCTTGTTCTCGCAATTCTGCACTCGCTAGACGCTTGTTCTCGCAATTCTGCACTCGCTAGACGCTTGTTCTCGCAATTCTGCACTCGCTAGACGCTTGTTCTCGCAATTCTGCACTCGCTAGACGCTTGTTCTCGCAATTCTGCACTCGCTAGACGCTTGTTCTCGCAATTCTGCACTCGCTAGACGCTTGTTCTCGCAATTCTGCACTCGCTAGACGCTTGTTCTCGCAATTCTGCACTCGCTAGACGCTTGTTCTCGCAATTCTGCACTCGCTAGACGCTTGTTCTCGCAATTCTGCACTCGCTAGACGCTTGTTCTCGCAATTCTGCACTCGCTAGACGCTTGTTCTCGCAATTCTGCACTCGCTAGACGCTTGTTCTCGCAATTCTGCACTCGCTAGACGCTTGTTCTCGCAATTCTGCACTCGCTAGACGCTTGTTCTCGCAATTCTGCACTCGCTAGACGCTTGTTCTCGCAATTCTGCACTCGCTAGACGCTTGTTCTCGCAATTCTGCACTCGCTAGACGCTTGTTCTCGCAATTCTGCACTCGCTAGACGCTTGTTCTCGCAATTCTGCACTCGCTAGACGCTTGTTCTCGCAATTCTGCACTCGCTAGACGCTTGTTCTCGCAATTCTGCACTCGCTAGACGCTTGTTCTCGCAATTCTGCACTCGCTAGACGCTTGTTCTCGCAATTCTGCACTCGCTAGACGCTTGTTCTGCAATTCTGCACTCGCTAGACGCTTGTTCTCGCAATTCTGCACTCGCTAGACGCTTGTTCTCGCAATTCTGCACTCGCTAGACGCTTGTTCTCGCAATTCTGCACTCGCTAGACGCTTGTTCTCGCAATTCTGCACTCGCTAGACGCTTGTTCTCGCAATTCTGCACTCGCTAGACGCTTGTTCTCGCAATTCTGCACTCGCTAGACGCTTGTTCTTGCAATTCTGCACTCGCTAGACGCTTGTTCTCGCAATTCTGCACTCGCTAGACGCTTGTTCTCGCAATTCTGCACTCGCTAGACGCTTGTTCTCGCAATTCTGCACTCGCTAGACGCTTGTTCTCGCAATTCTGCACTCGCTAGACGCTTGTTCTCGCAATTCTGCACTCGCTAGACGCTTGTTCTCGCAATTCTGCACTCGCTAGACGCTTGTTC
The DNA here is from genome assembly GCA_947471745.1 of Closterium sp. Naga37s-1. Taxonomy (NCBI): domain Eukaryota; kingdom Viridiplantae; phylum Streptophyta; class Zygnematophyceae; order Desmidiales; family Closteriaceae; genus Closterium; species Closterium sp. Naga37s-1. The sequence goes on along the minus strand of CANJKZ010000209.1, from coordinate 160,647 downwards.
TCGCAATTCTGCACTCGCTAGACGCTTGTTCTCGCAATTCTGCACTCGCTAGACGCTTGTTCTCGCAATTCTGCACTCGCTAGACGCTTGTTCTCGCAATTCTGCACTCGCTAGACGCTTGTTCTCGCAATTCTGCACTCGCTAGACGCTTGTTCTCGCAATTCTGCACTCGCTAGACGCTTGTTCTCGCAATTCTGCACTCGCTAGACGCTTGTTCTCGCAATTCTGCACTCGCTAGACGCTTGTTCTCGCAATTCTGCACTCGCTAGACGCTTGTTCTCGCAATTCTGCACTCGCTAGACGCTTGTTCTCGCAATTCTGCACTCGCTAGACGCTTGTTCTCGCAATTCTGCACTCGCTAGACGCTTGTTCTCGCAATTCTGCACTCGCTAGACGCTTGTTCTCGCAATTCTGCACTCGCTAGACGCTTGTTCTCGCAATTCTGCACTCGCTAGACGCTTGTTCTCGCAATTCTGCACTCGCTAGACGCTTGTTCTCGCAATTCTGCACTCGCTAGACGCTTGTTCTCGCAATTCTGCACTCGCTAGACGCTTGTTCTCGCAATTCTGCACTCGCTAGACGCTTGTTCTCGCAATTCTGCACTCGCTAGACGCTTGTTCTCGCAATTCTGCACTCGCTAGACGCTTGTTCTCGCAATTCTGCACTCGCTAGACGCTTGTTCTCGCAATTCTGCACTCGCTAGACGCTTGTTCTCGCAATTCTGCACTCGCTAGACGCTTGTTCTCGCAATTCTGCACTCGCTAGACGCTTGTTCTCGCAATTCTGCACTCGCTAGACGCTTGTTCTCGCAATTCTGCACTCGCTAGACGCTTGTTCTCGCAATTCTGCACTCGCTAGACGCTTGTTCTCGCAATTCTGCACTCGCTAGACGCTTGTTCTCGCAATTCTGCACTCGCTAGACGCTTGTTCTCGCAATTCTGCACTCGCTAGACGCTTGTTCTCGCAATTCTGCACTCGCTAGACGCTTGTTCTCGCAATTCTGCACTCGCTAGACGCTTGTTCTCGCAATTCTGCACTCGCTAGACGCTTGTTCTCGCAATTCTGCACTCGCTAGACGCTTGTTCTCGCAATTCTGCACTCGCTAGACGCTTGTTCTCGCAATTCTGCACTCGCTAGACGCTTGTTCTCGCAATTCTGCACTCGCTAGACGCTTGTTCTCGCAATTCTGCACTCGCTAGACGCTTGTTCTCGCAATTCTGCACTCGCTAGACGCTTGTTCTCGCAATTCTGCACTCGCTAGACGCTTGTTCTCGCAATTCTGCACTCGCTAGACGCTTGTTCTCGCAATTCTGCACTCGCTAGACGCTTGTTCTCGCAATTCTGCACTCGCTAGACGCTTGTTCTCGCAATTCTGCACTCGCTAGACGCTTGTTCTCGCAATTCTGCACTCGCTAGACGCTTGTTCTCGCAATTCTGCACTCGCTAGACGCTTGTTCTCGCAATTCTGCACTCGCTAGACGCTTGTTCTCGCAATTCTGCACTCGCTAGACGCTTGTTCTCGCAATTCTGCACTCGCTAGACGCTTGTTCTCGCAATTCTGCACTCGCTAGACGCTTGTTCTCGCAATTCTGCACTCGCTAGACGCTTGTTCTCGCAATTCTGCACTCGCTAGACGCTTGTTCTCGCAATTCTGCACTCGCTAGACGCTTGTTCTCGCAATTCTGCACTCGCTAGACGCTTGTTCTCGCAATTCTGCACTCGCTAGACGCTTGTTCTCGCAATTCTGCACTCGCTAGACGCTTGTTCTCGCAATTCTGCACTCGCTAGACGCTTGTTCTCGCAATTCTGCACTCGCTAGACGCTTGTTCTCGCAATTCTGCACTCGCTAGACGCTTGTTCTCGCAATTCTGCACTCGCTAGACGCTTGTTCTCGCAATTCTGCACTCGCTAGACGCTTGTTCTCGCAATTCTGCACTCGCTAGACGCTTGTTCTCGCAATTCTGCACTCGCTAGACGCTTGTTCTCGCAATTCTGCACTCGCTAGACGCTTGTTCTCGCAATTCTGCACTCGCTAGACGCTTGTTCTCGCAATTCTGCACTCGCTAGACGCTTGTTCTCGCAATTCTGCACTCGCTAGACGCTTGTTCTCGCAATTCTGCACTCGCTAGACGCTTGTTCTCGCAATTCTGCACTCGCTAGACGCTTGTTCTCGCAATTCTGCACTCGCTAGACGCTTGTTCTCGCAATTCTGCACTCGCTAGACGCTTGTTCTCGCAATTCTGCACTCGCTAGACGCTTGTTCTCGCAATTCTGCACTCGCTAGACGCTTGTTCTCGCAATTCTGCACTCGCTAGACGCTTGTTCTCGCAATTCTGCACTCGCTAGACGCTTGTTCTCGCAATTCTGCACTCGCTAGACGCTTGTTCTCGCAATTCTGCACTCGCTAGACGCTTGTTCTCGCAATTCTGCACTCGCTAGACGCTTGTTCTCGCAATTCTGCACTCGCTAGACGCTTGTTCTCGCAATTCTGCACTCGCTAGACGCTTGTTCTCGCAATTCTGCACTCGCTAGACGCTTGTTCTCGCAATTCTGCACTCGCTAGACGCTTGTTCTCGCAATTCTGCACTCGCTAGACGCTTGTTCTCGCAATTCTGCACTCGCTAGACGCTTGTTCTCGCAATTCTGCACTCGCTAGACGCTTGTTCTCGCAATTCTGCACTCGCTAGACGCTTGTTCTCGCAATTCTGCACTCGCTAGACGCTTGTTCTCGCAATTCTGCACTCGCTAGACGCTTGTTCTCGCAATTCTGCACTCGCTAGACGCTTGTTCTCGCAATTCTGCACTCGCTAGACGCTTGTTCTCGCAATTCTGCACTCGCTAGACGCTTGTTCTCGCAATTCTGCACTCGCTAGACGCTTGTTCTCGCAATTCTGCACTCGCTAGACGCTTGTTCTCGCAATTCTGCACTCGCTAGACGCTTGTTCTCGCAATTCTGCACTCGCTAGACGCTTGTTCTCGCAATTCTGCACTCGCTAGACGCTTGTTCTCGCAATTCTGCACTCGCTAGACGCTTGTTCTGCAATTCTGCACTCGCTAGACGCTTGTTCTCGCAATTCTGCACTCGCTAGACGCTTGTTCTCGCAATTCTGCACTCGCTAGACGCTTGTTCTCGCAATTCTGCACTCGCTAGACGCTTGTTCTCGCAATTCTGCACTCGCTAGACGCTTGTTCTCGCAATTCTGCACTCGCTAGACGCTTGTTCTCGCAATTCTGCACTCGCTAGACGCTTGTTCTCGCAATTCTGCACTCGCTAGACGCTTGTTCTCGCAATTCTGCACTCGCTAGACGCTTGTTCTCGCAATTCTGCACTCGCTAGACGCTTGTTCTCGCAATTCTGCACTCGCTAGACGCTTGTTCTCGCAATTCTGCACTCGCTAGACGCTTGTTCTCGCAATTCTGCACTCGCTAGACGCTTGTTCTCGCAATTCTGCACTCGCTAGACGCTTGTTCTCGCAATTCTGCACTCGCTAGACGCTTGTTCTCGCAATTCTGCACTCGCTAGACGCTTGTTCTCGCAATTCTGCACTCGCTAGACGCTTGTTCTCGCAATTCTGCACTCGCTAGACGCTTGTTCTCGCAATTCTGCACTCGCTAGACGCTTGTTCTCGCAATTCTGCACTCGCTAGACGCTTGTTCTCGCAATTCTGCACTCGCTAGACGCTTGTTCTCGCAATTCTGCACTCGCTAGACGCTTGTTCTCGCAATTCTGCACTCGCTAGACGCTTGTTCTCGCAATTCTGCACTCGCTAGACGCTTGTTCTCGCAATTCTGCACTCGCTAGACGCTTGTTCTCGCAATTCTGCACTCGCTAGACGCTTGTTCTCGCAATTCTGCACTCGCTAGACGCTTGTTCTCGCAATTCTGCACTCGCTAGACGCTTGTTCTCGCAATTCTGCACTCGCTAGACGCTTGTTCTCGCAATTCTGCACTCGCTAGACGCTTGTTCTCGCAATTCTGCACTCGCTAGACGCTTGTTCTCGCAATTCTGCACTCGCTAGACGCTTGTTCTCGCAATTCTGCACTCGCTAGACGCTTGTTCTCGCAATTCTGCACTCGCTAGACGCTTGTTCTCGCAATTCTGCACTCGCTAGACGCTTGTTCTCGCAATTCTGCACTCGCTAGACGCTTGTTCTCGCAATTCTGCACTCGCTAGACGCTTGTTCTCGCAATTCTGCACTCGCTAGACGCTTGTTCTCGCAATTCTGCACTCGCTAGACGCTTGTTCTCGCAATTCTGCACTCGCTAGACGCTTGTTCTCGCAATTCTGCACTCGCTAGACGCTTGTTCTCGCAATTCTGCACTCGCTAGACGCTTGTTCTCGCAATTCTGCACTCGCTAGACGCTCGCTAGACGCTTGTTCTCGCAATTCTGCACTCGCTAGACGCTTGTTCTCGCAATTCTGCACTCGCTAGACGCTTGTTCTCGCAATTCTGCACTCGCTAGACGCTTGTTCTCGCAATTCTGCACTCGCTAGACGCTTGTTCTCGCAATTCTGCACTCGCTAGACGCTTGTTCTCGCAATTCTGCACTCGCTAGACGCTTGTTCTCGCAATTCTGCACTCGCTAGACGCTTGTTCTGCAATTCTGCACTCGCTAGACGCTTGTTCTCGCAATTCTGCACTCGCTAGACGCTTGTTCTCGCAATTCTGCACTCGCTAGACGCTTGTTCTCGCAATTCTGCACTCGCTAGACGCTTGTTCTCGCAATTCTGCACTCGCTAGACGCTTGTTCTCGCAATTCTGCACTCGCTAGACGCTTGTTCTCGCAATTCTGCACTCGCTAGACGCTTGTTCTCGCAATTCTGCACTCGCTAGACGCTTGTTCTCGCAATTCTGCACTCGCTAGACGCTTGTTCTCGCAATTCTGCACTCGCTAGACGCTTGTTCTCGCAATTCTGCACTCGCTAGACGCTTGTTCTCGCAATTCTGCACTCGCTAGACGCTTGTTCTCGCAATTCTGCACTCGCTAGACGCTTGTTCTCGCAATTCTGCACTCGCTAGACGCTTGTTCTCGCAATTCTGCACTCGCTAGACGCTTGTTCTCGCAATTCTGCACTCGCTAGACGCTTGTTCTCGCAATTCTGCACTCGCTAGACGCTTGTTCTCGCAATTCTGCACTCGCTAGACGCTTGTTCTCGCAATTCTGCACTCGCTAGACGCTTGTTCTCGCAATTCTGCACTCGCTAGACGCTTGTTCTCGCAATTCTGCACTCGCTAGACGCTTGTTCTCGCAATTCTGCACTCGCTAGACGCTTGTTCTCGCAATTCTGCACTCGCTAGACGCTTGTTCTCGCAATTCTGCACTCGCTAGACGCTTGTTCTCGCAATTCTGCACTCGCTAGACGCTTGTTCTCGCAATTCTGCACTCGCTAGACGCTTGTTCTCGCAATTCTGCACTCGCTAGACGCTTGTTCTCGCAATTCTGCACTCGCTAGACGCTTGTTCTTGCAATTCTGCACTCGCTAGACGCTTGTTCTCGCAATTCTGCACTCGCTAGACGCTTGTTCTCGCAATTCTGCACTCGCTAGACGCTTGTTCTCGCAATTCTGCACTCGCTAGACGCTTGTTCTCGCAATTCTGCACTCGCTAGACGCTTGTTCTCGCAATTCTGCACTCGCTAGACGCTTGTTCTCGCAATTCTGCACTCGCTAGACGCTTGTTCTCGCAATTCTGCACTCGCTAGACGCTTGTTCTCGCAATTCTGCACTCGCTAGACGCTTGTTCTCGCAATTCTGCACTCGCTAGACGCTTGTTCTCGCAATTCTGCACTCGCTAGACGCTTGTTCTCGCAATTCTGCACTCGCTAGACGCTTGTTCTCGCAATTCTGCACTCGCTAGACGCTTGTTCTCGCAATTCTGCACTCGCTAGACGCTTGTTCTCGCAATTCTGCACTCGCTAGACGCTTGTTCTCGCAATTCTGCACTCGCTAGACGCTTGTTCTCGCAATTCTGCACTCGCTAGACGCTTGTTCTCGCAATTCTGCACTCGCTAGACGCTTGTTCTCGCAATTCTGCACTCGCTAGAAGCCCTTTGTTCTCGCAATTCTGCACTCGCTAGACGCTTGTTCTTCGCAATTTTTGCACTCGCTAGCGCTTGTTCTCGCAATTTGCCCTCGCTAGGCACTTTTCTTGCAATTTTTGCACTCGCTAGACGCTTGTTCTTGCAATTCTGCACTTCGCTAGACGCTTGTTCTTCGCAATTCTGCACTCGCTAGACTGCTTGTTCTCGCAATTCTGCACTCGCTGACGACTTGTTCTCGCAATTCTGCACTTGCTAGACGCTTGTTCCTCGCAATTCTGCACTCGCTAGACGCTTGTTTTTGCAATTCTGCACTCGCTAGACGCTTGTTCTTCGCACTTCTGCACTCAGCTAGACGCTTGTTCTCGCACTTCTGCACTCGCTAGACGCTTGTTCTCGCAATTCTGCACTCGCTAGACGCTTGTTCTCGCAATTCTGCACTCGCTAGACGCTTGTTCTTGCAATTCTGCACTCGCTAGACGCTTGTTCTCGCAATTCTGCACTCGCTAGACGCTTGTTCTCGCAATTCTGCACTCGCTTGACGTTGTCTCGCAATTCTGCACTCGCTAGACGCTGTTCTCGCAATTCTTGCACTCGCTAGACGCTTCCGTGTCTTGCATTTTTGCAATCTGCTAGACGCTGTTCTCACAATTCTGCACGCGTAGACGCTTGTTCTTGCAATTCTGCACTCGCTAGAACGCTTGTTTCTCGCAATTCTGCACTCGCTAGACCGCTTGTTCTCGCAATTTTGCACTCGCTAGACGCTTGTTCTCGCATTCTGCCCTCGCTAGACGCTTGTTCTTGCAATTCTGCACTCGCTAGACACTTGTTCTCGCAATTCTGCACTCGCTTGACGACTTGTTCTCGCAATTCTGCACTCGCTAGACGCTTGTTCTCGCAATTCTGCACTCGCTAGACGCTTGTTCTCGCAATTCTGCACTCGACTAGACGCTTGTTCTCGCAATTCTGCACTCGCTAGACGCTTGTTCTCGCAATTTCTGCACTCGCTAGACGCTTGTTCTCGCAATTCTGCACTCGCTAGACGCTTGTTCTCGCAAATCTGCACTCGCTAGACGCTTGTTCTCGCAATTCTGCACTCGCTAGACGCTTGTTCTTGCAATTCTGCACTCGCTAGACGCTTGTTCTCGCACTTCTGCACTCGCTAGACGCTTGTTCTCGCAATCTGCACTCGCTAGACGCTTGTTTCTCGCAATAGCACTCGCTCGCAATTACGCACTCGCTAGACGCTTGTTCTCGCAATTCTGCCACTCGCTGACGCTTGTTCTCGCAATTCTGCACTCGCTAGACGCTTGTTCTCGCAATTCTGCACTCGCTGGACGCTTGTTCTCGCACTTCTGCACTCGCTAGACGCTTGTTCGCGCAATTTCTGCACTCAGCTAGACGCTTGTTCTCTGCACTTCTGCACCGCTAGACACTTGTTCTTGCAATTCGCACTCGCTAGACGCTTGTTCTCGCACTTCTGCACATCGCTAGACGCTTGTTCTCGACATTCTGCACTCGCTAGACGCTTGTTCTCGCACTTCTGCACTCGCTGAACGATTGTTCTCTGCAATTCTGCACTGCGCAGACGCTTGTTCTCGCAATTCTGCACTCGCTAGACGCTTGTTCTCGCAATTCTGCACTCGCTAGACGCTTGTTCTCGCAATTCTGCACTCGCTAGACGCTTGTTCTCGCAATTCTGCACTCGCTAGACGCTTGTTCTCGCAATTTCTGCCTCGTAGGCCTGTTCTGCAATCTTTGCACTCGCTAGACGCTTGTTCTTCGCAATTCTGCACTCGCTAGACGCTTGTTCTTGCAATTCTGCACTCGCTAGACTGCTTGTTTCTCGGCAAATTCTGCACTCAGCTGACGACTTGTTCTCGCAATTTCTGCACTCGCATAGACGCTTGTTCTCGCAATTCTGCACTCGCTAGACGCTTGTTCTCGCAATTCTGCACTCGCTAGACGCTTGTTCTTCGCAATTCTGCACTCGCCTAGAAACCACTTGTTCTCGCAATTCTGCACTCGCTAGACGCTTGTTCTCGCAATTTGCACTCGCTAGACGCTTGTTCTCGCAATTCCGCACTCGCTAGACGCTTGTTCTTGCAATTCGCACTCGCTAGCATGCTTGTTCTCGCACTTCTGCACTCGCTAGACGCTTGTTCTCGCAATTCTGCACTCGCTAGACGACTCTTGTTCTCGCAATTCTGCACTCGCTGGACGATTGTTCTCGCAATTCTGCACTCGCTAGACGCTTGTTCACGCAATTCTGCACTCGCTAGACGCTTGTTCTCGCACTTCTGCACTCGCTAGACACTTGTTCACGCAATTTTGCACTCGCTAGACGCTTGTTCTCGCACTTCTGCACTCGCTAGACGCTTGTTCTCTGCAATTCTGCACTCGCTAGAGCTTGTTCTTGCAATTCTGCACTCGCTAGACGCCTGTTGTCTCGCAATTCTGCACTCGCCTGACGCTTGTCTGCAATCTGCACTCGCTAGACGCTTGTTCTTGCAATTCTGCACTCGCTAGACGCTTGTTCTCGCAATTCTGCACTCGCTAGACGCTTGTTCTCGCAATTCTGCACTCGCTAGACGCTTGTTCTCGCAATTCTGCACTCGCTAGACGCTTGTTCTCGCAATTCTGCACTCGCTAGACGCTTGTTCTCGCAATTCTGCACTCGCTAGACGCTTGTTCTCGCAATTCTGCACTCGCTAGACGCTTGTTCTCGCAATTCTGCACTCGCTAGACGCTTGTTCTCGCAATTCTGCACTCGCTAGACGCTTGTTCTCGCAATTCTGCACTCGCTAGACGCTTGTTCTTGCAATTCTGCACTCGCTAGACGCTTGTTCTCGCAATTCTGCACTCGCTAGACGCTTGTTCTCGCAATTCTGCACTCGCTAGACGCTTGTTCTCGCAATTCTGCACTCGCTAGACGCTTGTTCTCGCAATTCTGCACTCGCTAGACGCTTGTTCTCGCAATTCTGCACTCGCTAGACGCTTGTTCTCGCAATTCTGCACTCGCTAGACGCTTGTTCTTGCAATTCTGCACTCGCTAGACGCTTGTTCTCGCAATTCTGCACTCGCTAGACGCTTGTTCTCGCAATTCTGCACTCGCTAGACGCTTGTTCTCGCAATTCTGCACTCGCTAGACGCTTGTTCTTGCAATTCTGCACTCGCTAGACGCTTGTTCTCGCAATTCTGCACTCGCTAGACGCTTGTTCTCGCAATTCTGCACTCGCTAGACGCTTGTTCTCGCAATTCTGCACTCGCTAGACGCTTGTTCTCGCAATTCTGCACTCGCTAGACGCTTGTTCTTGCAATTCTGCACTCGCTAGACGCTTGTTCTCGCAATTCTGCACTCGCTAGACGCTTGTTCTCGCAATTCTGCACTCGCTAGACGCTTGTTCTCGCAATTCTGCACTCGCTAGACGCTTGTTCTCGCAATTCTGCACTCGCTAGACGCTTGTTCTCGCAATTCTGCACTCGCTAGACGCTTGTTCTCGCAATTCTGCACTCGCTAGACGCTTGTTCTCGCAATTCTGCACTCGCTAGACGCTTGTTCTCGCAATTCTGCACTCGCTAGACGCTTGTTCTCGCAATTCTGCACTCGCTAGACGCTTGTTCTCGCAATTCTGCACTCGCTAGACGCTTGTTCTCGCAATTCTGCACTCGCTAGACGCTTGTTCTCGCAATTCTGCACTCGCTAGACGCTTGTTCTCGCAATTCTGCACTCGCTAGACGCTTGTTCTCGCAATTCTGCACTCGCTAGACGCTTGTTCTCGCAATTCTGCACTCGCTAGACGCTTGTTCTCGCAATTCTGCACTCGCTAGACGCTTGTTCTCGCAATTCTGCACTCGCTAGACGCTTGTTCTCGCAATTCTGCACTCGCTAGACGCTTGTTCTCGCAATTCTGCACTCGCTAGACGCTTGTTCTCGCAATTCTGCACTCGCTAGACGCTTGTTCTCGCAATTCTGCACTCGCTAGACGCTTGTTCTCGCAATTCTGCACTCGCTAGACGCTTGTTCTCGCAATTCTGCACTCGCTAGACGCTTGTTCTCGCAATTCTGCACTCGCTAGACGCTTGTTCCTCGCACTTTTCGCACTCGCTCGACTGCTTTGTTCTCGCACTTCTGCCACTCGACTAGACGCTTGTTTCTTGCAATTTCTTCTGCACTCGCTAGACGCTTGTTCTCGCAATTCTGCACTCGCTTGACACTTTGTTCTCGCAATTCTGCACTCGGCTAGACGCTTGTTCTCGCAATTCTGCACTCGCTAGCCGCCTTGTTTCTTCGCAATTCTGCCACTCGCTAGCCGCTTGTTCTCGCCAATTCATGCACTCACTAGACTGCTTGTTCTCGCAATTCTGCACGCGCTATACGATTGTTCTCGCACTTTTGCACTCGCTAGACGCTTGTTCTCGCCATTTGCACGCGCTGGATGCTGTCTCGTAATTTGCACTGGAGCTTGTTCTACGCAATTCTGCACTCGCTAGACGCCTTGTTCTCGCTAACTTCTACACTCGCTTAGACGCTTTGTTTCTCGCAATTCTGCACTCGGGTTCTCGCAATCTGCACTCGCTAGACGCTTGCTTCTCGCAATTCTGCATCGCTAGACGCTTGTTCTCGCGACTTCTGCACTCGCTAGACGCTTGTTCTCGCCACTTCTGCCCTCGCTAGACGGCTTTGTTCTGCAATTCTGCACTCGCTAGCAGCTTTTGTTCTCGCAATTCTGCACTCGCTAGACGCTTGTTCTCGCAATTCTGCACTCGCTAGACGCTTGTTCTCGCAATTCTGCACTCGCTAGACGCTTGTTCTTGCAATTCTGCACTCGCTAGACGCTTGTTCTCGCAATTCTGCACTCGCTAGACGCTTGTTCTCGCAATTCTGCACTCGCTAGACGCTTGTTCTCGCAATTCTGCACTCGCTAGACGCTTGTTCTCGCAATTCTGCACTCGCTAGACGCTTGTTCTCGCAATTCTGCACTCGCTAGACGCTTGTTCTCGCAATTCTGCACTCGCTAGACGCTTGTTCTCGCAATTCTGCACTCGCTAGACGCTTGTTCTCGCAATTCTGCACTCGCTAGACGCTTGTTCTCGCAATTCTGCACTCGCTAGACGCTTGTTCTCGCAATTCTGCACTCGCTAGACGCTTGTTCTCGCAATTCTGCACTCGCTAGACGCTTGTTCTCGCAATTCTGCACTCGCTAGACGCTTGTTCTCGCAATTCTGCACTCGCTAGACGCTTGTTCTCGCAATTCTGCACTCGCTAGACGCTTGTTCTCGCAATTCTGCACTCGCTAGACGCTTGTTCTCGCAATTCTGCACTCGCTAGACGCTTGTTCTCGCACTTCTGCACTCGCTAGACGCTTGTTCTTGCAATTCTGCACTCGCTAGACGCTTGTTCTCGCAATTCTGCACTCGCTAGACGCTTGTTCTCGCAATTCTGCACTCGCTAGACGCTTGTTCTCGCAATTCTGCACTCGCTAGACGCTTGTTCTCGCAATTCTGCACTCGCTAGACGCTTGTTCTCGCAATTCTGCACTCGCTAGACGCTTTGTTCTCGCAATTCTGCACTCGCTAGACGCTTGTTCTCGCACTTCTGCACTCGCTAGACTGCTTGTTCTCGCAATTCTGCACTCGCTAGACGCTTGTTCTCGCAATTCTGCACTCGCTAGACGCTTTGTTCTCGCAATTCTGCACTCGCTAGACGCTGTTCTCGCAATTCTGCACTCGCTAGACGCTTGTTCTTCGCAATTCCTGCACTCGCTAGATGCTTGTTCTCGCAATTCTGCACTCGCTAGACGCTTGTTCTCGCAAATTCTGCACTCGCTAGACGCTTGTTCTCGCAATTCTGCACTCGCTAGGACGCTTGTTCTCGCAATTCTGCACTCGCTAGACGCTTGTTCTCGCAATTCTGCACTCGCTAGACGCTTGTTCTCGCAATTCTGCACTCGCTAGACGCTTGTTCTCGCAATTCTGCACTCGCTAGACGCTTGTTCTCGCAATTCTGCACTCGCTAGACGCTTGTTCTCGCAATTCTGCACTCGCTAGACGCTTGTTCTCGCAATTCTGCACTCGCTAGACGCTTGTTCTCGCAATTCTGCACTCGCTAGACGCTTGTTCTCGCAATTCTGCACTCGCTAGACGCTTGTTCTTGCAATTTGCACTCGCTAGACGCTTGTTCTCGCAATTCTGCACTCGCTAGACGCTTGTTCTTGCAATTCTGCACTCGCTAGACGCTTGTTCTCGCAATTCTGCACTCGCTAGACGCTTGTTCTCGCAATTCTGCACTCGCTAGACGCTTGTTCTCGCAATTCTGCACTCGCTAGACGCTTGTTCTCGCAATTCTGCACTCGCTAGACGCTTGTTCTCGCAATTCTGCACTCGTAGACGCTTGTTCTCGCAATTTTGCACTCGCTAGACGCTTGTTCTCGCAATTTTGCACTCGCTAGGCACGCTGTTCTTGCAATTCTTGCACTCGCTAGCTGCTTGTTCTTGCAATTCTGCACTCGCTAGACACTTGTTCTTGCAATTTCTGCACTCGCTAGACTGCTTGTTCTGCAAGTCTGCACTCGCTTGACGCTTGTTCTTGCAATTCTGCACTCGCTAGACGCTTGTTCTCGCAATTCTGCACTCGCTAGACGCTTGTTCTCGCAATTCTGCACTCGCTAGACGCTTGTTCTCGCAATTCTGCACTCGCTAGACGCTTGTTCTTCGCAATTCTGCACTCGCTAGACGCTTGTTCTCGCAATTCTGCACTCGCTAGACGCTTGTTCTCGCAATTCTGCAACTCGCTAGCCGCTTGTTCTCGCAATTCTGCACTCGCTAGACGCTTGTTCTTGCAATTCTGCACTCGCTAGAAGCTTGTTCTCGCAATTCTGCACTCGCTTGACGCTTGTTCTCGCAATTCTGCACTCGCTAGACGCTTGTTTCTCGCAATTCCTGCACTCGCTAGACGCTTGTTCTCGCAATTCTGCACTCGCTAGACGCTTGTTCTCGCAATTCTGCACTCGCTAGACGCTTGTTCTCGCAATTCTGCACTCGCTAGACGCTTGTTCTCGCAATTCTGCACTCGCTAGACGCTTGTTCTCGCAATTCTGCACTCGCTAGACGCTTGTTCTCGCACTTCTGCACTCGCTAGACACTTGTTCACGCAATTTTGCACTCGCTAGACGCTTGTTCCTCGCAATTCTGCACTCGCTAGACGCTTGTTCTCGCACTTCTGCACTCGCTAGACGCTTGTTCTCGCACTTCCTGCACTCGCTAGACGCTTGTTCTTGCAATTCTGCACTCGCTAGACGCTTGTTCTCGCAATTCTGCACTCGCTAGACGCTTGTTCTGAAATTCTGCACTCGCTAGACGCTTGTTCTCGCAATTCTGCACTCGCTAGACGCTTGTTCCCGCAATTCTGCACTCGCTAGACGCTTGTTCTCGCACTTCTGACTCGCTAGACGCTTGTTCTCGCAATTTTGCACTCGCTAGACGCTTGTTCTCACAATTCTGCACTCGCTTAGACGCTTGTTCTTGCAAGCTTTGCACTCGCTAGGCACTTGTTCTCGCAATTTTGCCCTCGCTAGGCACTTGTTCTTGCAATTTTGCACTCGCTAGACGCTTGTTCTTGCAATTCTGCACTCGCTAGACGCTTGTTCTTGCAATTCTGCACTCGCTAGACGCTTGTTCTCGCAATTCTGCACTCGCTAGACGCTTGTTCTCGCAATTCTGCACTCGCTAGACGCTTGTTCTCGCAATTCTGCACTCGCTAGACGCTTGTTTTGCAATTCTGCACTCGCTAGACGCTTGTTCTTGCAATTCTGCACTCGCTAGACGCTTGTTCTCGCAATTCTGCACTCGCTAGACGCTTGTTCTCGCAATTCTGCACTCGCTAGACGCTTGTTCTCGCAATTCTGCACTCGCTAGACGCTTGTTCTTGCAATTCTGCACTCGCTAGACGCTTGTTCTCGCAATTCTGCACTCGCTAGACGCTTGTTCTCGCAATTCTGCACTCGCTAGACGCTTGTTCTCGCAATTCTGCACTCGCTAGACGCTTGTTCTCGCAATTCTGCACTCGCTAGACGCTTGTTCTCGCAATTCTGCACTCGCTAGACGCTTGTTCTCGCAATTCTGCACTCGCTAGAAGCTTGTTCTCCATTGCCTAGACGCTTGTTCTCGCACTTCTGCACTCGCTAGACGCTTGTTCTCGCACTTCTGCACTCGCTAGACGCTTGTTCTTGCAATTCTGCACTCGCTAGACGCTTGTTCTCGCAATTCTGCACTCGCTAGACGCTTGTTCTCGCAATTCTGCACTCGCTAGACGCTTGTTCTCGCAATTCTGCACTCGCTAGACGCTTGTTCTCGCAATTCTGCACTCGCTAGACGCTTGTTCTCGCAATTCTGCACTCGCTAGACGCTTGTTCTCGCAATTCTGCACTCGCTAGACGCTTGTTCTCGCAATTCTGCACTCGCTAGACGCTTGTTCTCGCAATTCTGCACTCGCTAAACGCTTGTTCTGCAATTCCGCACTCGCTAGACGCTTGTTCTTGCAATTCGCACTCGCTAGATGCTTGTTCTCGCACTTCTGCACTCGCTAGACTGCTGTTCCTCGCCAATTCTGCCCTCGCTAGGACTGCTTGTTCTCGCAATTCTGCACTCGCTAGACGCTTGATTTCTCCGCAATTTCTGCACTCGCGTAGACGCTGTTCTCGCAATTCTGCACTCGCTAGACGCTTGTTCTCACGCAATTCTGCACTCGCTAGACGCTTGTTCTACGCACTTCTGCACTCGCTAGACGCTTGTTCTTGCAATTCTCGCCACTCGCTAGACGCTTGTTCTTGCAATTCTGCACTCGCTAGATGCTTGTTCTCGCACTTCTGCACTCGCTAGATGCTTGTTCTCGCAATTCTGCACTCGCTAGACGCTGTTCTTGCAATTCTGCACTCGCTAGACGCTTGTTCTCGCAATTCTGCACTCGCTAGACGCTTGTTCTGAAATTCTGCACTCGCTAGACGCTTGTTCTCGCACTTCTGCACTCGCTGGACGCTTGTTCACGCAATTCTGCACTCTGCTAGACGCTTGTTCTCGCACTTTTGCACTCGCTAGACGCTTGTTCTCGCACTTCTGCACTCGCTGAGACGCTTGTTCTTGCAAATTCTGCACTCGCTAGACGCTTGTTCTCGCACTTCTGCACTCGCTAGACGCTTGTTCTTGAAATTCTGCACTCGCTAGACGCTTGTTCTCGCACTTCTGCACTCGCTGGACGCTTGTTCTCGCAATTCTGCACTCGCTAGACGCTTGTTCTCGCACTTCTGCACTCGCTAGACGCTTGTTCTCGCACTTCTGCACTCGCTAGATGCTTGTTCTTGCAATTCTGCACTCGCTAGACGCTTGTTCTCGCAATTCTGCACTCGCTAGACGCTTGTTCTCGCAATTCTGCACTCGCTAGACGCTTGTTCTCGCAATTCCGCACTTGCTAGACGCTTGTTCTTGCAATTCCGCACTCGCTAGATGCTTGTTCTCGCACTTCTGCACTCGCTAGACGCTTGTTCTCGCAATTCTGCACTCGCTAGACGCTTGTTCTCGCAATTCTGCACTCGCTGGACGATTGTTCTCGCAATTCTGCACTCGCTAGACGCTTGTTCACGCAATTCTGCACTCGCTAGACGCTTGTTCTCGCACTTCTGCACTCGCTAGACACTTGTTCACGCAATTTTGCACTCGCTAGACGCTTGTTCTCGCACTTCTGCACTCGCTAGACGCTTGTTCTCGCACTTCTGCACTCGCTAGACGCTTGTTCTTGCAATTCTGCACTCGCTAGACGCTTGTTCTCGCAATTCTGCACTCGCTGGACGCTTGTTCTTGAAATTCTGCACTCGCTAGACGCTTGTTCTCGCAATTCTGCACTCGCTAGACGCTTGTTCTCGCAATTCTGCACTCGCTAGACGCTTGTTCTCGCAATTCTGGACTCGCTAGACGCTTGTTCTCGCAATTTTGCACTCGCTAGACGCTTGTTCTCACAATTCTGCACTCGTTAGACACTTGTTCTTGCAATTTTGCACTCGCTAGGCGCTTGTTCTCGCAATTTTGCCCTCGCTAAGCACTTGTTCTTGCAATTTTGCACTCGCTAGATGCTTGTTCTTGCAATTCTGCACTCGCTAGACGCTTGTTCTTGCAATTCTGCACTCGCTAGATGCTTGTTCTCGCAATTCTGCACTCGCTTGACACTTGTTCTCGCAATTCTGCACTTGCTAGACGCTTGTTCTCGCAATTCTGCACTCGCTAGACGCTTGTTTTTGCAATTCTGCACTCGCTAGACGCTTGTTCTTGCAATTCTGCACTCACTAGACGCTTGTTCTCGCAATTCTGCACTCGCTATACGCTTGTTCTCGCAATTTTGCACTCGCTAGACGCTTGTTCTCGCAATTCTGCACTCGCTAGACGCTTGTTCTTGCAATTCTGCACTCGCTAGACACTTGTTCTCGCAATTCTGCACTCGCTTGACGCTTGTTCTCGCAATTCTGCACTCGCTAGACGCTTCTTCTCGCAATTCTGCACTCGCTAGACGCTTGTTCTCGCAATTCTGCACTCGCTAGACGCTTGTTCTCACAATTCTGCACTCGTTAGACGCTTGTTCTTGCAATTTTGCACTCGCTAGGCGCTTGTTCTCGCAATTTTTCCCTCGCTAGGCACTTGTTCTTGCAATTTTGCACTCGCTAGACGCTTGTTCTTGCAATTCTGCACTCGCTAGATGCTTGTTCTTGCAATTCTGCACTCGCTAGATGCTTGTTCTCGCAATTCTGCACTCGCTAGACGCTTGTTCTTGAAATTCTGCACTCGCTAGACGCTTGTTCTCGCACTTCTGCACTCGCTGGACGCTTGTTCTCGCAATTCTGCACTCGCTAGACGCTTGTTCTCGCACTTCTGCACTCGCTAGACGCTTGTTCTCGCACTTCTGCACTCGCTAGATGCTTGTTCTTGCAATTCTGCACTCGCTAGACGCTTGTTCTTGCAATTCTGCACTCGCTAGACGCTTGTTCTCGCAATTCTGCACTCGCTAGACGCTTGTTCTCGCAATTCCGCACTCGCTAGACGCTTGTTCTTGCAATTCCGCACTCGCTAGATGCTTGTTCTCGCACTTCTGCACTCGCTAGACGCTTGTTCTCGCAATTCTGCACTCGCTAGACGCTTGTTCTCGCAATTCTGCACTCGCTGGACGATTGTTCTCGCAATTCTGCACTCGCTAGACGCTTGTTCACGCAATTCTGCACTCGCTAGACGCTTGTTCTCGCACTTCTGCACTCGCTAGACACTTGTTCACGCAATTTTGCACTCGCTAGACGCTTGTTCTCGCACTTCTGCACTCGCTAGACGCTTGTTCTCGCACTTCTGCACTCGCTAGACGCTTGTTCTCGCACTTCTGCACTCGCTAGACGCTTGTTCTTGCAATTCTGCACTCGCTAGACGCTTGTTCTCGCAATTCTGCACTCGCTGGACGCTTGTTCTTGAAATTCTGCACTCGCTAGACGCTTGTTCTCGCAATTCTGCACTCGCTAGACGCTTGTTCTCGCAATTCTGCACTCGCTAGACGCTTGTTCTCGCAATTCTGGACTCGCTAGACGCTTGTTCTCGCAATTTTGCACTCGCTAGACGCTTGTTCTCACAATTCTGCACTCGTTAGACACTTGTTCTTGCAATTTTGCACTCGCTAGGCGCTTGTTCTCGCAATTTTGCCCTCGCTAAGCACTTGTTCTTGCAATTCTGCACTCGCTAGACACTTGTTCTCGCAATTCTGCACTCGCTTGACGCTTGTTCTCGCAATTCTGCACTCGCTAGACGCTTCTTCTCGCAATTCTGCACTCGCTAGACGCTTGTTCTCGCAATTCTGCACTCGCTAGACGCTTGTTCTCGCAATTCTGCACTCGCTAGACGCTTGTTCTCGCAATTCTGCACTCGCTAGAAGCTTGTTCTCGCAATTCTGCACTCGCTAGACGCTTGTTCTCGCACTTCTGCACTCGCTAGACGCTTGTTCTCGCACTTCTGCACTCGCTAGACGCTTGTTCTTGCAATTCTGCACTCGCTAGACGCTTGTTCTCGCAATTCTGCACTCGCTAGACGCTTGTTCTCGCAATTCTGCACTCGATAGATGCTTGTTCTCGCAATTCTGCACTCGCTAGACGCTTGTTCTCGCAAATCTGCACTCGCTAGACGCTTGTTCTCGCAATTCTGCACTCGCTAGACGCTTGTTCTCGCAATTCTGCACTCGCTAGACGCTTGTTCTCGCAATTCTGCACTCGCTAGACGCTTGTTCTCGCAATTCCGCACTCGCTAGACGCTTGTTCTTGCAATTCCGCACTCGCTAGATGCTTGTTCTTGCACTTCTGCACTCGCTTGACGCTTGTTCTCGCAATTCTGCACTCGCTAGACGCTTGTTCTCGCAATTCTGCACTCGCTGGACGATTGTTCTCGCAATTCTGCACTCGCTAGACGCTTGTTCACGCAATTCTGCACTCGCTAGACGCTTGTTCTCGCACTTCTGCACTCGCTAGACACTTGTTCACGCAATTTTGCACTCGCTAGACGCTTGTTCTCGCACTTCTGCACTCGCTAGACGCTTGTTCTCGCACTTCTGCACTCGCTAGACGCTTGTTCTCGCACTTCTGCACTCGCTAGACGCTTGTTCTTGCAATTCTGCACTCGCTAGACGCTTGTTCTCGCAATTCTGCACTCGCTAGACGCTTGTTCTTGAAATTCTGCACTCGCTAGACGCTTGTTCTCGCAATTCTGCACTCGCTAGACGCTTGTTCTCGCAATTCTGCACTCGCTAGACGCTTGTTCTCGCAATTCTGGACTCGCTAGACGCTTGTTCTCGCAATTTTGCACTCGCTAGACGCTTGTTCTCACAATTCTGCACTCGTTAGACGCTTGTTCTTGCAATTTTGCACTCGCTAGGCGCTTGTTCTCGCAATTTTGCCCTCGCTAGGCACTTGTTCTTGCAATTTTGCACTCGCTAGACGCTTGTTCTTGCAATTCTGCACTCGCTAGACGCTTGTTCTTGCAATTCTGCACTCGCTAGATGCTTGTTCTCGCAATTCTGCACTCGCTTGACACTTGTTCTCGCAATTCTGCACTTGCTAGACGCTTGTTCTCGCAATTCTGCACTCGCTAGACGCTTGTTCTTGCAATTCTGCACTCACTAGACGCTTGTTCTCGCAATTCTGCACTCGCTATACGCTTGTTCTCGCAATTTTGCACTCGCTAGACGCTTGTTCTCGCAATTCTGCACTCGCTAGACGCTTGTTCTTGCAATTCTGCACTCGCTAGAAACTTGTTCTCGCAATTCTACACTCGCTTGACGCTTGTTCTCGCAATTCTGCACTCGCTAGACGCTTCTTCTCGCAATTCTGCACTCGCTAGACGCTTGTTCTCGCAATTCTGCACTCGCTAGACGCTTGTTCTCGCAATTCTGCACTCGCTAGACGCTTGTTCTCGCAATTCTGCACTCGCTAGAAGCTTGTTCTCGCAATTTTGCACTCGCTAGACGCTTGTTCTCGCAATTCTGCACTCGCTAGACGCTTGTTCTCGCACTTCTGCACTCGCTAGACACTTGTTCACGCAATTTTGCACTCGCTAGACGCTTGTTCTCGCACTTCTGCACTCGCTAGACGCTTGTTCTCGCACTTCTGCACTCGCTAGACGCTTGTTCTCGCACTTCTGCACTCGCTAGACGCTTGTTCTTGCAATTCTGCACTCGCTAGACGCTTGTTCTCGCAATTCTGCACTCGCTAGACGCTTGTTCTTGAAATTCTGCACTCGCTAGACGCTTGTTCTCGCAATTCTGCACTCGCTAGACGCTTGTTCTCGCAATTCTGCACTCGCTAGACGCTTGTTCTCGCAATTCTGGACTCGCTAGACGCTTGTTCTCGCAATTTTGCACTCGCTAGACGCTTGTTCTCACAATTCTGCACTCGTTAGACGCTTGTTCTTGCAATTTTGCACTCGCTAGGCGCTTGTTCTCGCAATTTTGCCCTCGCTAGGCACTTGTTCTTGCAATTTTGCACTCGCTAGACGCTTGTTCTTGCAATTCTGCACTCGCTAGACGCTTGTTCTTGCAATTCTGCACTCGCTAGATGCTTGTTCTCGCAATTCTGCACTCGCTTGACACTTGTTCTCGCAATTCTGCACTTGCTAGACGCTTGTTCTCGCAATTCTGCACTCGCTAGACGCTTGTTCTTGCAATTCTGCACTCACTAGACGCTTGTTCTCGCAATTCTGCACTCGCTATACGCTTGTTCTCGCAATTTTGCACTCGCTAGACGCTTGTTCTCGCAATTCTGCACTCGCTAGACGCTTGTTCTTGCAATTCTGCACTCGCTAGAAACTTGTTCTCGCAATTCTACACTCGCTTGACGCTTGTTCTCGCAATTCTGCACTCGCTAGACGCTTCTTCTCGCAATTCTGCACTCGCTAGACGCTTGTTCTCGCAATTCTGCACTCGCTAGACGCTTGTTCTCGCAATTCTGCACTCGCTAGACGCTTGTTCTCGCAATTCTGCACTCGCTAGAAGCTTGTTCTCGCAATTTTGCACTCGCTAGACGCTTGTTCTCGCACTTCTGCACTCGCTAGACGCTTGTTCTCGCACTTCTGCACTCGCTAGACGCTTGTTCTTGCAATTCTGCACTCGCTAGACGCTTGTTCTCGCAATTCTGCACTCGCTAGACGCTTGTTCTCGCAATTCTGCACTCGCTAGACGCTTGTTCTCGCAATTCTGCACTCGCTAGACGCTTGTTCTCGCAATTCTGCACTCGCTAGACGCTTGTTCTCGCAATTCTGCACTCGCTAGACGCTTGTTCTCGCAATTCTGCACTCGCTAGACGCTTCTTCTCGCAATTCTGCACTCGCTAGACGCTTGTTCTCGCAATTCCGCACTCGCTAGACGCTTGTTCTCGCAATTCTGCACTCGCTAGACGCTTGTTCTCGCAATTCTGCACTCGCTAGAAGCTTGTTCTCGCAATTTTGCACTCGCTAGACGCTTGTTCTCGCACTTCTGCACTCGCTAGACGCTTGTTCTCGCACTTCTGCACTCGCTAGACGCTTGTTCTTGCAATTCTGCACTCGCTAGACGCTTGTTCTCGCAATTCTGCACTCGCTAGATGCTTGTTCTCGCAATTCTGCACTCGCTAGACGCTTGTTCTCGCAATTCTGCACTCGCTAGACGCTTGTTCTCGCAATTCTGCACTCGCTAGACGCTTGTTCTCGCAATTCTGCACTCGCTAGACGCTTGTTCTCGCAATTCTGCACTCGCTATACGCTTGTTCTCGCAATTCTGCACTCGCTAGACGCTTGTTCTCGCAATTCTGCACTCGCTAAACGCTTGTTCTTGCAATTCCGCACTCGCTAGACGCTTGTTTTTGCAATTCTCCACTCGCTAGACGCTTGTTCTTGCAATTCTGCACTCACTAGATGCTTGTTCTCGCAATTCTGCACTCGCTATACGCTTGTTCTCGCAATTTTGCACTCGCTAGACGCTTGTTCTCGCAATTCTGCACTCGCTAGACGCTTGTTCTTGCAATTCTGCACTCGCTAGACACTTGTTCTCGCAATTCTACACTCGCTTGACGCTTGTTCTCGCAATTCTGCACTCGCTAGACGCTTCTTCTCGCAATTCTGCACTCGCTAGACGCTTGTTCTCGCAATTCTGCACTCGCTAGACGCTTGTTCTCGCAATTCTGCACTCGCTAGACGCTTGTTCTTGCAATTTTGCACTCGCTAGGCGCTTGTTCTCGCAATTTTGCCCTCGCTAAGCACTTGTTCTTGCAATTTTGCACTCGCTAGACGCTTGTTCTTGCAATTCTGCACTCGCTAGACGCTTGTTCTTGCAATTCTGCACTCGCTAGATGCTTGTTCTCGCAATTCTGCACTCGCTTGACACTTGTTCTCGCAATTCTGCACTTGCTAGACGCTTGTTCTCGCAATTCTGCACTCGCTAGACGCTTGTTTTTGCAATTCTGCACTCGCTAGACGCTTGTTCTTGCAATTCTGCACTCACTAGACGCTTGTTCTCGCAATTCTGCACTCGCTATACGCTTGTTCTCGCAATTTTGCACTCGCTAGACGCTTGTTCTCGCAATTCTGCACTCGCTAGACGCTTGTTCTTGCAATTCTGCACTCGCTAGACACTTGTTCTCGCAATTCTGCACTCGCTTGACGCTTGTTCTCGCAATTCTGCACTCGCTAGACGCTTCTTCTCGCAATTCTGCACTCGCTAGACGCTTGTTCTCGCAATTCTGCACTCGCTAGACGCTTCTTCTCGCAATTCTGCACTCGCTAGACGCTTGTTCTCGCAATTCTGCACTCGCTAGAAGCTTGTTCTCGCAATTTTGCACTCGCTAGACGCTTGTTCTCGCACTTCTGCACTCGCTAGACGCTTGTTCTCGCACTTCTGCACTCACTAGACGCTTGTTCTTGCAATTCTGCACTCGCTAGACGCTTGTTCTCGCAATTCTGCACTCGCTAGACGCTTGTTCTCGCAATTCTGCACTCGCTAGACGCTTGTTCTCGCAATTCTGCACTCGCTAGACGCTTGTTCTCGCAATTCTGCACTCGCTAGACGCTTGTTCTCGCAATTCTGCACTCGCTAGACGCTTGTTCTCGCAATTCTGCACTCGCTAGACGCTTCTTCTCGCAATTCTGCACTCGCTAGACGCTTGTTCTCGCAATTCTGCACTCGCTAAACGCTTGTTCTTGCAATTCCGCACTCGCTAGACGCTTGTTTTTGCAATTCTCCACTCGCTAGACGCTTGTTCTTGCAATTCTGCACTCACTAGATGCTTGTTCTCGCAATTCTGCACTCGCTATACGCTTGTTCTCGCAATTTTGCACTCGCTAGACGCTTGTTCTCGCAATTCTGCACTCGCTAGACGCTTGTTCTTGCAATTCTGCACTCGCTAGACACTTGTTCTCGCAATTCTACACTCGCTTGACGCTTGTTCTCGCAATTCTGCACTCGCTAGACGCTTCTTCTCGCAATTCTGCACTCGCTAGACGCTTGTTCTCGCAATTCTGCACTCGCTAGACGCTTGTTCTCGCAATTCTGCACTCGCTAGACGCTTGTTCTCGCAATTCTGCACTCGCTAGAAGCTTGTTCTCGCAATTTTGCACTCGCTAGACGCTTGTTCTCGCACTTCTGCACTCGCTAGACGCTTGTTCTCGCACTTCTGCACTCGCTAGACGCTTGTTCTTGCAATTCTGCACTCGCTAGACGCTTGTTCTCGCAATTCTGCACTCGCTAGACGCTTGTTCTCGCAATTCTGCACTCGCTAGACGCTTGTTCTCGCAATTCTGCACTCGCTAGACGCTTGTTCTCGCAATTCTGCACTCGCTAGACGCTTGTTCTCGCAATTCTGCACTCGCTAGACGCTTGTTCTCGCAATTCTGCACTCGCTAGACGCTTGTTCTCGCAATTCTGCACTCGCTAGACGCTTGTTCTCGCAATTCTGCACTCGCTAAACGCTTGTTCTTGCAATTCCGCACTCGCTAGACGCTTGTTCTTGCAATTCCGCACTCGCTAGATGCTTGTTCTCGCACTTCTGCACTCGCTAGACGCTTGTTCTCGCAATTCTGCACTCGCTAGACGCTTGTTCTCGCAATTCTGCACTCGCTAGACGCTTGTTCTCGCAATTCTGCACTCGCTAAACGCTTGTTCTTGCAATTCCGCACTCGCTAGACGCTTGTTCTTGCAATTCCGCACTCGCTAGATGCTTGTTCTCGCACTTCTGCACTCGCTAGACGCTTGTTCTCGCAATTCTGCACTCGCTAGACGCTTGTTCTCGCAATTCTGCACTCGCTGGACGATTGTTCTCGCAATTCTGCACTCGCTAGACGCTTGTTCACGCAATTCTGCACTCGCTAGACGCTTGTTCTCGCACTTCTGCACTCGCTGGACGCTTGTTCATGCAATTCTGCACTCGCTAGACGCTTGTTCTCGCACTTCTGCACTCGCTAGATGCTTGTTCTCGCACTTCTGCACTCGCTAGACGCTTGTTCTTGCAATTCTGCACTCGCTAGACGCTTGTTCTCGCAATTCTGCACTCGCTAGACGCTTGTTCTTGAAATTCTGCACTCGCTAGACGCTTGTTCTCGCACTTCTGCACTCGCTGGACGCTTGTTCACGCAATTCTGCACTCGCTAGATGCTTGTTCTCGCACTTCTGCACTCGCTAGACGCTTGTTCTCGCACTTCTGCACTCGCTAGACGCTTGTTCTTGCAATTCTGCACTCGCTAGATGCTTGTTCTCGCAATTCTGCACTCGCTAGACGCTTGTTCTTGAAATTCTGCACTCGCTAGACGCTTGTTCTCGCACTTCTGCACTCGCTGGACGCTTGTTCTCGCAATTCTGCACTCGCTAGACGCTTGTTCTCGCACTTCTGCACTCGCTAGACGCTTGTTCTCGCACTTCTGCACTCGCTAGATGCTTGTTCTTGCAATTCTGCACTCGCTAGACGCTTGTTCTCGCAATTCTGCACTCGCTAGACGCTTGTTCTCGCAATTCTGCACTCGCTAGACGCTTGTTCTCGCAATTCCGCACTCGCTAGACGCTTGTTCTTGCAATTCCGCACTCGCTAGATGCTTGTTCTCGCACTTCTGCACTCGCTAGACGCTTGTTCTCGCACTTCTGCACTCGCTAGACGCTTGTTCTCGCACTTCTGCACTCGCTAGATGCTTCTTCTTGCAATTCTGCACTCGCTAGACGCTTGTTCTCGCAATTCTGCACTCGCTAGACGCTTGTTCTCGCAATTCTGCACTCGCTAGATGCTTGTTCTCGCAATTCCGCACTCGCTAGACGCTTGTTCTTGCAATTCCGCACTCGCTAGATGCTTGTTCTCGCACTTCTGCACTCGCTAGACGCTTGTTCTCGCAATTCTGCACTCGCTAGACGCTTGTTCTCGCAATTCTGCACTCGCTGGACGATTGTTCTCGCAATTCTGCACTCGCTAGACGCTTGTTCACGCAATTCTGCACTCGCTAGACGCTTGTTCTCGCACTTCTGCACTCGCTAGACACTTGTTCACGCAATTTTGCACTCGCTAGACGCTTGTTCTCGCACTTCTGCACTCGCTAGACGCTTGTTCTCGCACTTCTGCACTCGCTAGACGCTTGTTCTCGCACTTCTGCACTCGCTAGACGCTTGTTCTTGCAATTCTGCACTCGCTAGACGCTTGTTCTCGCAATTCTGCACTCGCTGGACGCTTGTTCTTGAAATTCTGCACTCGCTAGACGCTTGTTCTCGCAATTCTGCACTCGCTAGACGCTTGTTCTCGCAATTCTGCACTCGCTAGACGCTTGTTCTCGCAATTCTGGACTCGCTAGACGCTTGTTCTCGCAATTTTGCACTCGCTAGACGCTTGTTCTCACAATTCTGCACTCGTTAGACGCTTGTTCTTGCAATTTTGCACTCGCTAGGCGCTTGTTCTCGCAATTTTGCCCTCGCTAAGCACTTGTTCTTGCAATTTTGCACTCGCTAGATGCTTGTTCTTGCAATTCTGCACTCGCTAGACGCTTGTTCTTGCAATTCTGCACTCGCTAGATGCTTGTTCTCGCAATTCTGCACTCGCTTGACACTTGTTCTCGCAATTCTGCACTTGCCAGACGCTTGTTCTTGCAATTCTGCACTTGCTAGACGCTTGTTTTTGCAATTCTGCACTCGCTAGACGCTTGTTCTTGCAATTCTGCACTCACTAGACGCTTGTTCTCGCAATTCTGCACTCGCTATACGCTTGTTCTCGCAATTTTGCACTCGCTAGACGCTTGTTCTCGCAATTCTGCACTCGCTAGACGCTTGTTCTTGCAATTCTGCACTCGCTAGACACTTGTTCTCGCAATTCTGCACTCGCTTGACGCTTGTTCTCGCAATTCTGCACTCGCTAGACGCTTCTTCTCGCAATTCTGCACTCGCTAGACGCTTGTTCTCGCAATTCTGCACTCGCTAGACGCTTGTTCTCGCAATTCTGCACTCGCTAGACGCTTGTTCTCGCAATTCTGCACTCGCTAGAAGCTTGTTCTTGCAATTCTGCACTCGCTAGACGCTTGTTCTCGCACTTCTGCACTCGCTAGACGCTTGTTCTCGCACTTCTGCACTCGCTAGACGCTTGTTCTTGCAATTCTGCACTCGCTAGACGCTTGTTCTTGCAATTCTGCACTCGCTAGACGCTTGTTCTCGCAATTCTGCACTCGCTAGACGCTTGTTATCGCAATTCTGCACTCGCTAGACGCTTGTTCTCGCAATTCTGCACTCGCTAGACGCTTGTTCTCGCAATTCTGCACTCGCTAGACGCTTGTTCTCGCAATTCTGCACTCGCTAGACGCTTGTTCTCGCAATTCTGCACTCGCTAGACGCTTGTTCTCGCAATTCTGCACTCGCTAGACGCTTGTTCTTGCAATTCCGCACTCGCTAGACGCTTGTTCTTGCAATTCCGCACTCGCTAGATGCTTGTTCTCGCACTTCTGCACTCGCTAGACGCTTGTTCTCGCAATTCTGCACTCGCTAGACGCTTGTTCTCGCAATTCTGCACTCGCTGGACGATTGTTCTCGCAATTCTGCACTCGCTAGACGCTTGTTCACGCAATTCAACACTCGCTAGATGCTTGTTCTCGCACTTCTGCACTCGCTGGACGCTTGTTCACGCAATTCTGCACTCGCTAGACGCTTGTTCTCGCACTTCTGCACTCGCTAGACGCTTGTTCTCGCACTTCTGCACTCGCTAGACGCTTGTTCTTGCAATTCTGCACTCGCTAGACGCTTGTTCTCGCAATTCTGCACTCGCTAGACGCTTGTTCTTGAAATTCTGCACTCGCTAGATGCTTGTTCTCGCACTTCTGCACTCGCTGGACGCTTGTTCACGCAATTCTGCACTCGCTAGACGCTTGTTCTCGCACTTCTGCACTCGCTAGACGCTTGTTCTCGCACTTCTGCACTCGCTAGATGCTTGTTCTTGCAATTCTGCACTCGCTAGACGCTTGTTCTCGCAATTCTGCACTCGCTAGACGCTTGTTCTTGAAATTCTGCACTCGCTAGACGCTTGTTCTCGCACTTCTGCACTCGCTGGACGCTTGTTCTCGCAATTCTGCACTCGCTAGACGCTTGTTCTCGCACTTCTGCACTCGCTAGACGCTTGTTCTCGCACTTCTGCACTCGCTAGATGCTTGTTCTTGCAATTCTGCACTCGCTCGACGCTTGTTCTCGCACTTCTGCACTCGCTGGACGCTTGTTCTCGCAATTCTGCACTCGCTAGACGCTTCTTCTCGCAATTCTGCACTCGCTAGACGCTTGTTCTCGCAATTCTGCACTCGCTAGACGCTTGTTCTCGCAATTCTGCACTCGCTAGACGCTTGTTCTCGCAATTCTGCACTCGCTAGAAGCTTGTTCTCGCAATTCTGCACTCGCTAGACGCTTGTTCTCGCACTTCTGCACTCGCTAGACGCTTGTTCTCGCACTTCTGCACTCGCTAGACGCTTGTTCTTGCAATTCTGCACTCGCTAGACGCTTGTTCTCGCAATTCTGCACTCGCTAGACGCTTGTTCTCGCAATTCTGCACTCGCTAGACGCTTGTTCTCGCAATTCTGCACTCGCTAGACGCTTGTTCTTGCACTTCTGCACTCACTAGACGCTTGTTCTTGCAATTCTGCACTCGCTAGACGTTTGTTCTCGCAATTCTGCACTCGCTAGACGCTTGTTCTCGCACTTCTGCACTCGCTTGACGCTTCTTCTCGCAATTCTGCACTCGCTGGACGCTTGTTCACGCAATTCTGCACTCGCTAGACGCTTGTTCTCGCACTTCTGCACTCGCTAGACGCTTGTTCTCTCACTTCTGCACTCGCTAGACGCTTGTTCTCGCACTTCTGCACTCGGTAGACGCTTGTTCTTGCAATTCTGCACTTGCTAGACGCTTGTTCTCGCAATTCTGCACTCGCTAGACGCTTGTTCTCGCAATTCTGCACTCGCTTGACACTTGTTCTCGCAATTCTGCAGTCGCTAGACGCTTGTTCTCGCAATTCTGCACTCGCTAGACGCTTGTTCTCGCAATTCTGCACTCGCTAGACGCTTGTTCTTGCAATTCTGCACTCGCTAGACGCTTGTTCTTGCAATTCTGCACTCGCTAGACGATTGTTCTCGCACTTCTGCACTCGCTAGACGCTTGTTCTCGCACTTCTGCACTCGCTGGACGCTTGTTCTCGCAATTCTGCACTCGCTGGACGCTTGTTCACGCAATTCTGCACTCGCTAGACGCTTGTTCTCGCACTTCTGCACTCGCTAGACGCTTGTTCTTGCAATTCTGCACTCGCTAGACGCTTATTCTCGCAATTCTGCACTCGCTAGACGCTTGTTCTTGAAATTCTGCACTCGCTACACGCTTGTTCTCGCAATTCTGCACTCGCTAGACGCTTGTTCTCGCAATTCTGCACTCGCTAGACGCTTGTTCTCGCACTTCTGCACTCGCTGGACGCTTGTTCTCGCAATTCTGCACTCGCTGGACGCTTGTTCACGCAATTCTGCACTCGCTAGATGCTTGTTCTCGCACTTCTGCACTCGCTAGACGCTTGTTCTCGCACTTCTGCACTCGCTAGACGCTTGTTCTCGCAATTCTGCACTCGCTAGACGCTTGTTCTCGCAATTCTGCACTCGCTAGACGCTTGTTCTCGCAATTCTGCACTCGCTAGACGCTTGTTCTCGCAATTCTGCACTCGCTAGACGCTTGTTCTCGCAATTCTGCACTCGCTAGACGCTTGTTCTCGCAATTCCGCACTCGCTAGACGCTTGTTCTTGCAATTCCGCACTCGCTAGATGCTTGTTCTCGCACTTCTGCACTCGCTAGACGCTTGTTCTCGCAATTCTGCACTCGCTAGACGCTTGTTCTCGCAATTCTGCACTCGCTAGACGCTTGTTCTCGCACTTCTGCACTCGCTAGACGCTTGTTCTCGCACTTCTGCACTCGCTAGACACTTGTTCTTGCAATTCTGCACTCGCTAGACGCTTGTTCTCGCAATTCTGCACTCGCTAGACGCTTGTTCTCGCAATTCTGCACTCGCTAGACGCTTGTTCTCGCAATTCTGCACTCGCTAGACGCTTGTTCTCGCAATTCTGCACTCGCTAGAAGCTTGTTCTCGCAATTCTGCACTCGCTAGACGCTTGTTCTCGCAATTCTGCACTCGCTAGACGCTTGTTCTCGCACTTCTGCACTCGCTAGACGCTTGTTCTTGCAATTCTGCACTCGCTAGACGCTTGTTCTCGCAATTCTGCACTCGCTAGACGCTTGTTCTCGCAATTCTGCACTCGCTAGACGCTTGTTCTCGCAATTCTGCACTCGCTAGACGCTTGTTCTTGCACTTCTGCACTCACTAGACGCTTGTTCTTGCAATTCTGCACTCGCTAGACGTTTGTTCTCGCAATTCTGCACTCGCTAGACGCTTGTTCTCGCACTTCTGCACTCGCTTGACGCTTCTTCTCGCAATTCTGCACTCGCTGGACGCTTGTTCACGCAATTCTGCACTCGCTAGACGCTTGTTCTCGCACTTCTGCACTCGCTAGACGCTTGTTCTCTCACTTCTGCACTCGCTAGACGCTTGTTCTCGCACTTCTGCACTCGGTAGACGCTTGTTCTTGCAATTCTGCACTTGCTAGACGCTTGTTCTCGCAATTCTGCACTCGCTAGACGCTTGTTCTCGCAATTCTGCACTCGCTTGACACTTGTTCTCGCAATTCTGCAGTCGCTAGACGCTTGTTCTCGCAATTCTGCACTCGCTAGACGCTTGTTCTCGCAATTCTGCACTCGCTAGACGCTTGTTCTTGCAATTCTGCACTCGCTAGACGCTTGTTCTTGCAATTCTGCACTCGCTAGACGATTGTTCTCGCACTTCTGCACTCGCTAGACGCTTGTTCTCGCACTTCTGCACTCGCTGGACGCTTGTTCTCGCAATTCTGCACTCGCTGGACGCTTGTTCACGCAATTCTGCACTCGCTAGACGCTTGTTCTCGCACTTCTGCACTCGCTAGACGCTTGTTCTTGCAATTCTGCACTCGCTAGATGCTTATTCTCGCAATTCTGCACTCGCTAGACGCTTGTTCTTGAAATTCTGCACTCGCTAGACGCTTGTTCTCGCAATTCTGCACTCGCTAGACGCTTGTTCTCGCAATTCTGCACTCGCTAGACGCTTGTTCTCGCACTTCTGCACTCGCTGGACGCTTGTTCTCGCAATTCTGCACTCGCTGGACGCTTGTTCACGCAATTCTGCACTCGCTAGATGCTTGTTCTCGCACTTCTGCACTCGCTAGACGCTTGTTCTCGCACTTCTGCACTCGCTAGACGCTTGTTCTCGCAATTCTGCACTCGCTAGACGCTTGTTCTCGCAATTCTGCACTCGCTAGACGCTTGTTCTCGCAATTCTGCACTCGCTAGACGCTTGTTCTCGCAATTCTGCACTCGCTAGACGCTTGTTCTCGCAATTCTGCACTCGCTAGACGCTTGTTCTCGCAATTCCGCACTCGCTAGACGCTTGTTCTTGCAATTCCGCACTCGCTAGATGCTTGTTCTCGCACTTCTGCACTCGCTAGACGCTTGTTCTCGCAATTCTGCACTCGCTAGACGCTTGTTCTCGCAATTCTGCACTCGCTAGACGCTTGTTCTCGCACTTCTGCACTCGCTAGACGCTTGTTCTCGCACTTCTGCACTCGCTAGACACTTGTTCTTGCAATTCTGCACTCGCTAGACGCTTGTTCTCGCAATTCTGCACTCGCTAGACGCTTGTTCTCGCAATTCTGCACTCGCTAGACGCTTGTTCTCGCAATTCTGCACTCGCTAGACGCTTGTTCTCGCAATTCTACACTCGCTAGACGCTTGTTCTCGCAATTCTGCACTCGCTAGACGCTTGTTCTCGCAATTCTGCACTCGCTAGACGCTTGTTCTCGCAATTCTGCACTCGCTATACGCTTGTTCTCGCACTTCTGCACTCGCTAGACGCTTGTTCTTGCAATTCTGCACTCGCTAGACGCTTGTTCTCGCAATTCTGCACTCGCTTGACACTTGTTCTCGCAATTCTGCAGTCGCTAGACGCTTGTTCTCACAATTCTGCACTCGCTAGACGCTTGTTCTCGCAATTCTGCACTCGCTAGACGCTTGTTCTCGCAATTCTGCACTCGCTAGACGCTTGTTCTCGCAATTCTGCACTCGCTAGACGATTGTTCTCGCACTTCTGCACTCGCTAGACGCTTGTTCTCGCACTTCTGCACTCGCTGGACGCTTGTTCTCGCAATTCTGCACTCGCTGGACGCTTGTTCACGCAATTCTGCACTCGCTAGACGCTTGTTCTCGCACTTCTGCACTCGCTAGACGCTTGTTCTCGCACTTCTGCACTCGCTAGACGCTTGTTCTCGCACTTCTGCACTCGCTAGACGCTTGTTCTCGCAATTCTGCACTCGCTGGACGATTGTTCTCGCAATTCTGCACTCGCTAGACGCTTGTTCTTGAAATTCTGCACTTGCTAGACGCTTGCTCTCGCAATTCTGCACTCGGTTGACACTTGTTCTCGCACTGCTGCACTCGCTAGACGCTTGTTCTTGCAATTCTGCACTCCCTAGACGCTTGTTCTTGCAATTCTGCACTCGCTAGACGCTTGTTCTCGCAATTCTGCACTCGCTAGACGCTTGTTTTTGCAATTCTGCACTCGCTAGACGCTTGTTCTTGCAATTCTGCACTCACTAGACGCTTGTTCTCGCAATTCTGCACTCGCTATACGCTTGTTCTCGCAATTTTGCACTCGCTAGACGCTTGTTCTCGCAATTCTGCACTCGCTAGACGCTTGTTCTCGCAATTCTGCACTCGCTAGACGCTTGTTCTCGCAATTCTGCACTCGCTAGACGCTTGTTCTCGCAATTCTGCACTCGCTAGACGCTTGTTCTCGCAATTCTGCACTCGCTAGACGCTTGTTCTCGCAATTCTGCAATCGCTAGACGCTTGTTCTCGCAATTCTGCACTCGCTAGACGCTTGTTCTCGCAATTCTGCACTCGCTAGACGCTTGTTCTTGCACTTCTGCACTCGCTAGACGCTTGTTCTCGCACTTCTGCACTCGCTAGACGCTTGTTCTCGCAATTCTGCACTCGCTAGAAGCTTGTTCTCGCAATTCTGCACTCGCTAGACGCTTGTTCTCGCAATTCTGCACTCGCTAGACGCTTGTTCTCGCAATTCTGCACTCGCTAGACGCTTGTTCTCGCAATTCTGCACTCGCTAGACGCTTGTTCTCGCAATTCTGCACTCGCTAGACGCTTGTTCTCGCAATTCTGCAATCGCTAGACGCTTGTTCTCGCAATTCTGCACTCGCTAGACGCTTGTTCTCGCAATTCTGCACTCGCTAGACGCTTGTTCTTGCACTTCTGCACTCGCTAGACGCTTGTTCTCGCACTTCTGCACTCGCTAGACGCTTGTTCTCGCAATTCTGCACTCGCTGGACGATTGTTCTCGCAATTCTGCACTCGCTAGACGCTTGTTCTTGAAATTCTGCACTTGCTAGACGCTTGTTCTCGCAATTCTGCACTCGGTTGACACTTGTTCTCGCACTGCTGCACTCGCTAGACGCTTGTTCTTGCAATTCTGCACTCCCTAGACGCTTGTTCTTGCAATTCTGCACTCGCTAGACGCTTGTTCTCGCAATTCTGCACTCGCTAGACGCTTGTTTTTGCAATTCTGCACTCGCTAGACGCTTGTTCTTGCAATTCTGCACTCACTAGACGCTTGTTCTCGCAATTCTGCACTCGCTATACGCTTGTTCTCGCAATTTTGCACTCGCTAGACGCTTGTTCTCGCAATTCTGCACTCGCTAGACGCTTGTTCTCGCAATTCTGCACTCGCTAGACGCTTGTTCTCGCAATTCTGCACTCGCTAGACGCTTGTTCTCGCAATTCTGCACTCGCTAGACGCTTGTTCTCGCAATTCTGCACTCGCTAGACGCTTGTTCTCGCAATTCTGCAATCGCTAGACGCTTGTTCTCGCAATTCTGCACTCGCTAGACGCTTGTTCTCGCAATTCTGCACTCGCTAGACGCTTGTTCTTGCACTTCTGCACTCGCTAGACGCTTGTTCTCGCACTTCTGCACTCGCTAGACGCTTGTTCTCGCAATTCTGCACTCGCTAGAAGCTTGTTCTCGCAATTCTGCACTCGCTAGACGCTTGTTCTCGCACTTCTGCACTCGCTAGACGCTTGTTCTCGCACTTCTGCACTCGCTAGACACTTGTTCTTGCAATTCTGCACTCGCTAGACGCTTGTTCTCGCAATTCTGCACTCGCTAGACGCTTGTTCTCGCAATTCTGCACTCGCTAGATGCTTGTTCTCGCAATTCTGCACTCGCTAGACGATTGTTCTCGCACTTCTGCACTCGCTAGACGCTTGTTCTCGCACTTCTGCACTCGCTGGACGCTTGTTCTCGCAATTCTGCACTCGCTGGACGCTTGTTCTTGCAATTCTGCACTCGCTAGACGCTTGTTCTCGCACTTCTGCACTCGCTAGACGCTTGTTCTCGCACTTCTGCACTCGCTAGATGCTTGTTCTCGCACTTCTGCACTCGCTAGACGCTTGTTCTCGCAATTCTGCACTCGCTGGACGATTGTTCTCGCAATTCTGCACTCGCTAGAAGCTTGTTCTCGCAATTCTGCACTCGCTAGACGCTTGTTCTCGCACTTCTGCACTCGCTAGACGCTTGTTCTCGCACTTCTGCACTCGCTAGACGCTTGTTCTTGCAATTCTGCACTCGCTAGACGCTTGTTCTCGCAATTCTGCACTCGCTAGACGCTTGTTCTCGCAATTCTGCACTCGCTAGACGCTTGTTCTCGCAATTCTGCACTCGCTAGACGCTTGTTCTTGCACTTCTGCACTCACTAGACGCTTGTTCTTGCAATTCTGCACTCGCTAGACGTTTGTTCTCGCAATTCTGCACTCGCTAGACGCTTGTTCTCGCACTTCTGCACTCGCTTGACGCTTCTTCTCGCAATTCTGCACTCGCTGGACGCTTGTTCACGCAATTCTGCACTCGCTAGACGCTTGTTCTCGCACTTCTGCACTCGCTAGACGCTTGTTCTCTCACTTCTGCACTCGCTAGACGCTTGTTCTCGCACTTCTGCACTCGGTAGACGCTTGTTCTTGCAATTCTGCACTTGCTAGACGCTTGTTCTCGCAATTCTGCACTCGCTAGACGCTTGTTCTCGCAATTCTGCACTCGCTTGACACTTGTTCTCGCAATTCTGCAGTCGCTAGACGCTTGTT
The DNA here is from genome assembly GCA_947471745.1 of Closterium sp. Naga37s-1. Taxonomy (NCBI): domain Eukaryota; kingdom Viridiplantae; phylum Streptophyta; class Zygnematophyceae; order Desmidiales; family Closteriaceae; genus Closterium; species Closterium sp. Naga37s-1. The sequence goes on along the minus strand of CANJKZ010000209.1, from coordinate 126,312 downwards.
CTCGCAATTCTGCACTCGCTAGACGCTTGTTCTCGCAATTTTGCACTCGCTAGACGCTTGTTCTTGCAATTCTGCACTCGCTAGACGCTTGTTCTTGCAATTCTGCACTCGCTAGACGATTGTTCTCGCACTTCTGCACTCGCTAGACGCTTGTTCTCGCACTTCTGCACTCGCTGGATGCTTGTTCTTGCAATTCTGCACTCGCTGGACGCTTGTTCACGCAATTCTGCACTCGCTAGACGCTTGTTCTCGCACTTCTGCACTCGCTAGACGCTTGTTCTTGCAATTCTGCACTCGCTAGACGCTTATTCTCGCAATTCTGCACTCGCTAGACGCTTGTTCTTGAAATTCTGCACTCGCTAGACGCTTGTTCTCGCAATTCTGCACTCGCTAGACGCTTGTTCTCGCAATTCTGCACTCGCTAGACGCTTGTTCTCGCACTTCTGCACTCGCTGGACGCTTGTTCTCGCAATTCTGCACTCGCTGGACGCTTGTTCACGCAATTCTGCACTCGCTAGACGCTTGTTCTCGCACTTCTGCACTCGCTAGACGCTTGTTCTCGCACTTCTGCACTCGCTAGACGCTTGTTCTCGCAATTCTGCACTCGCTAGACGCTTGTTCTCGCAATTCTGCACTCGCTAGACGCTTGTTCTCGCAATTCTGCACTCGCTAGACGCTTGTTCTCGCAATTCTGCACTCGCTAGACGCTTGTTCTCGCAATTCTGCACTCGCTAGACGCTTGTTCTCGCAATTCCGCACTCGCTAGACGCTTGTTCTTGCAATTCCGCACTCGCTAGATGCTTGTTCTCGCACTTCTGCACTCGCTAGACGCTTGTTCTCGCAATTCTGCACTCGCTAGACGCTTGTTCTCGCAATTCTGCACTCGCTAGACGCTTGTTCTCGCACTTCTGCACTCGCTAGACGCTTGTTCTCGCACTTCTGCACTCGCTAGACACTTGTTCTTGCAATTCTGCACTCGCTAGACGCTTGTTCTCGCAATTCTGCACTCGCTAGACGCTTGTTCTCGCAATTCTGCACTCGCTAGACGCTTGTTCTCGCAATTCTGCACTCGCTAGACGCTTGTTCTCGCAATTCTACACTCGCTAGACGCTTGTTCTCGCAATTCTGCACTCGCTAGACGCTTGTTCTCGCAATTCTGCACTCGCTAGACGCTTGTTCTCGCAATTCTGCACTCGCTATACGCTTGTTCTCGCACTTCTGCACTCGCTAGACGCTTGTTCTTGCAATTCTGCACTCGCTAGACGCTTGTTCTCGCAATTCTGCACTCGCTTGACACTTGTTCTCGCAATTCTGCAGTCGCTAGACGCTTGTTCTCGCAATTCTGCACTCGCTAGACGCTTGTTCTCGCAATTCTGCACTCGCTAGACGCTTGTTCTCGCAATTCTGCACTCGCTAGACGCTTGTTCTCGCAATTCTGCACTCGCTAGACGATTGTTCTCGCACTTCTGCACTCGCTAGACGCTCGTTCTCGCACTTCTGCACTCGCTGGACGCTTGTTCTCGCAATTCTGCACTCGCTGGACGCTTGTTCACGCAATTCTGCACTCGCTAGACGCTTGTTCTCGCACTTCTGCACTCGCTAGACGCTTGTTCTCGCACTTCTGCACTCGCTAGACGCTTGTTCTCGCACTTCTGCACTCGCTAGACGCTTGTTCTCGCAATTCTGCACTCGCTGGACGATTGTTCTCGCAATTCTGCACTCGCTAGACGCTTGTTCTTGAAATTCTGCACTTGCTAGACGCTTGTTCTCGCAATTCTGCACTCGGTTGACACTTGTTCTCGCACTGCTGCACTCGCTAGACGCTTGTTCTTGCAATTCTGCACTCCCTAGACGCTTGTTCTTGCAATTCTGCACTCGCTAGACGCTTGTTCTCGCAATTCTGCACTCGCTAGACGCTTGTTTTTGCAATTCTGCACTCGCTAGACGCTTGTTCTTGCAATTCTGCACTCACTAGACGCTTGTTCTCGCAATTCTGCACTCGCTATACGCTTGTTCTCGCAATTTTGCACTCGCTAGACGCTTGTTCTCGCAATTCTGCACTCGCTAGACGCTTGTTCTCGCAATTCTGCACTCGCTAGACGCTTGTTCTCGCAATTCTGCACTCGCTAGACGCTTGTTCTCGCAATTCTGCACTCGCTAGACGCTTGTTCTCGCAATTCTGCACTCGCTAGACGCTTGTTCTCGCAATTCTGCAATCGCTAGACGCTTGTTCTCGCAATTCTGCACTCGCTAGACGCTTGTTCTCGCAATTCTGCACTCGCTAGACGCTTGTTCTTGCACTTCTGCACTTGCTAGACGCTTGTTCTCGCACTTCTGCACTCGCTAGACGCTTGTTCTCGCAATTCTGCACTCGCTAGAAGCTTGTTCTCGCAATTCTGCACTCGCTAGACGCTTGTTCTCGCAATTCTGCACTCGCTAGACGCTTGTTCTCGCAATTCTGCACTCGCTAGACGCTTGTTCTCGCAATTCTGCACTCGCTAGACGCTTGTTCTCGCAATTCTGCACTCGCTAGACGCTTGTTCTCGCAATTCTGCAATCGCTAGACGCTTGTTCTCGCAATTCTGCACTCGCTAGACGCTTGTTCTCGCAATTCTGCACTCGCTAGACGCTTGTTCTTGCACTTCTGCACTCGCTAGACGCTTGTTCTCGCACTTCTGCACTCGCTAGACGCTTGTTCTCGCAATTCTGCACTCGCTGGACGATTGTTCTCGCAATTCTGCACTCGCTAGACGCTTGTTCTTGAAATTCTGCACTTGCTAGACGCTTGTTCTTGCAATTCTGCACTCGGTTGACACTTGTTCTCGCACTGCTGCACTCGCTAGACGCTTGTTCTTGCAATTCTGCACTCCCTAGACGCTTGTTCTTGCAATTCTGCACTCGCTAGACGCTTGTTCTCGCAATTCTGCACTCGCTAGACGCTTGTTTTTGCAATTCTGCACTCGCTAGACGCTTGTTCTTGCAATTCTGCACTCACTAGACGCTTGTTCTCGCAATTCTGCACTCGCTATACGCTTGTTCTCGCAATTTTGCACTCGCTAGACGCTTGTTCTCGCAATTCTGCACTCGCTAGACGCTTGTTCTCGCAATTCTGCACTCGCTAGACGCTTGTTCTCGCAATTCTGCACTCGCTAGACGCTTGTTCTCGCAATTCTGCACTCGCTAGACGCTTGTTCTCGCAATTCTGCACTCGCTAGACGCTTGTTCTCGCAATTCTGCAATCGCTAGACGCTTGTTCTCGCAATTCTGCACTCGCTAGACGCTTGTTCTCGCAATTCTGCACTCGCTAGACGCTTGTTCTTGCACTTTTGCACTCGCTAGACGCTTGTTCTCGCACTTCTGCACTCGCTAGACGCTTGTTCTCGCAATTCTGCACTCGCTAGAAGCTTGTTCTCGCAATTCTGCACTCGCTAGACGCTTGTTCTCGCACTTCTGCACTCGCTAGACGCTTGTTCTCGCACTTCTGCACTCGCTAGACACTTGTTCTTGCAATTCTGCACTCGCTAGACGCTTGTTCTCGCAATTCTGCACTCGCTAGACGCTTGTTCTCGCAATTCTGCACTCGCTAGACGCTTGTTCTCGCAATTCTGCACTCGCTAGACGATTGTTCTCGCACTTCTGCACTCGCTAGACGCTTGTTCTCGCACTTCTGCACTCGCTGGACGCTTGTTCTCGCAATTCTGCACTCGCTGGACGCTTGTTCTTGCAATTCTGCACTCGCTAGACGCTTGTTCTCGCACTTCTGCACTCGCTAGACGCTTGTTCTCGCACTTCTGCACTCGCTAGATGCTTGTTCTCGCACTTCTGCACTCGCTAGACGCTTGTTCTCGCAATTCTGCACTCGCTGGACGATTGTTCTCGCAATTCTGCACTCGCTAGATGCTTGTTATTGAAATTCTGCACTTGCTAGACGCTTGTTCTCGCAATTCTGCACTCGGTTGACACTTGTTCTCGCACTGCTGCACTCGCTAGACGCTTGTTCTTGCAATTCTGCACTCCCTAGACGCTTGTTCTTGCAATTCTGCACTCGCTAGACGCTTGTTCTCGCAATTCTGCACTCGCTAGACGCTTGTTTTTGCAATTCTGCACTCGCTAGACGCTTGTTCTTGCAATTCTGCACTCACTAGACGCTTGTTCACGCACTTCTACACTCGCTTGACGCTTGTTCTCGCAATTCTGCACTCGCTAGACGCTTCTTCTCGCAATTCTGCACTCGCTAGACGCTTGTTCTCGCAATTCTGCACTCGCTAGACGCTTGTTCTCGCAATTCTGCACTCGCTAGACGCTTGTTCTCGCAATTCTGCACTCGCTAGAAGCTTGTTCTCGCAATTTTGCACTCGCTAGACGCTTGTTCTCGCACTTCTGCACTCGCTAGACGCTTGTTCTCGCACTTCTGCACTCGCTAGACGCTTGTTCTTGCAATTCTGCACTCGCTAGACGCTTGTTCTCGCAATTCTGCACTCGCTAGACGCTTGTTCTCGCAATTCTGCACTCGCTAGACGCTTGTTCTCGCAATTCTGCACTCGCTAGACGCTTGTTCTCGCAATTCTGCACTCGCTAGACGCTTGTTCTCGCACTTCTGCACTCGCTAGACGCTTGTTCTCGCACTTCTGCACTCGCTAGACGCTTGTTCTCGCACTTCTGCACTCGCTAGACGCTTGTTCTCGCAATTCTGCACTCGCTGGACGATTGTTCTCGCAATTCTGCACTCGCTAGACGCTTGTTATTGAAATTCTGCACTTGCTAGACGCTTGTTCTCGCAATTCTGCACTCGGTTGACACTTGTTCTCGCACTGCTGCACTCGCTAGACGCTTGTTCTTGCAATTCTGCACTCCCTAGACGCTTGTTCTTGCAATTCTGCACTCGCTAGACGCTTGTTCTCGCAATTCTGCACTCGCTAGACGCTTGTTTTTGCAATTCTGCACTCGCTAGACGCTTGTTCTTGCAATTCTGCACTCACTAGACGCTTGTTCTCGCAATTCTGCACTCGCTATACGCTTGTTCTCGCAATTTTGCACTCGCTAGACGCTTGTTCTCGCAATTCTGCACTCGCTAGACGCTTGTTCTCGCAATTCTGCACTCGCTAGACGCTTGTTCTCGCAATTCTGCACTCGCTAGACGCTTGTTCTCGCAATTCTGCACTCGCTAGACGCTTCTTCTCGCAATTCTGCACTCGCTAGACGCTTGTTCTCGCAATTCTGCACTCGCTAGACGCTTGTTCTCGCAATTCTGCACTCGCTAGAAGCTTGTTCTCGCAATTCTGCACTCGCTAGACGCTTGTTCTTGCACTTCTGCACTCGCTAGACGCTTGTTCTCGCACTTCTGCACTCGCTAGACGCTTGTTCTCGCACTTCTGCACTCGCTGGACGCTTGTTCACGCAATTCTGCACTCGCTAGACGCTTGTTCTCGCACTTCTGCACTCGCTAGACGCTTGTTCTCGCACTTCTGCACTCGCTAGACGCTTGTTCTTGCAATTCTGCACTCGCTAGACGCTTGTTCTCGCAATTCTGCACTCGCTAGACGCTTGTTCTTGAAATTCTGCACTCGCTAGACGCTTGTTCTCGCACTTCTGCACTCGTTGGACGCTTGTTCTCGCAATTCTGCACTCGCTAGACGCTTGTTCTCGCACTTCTGCACTCGCTAGACGCTTGTTCTCGTGTTGGTGCAACCCTACGGTTTGCATTCGGCTTGTTGTCCGTGTGCGTGCATGCGTGTGTGCATGGAATGGTATGAGGGCATGAAATAATATATATTTCATGTTTACAATAGTGTGTGTATGATGAAGCATGATTTTGAATGTGTGCGTCGAGTCAATAGCGAGTTATCGCTAGTCGCGTGTCACGTCGTCGTTTGCGTGTCGTGTGCGGTTTTCTATTTTGTCGTGTGTGGAACGTTCGGCGTGTCGCAGGTGTGCGCAGCAGACTTCCAAGAACTCAAGGAAGAATTTAACTTGAAGAACCAGAGCCTTGGTTTCAAGATTCAAGTTATTTCGAAGCTCTCCAAAAGGGTAAACTTTAAGATAGTGAGAATAGTTGCATTACTTTGTGTAGTGTAACATTTCTCTTGGTGTAGGCCCTTGTGGAGGGTAGTTTCGAGACCCTTCGTGGTTGGGGACAGTGTGGCACTGTTCCACATCACTGTACCTCGGCTCTTGGGGTTTGTAGGAGCTGGGAGTCATTCCCAACTCGTAACTCTTCCTATCTTGTGTTCTAAGACTATAGTGGCTGCCATAGTACCGTTCGTTCAAACCGACGCTGTGTCGTCAATTCTTTATCAAATCGTGCAATCTAAATTGCTAATTGTAGACGACGTAAAGACGCTCCAGATCCAATTTGAATCAAGTCATTTGCAGCTGTGAGCAGAACGCTATCAACGTTTGAAGCCGCTGTGCAGAAATCCGTCTGTGCTCTCTATCTTTCGTTTTAGGCACATTCAAGCCTATTGTGACTATAACAAGTGGTATCAGAGCCCTTGGAGCAGTTTCGACAATGTCTGGACCTGAGGAAAGGGGTGGCAGAGGTGCTGGTGGCAGTGGAGAAGCTCAAGCTCAAGGCCAACCCCGTGATTCAGCCATGGCGCCCATGCAACCAAGTCTTGGCCCACCTAGGGATGAGCCTAGGGTGTTTGGGCTTGACAAGTTCAACGGTGACAACTTTGCTGAATGGTCCTTCAAGATGGAGAACATCTTTGACCACTATGACCTGCTGGAGGTGATGGAAGGAACGGAGAAGCGCCCCGAGAACGACCCGGAGAAGAGCCCGTGGGTGCGGAAGAGCGCACAAGGCTATCTCTTACTTGGGCAAGCGTTGGGGAGCAGTCAGATCCGTCACATCAAGCCATTCCAGCGTGAACCAGAGAAAGGACCAAAGGCATGGGCTGCTCTCAAGGGTGTACATGCTCCTGCAACAGCGGCGGTAGCGGTGGTGTTGGAACGGCAAATGGCGGCACTACGAATTGAAGAAGACGAAGCGGTTGAAGAAGGGGTGCAGAAATTCTTCGACTTGTTGACGCGGCTTGAGGGAGCTGATTTGAACTACAGTGAGCTCCAAAAGAAGACCAAGTTGCTGGCCTTACTCCCAGAGTCATGGTCCTCGCTCATCATCAACCTTAATCGCGACTTGCCCCGCCTCTCGCTTGAAGACGTGAAGCGAGCTATCCTTCAAGAGGATTTCCGCCGCCGTGAGTTGGCGAGTGCGGATGGCGCTGGGGCAGCGAGCATCGGCCGTGGATATGGTCGAGGAAGAGGCAGAGGACGAGGGGGAGGAAGGTTTGGTGGCAGCAACTTCGGCGGAGGCCGCAGGAGTGGCGGTTACGGCAGCGACGACAAGAGCTACGGACGCGGTCGCGGCCGATTTGACGGCGAGTGTCACTATTGCCACAAGAGCGGACACATGTGGCGCGACTGCTACAAACTCCCTGATGGTTGGACCCCTGCTCAAGGCCAAGAGGGTAGAGGAGCAGGAGGAGGGAGAGGACGAGGCCGTGGAGGCCGTGGCGGTCGCGGTGGCGGAGCTGCAAACATGAAGAGCGGAGACAACGACAAGGACCCGAGCGACGATCGATACCCGGGTCTATTCTACTTCGTGTCGACGCAAGTACCGGCTGGTCCAGAGAAGGATGAAGGCTTTGAGGAGCCAGCAGCTGTGGGGAAGGTGACCCTACACCCCCTGGACTATTGGGTGATTGATAGTGGCGCTACCTATAGCATGACACCTCGCCCGGACTTGCTCACCGAACTCGAGCCGTCACCGGTGAAGCATGTCACATCGGCTTTGGGGCAGCGAGCAGAGGTGAAAGGCATGGGCAAGGCCATGTTCAAGGGTGCTGATGGGAAGATGGTGGGCCTCAAGAACGTGCTTTGGGTGCCCAGCCTTGCTGCAAACCTGATTTCCGTGCGACGGTTGGCAAAGGCCGGCATGGACACGAACTCGAAGGGAGCCAAGACCTACACCGCAAGGCTTGGCAATCGAATTCTTTGGGACCTTCATGAGGACAGGGATGTCTACAACGAGATGTGGCAGATCCCAGTGGTCCCTATGCCTAAGGAGAGGCAAGTGGCAGCAAGCATCAGCACCAAGGATGGAGCGGTCGGTAGCGACGATGGCGCGAACGGTCGCGCTAAGGAGAATGAGCTCAAGAAGAGCAAACCTGGAGGGACCAGCAAGTTCAGTGAACCTAAGGAGAGTGGTGCAGCAACCAAGGAGCAGCAAAAGGGTGAGGAGAACCCAGAGGCAGCAGCGGAGGAGGACTACGGAGAGAGTATGTGGGGCGCTATTGCGAGCGCGGCATTCTCCAATCCAACTTCGGCTACGGGGGAGTGTGATTGGCTCACCTTGCATCGGCGCATGGGGCATGTGGCCCTGCCCATCTTGCAGCAGCTAGTGAAGAATGAGATGGTTGCTGGCATACGTGTGAAGGGGGAGCCCGATGAGGTGCTTGGCTGCCCGACGTGCATTCAAGCCAAGTTCACCCGGTTTCCGTTCCCTAGTTCGGAGGCAACGGCAAAGGCACCGCTTGATGAGGTGGTGATGGACGTGGTGGGCCCCCTGAAGCTTGGAGCTGCTGGAGCTGAGTATTTTCTCACCATTGTCGACGTCTACACCCGCATGACTTGGGTGTACATGCTGGCCAAGAAGAGCGACGTGGCTGAAACGTTGAAGACGGATTGGTTCCCGATGGTGGAGCGGCAACAAGACCGTCTAGTCAAGTCAATCCGCACCGATCGAGGGGGAGAGTTCCTGAGCAAGGAGTTTGGGTTGTGGCTGAAGAAGAATGGTATTCGGCACTCCCTCACCATGCCATACTCCCCTGCAATGAACGGCATCGCCGAGCGAGCGAACCGCACAATCACGGAGGCGGCACGCGGGTTGCTCATTGAAGCCGGGCTACCCGACTATTTCTGGCCTGATGCGGTGCGGAGCGCGTGTGTGGCCAAGAACAGAGCCTTGACTCATGTGGGAGCAGACAAATGGGTGCCCTATGTGGAGTGGCTAGGAAGGAAGCCAAAGGTGGATATGCTTCGGGTGTTCGGGTGCATGTGCATGGCGCTCGTGCCTAAGCATCTTCGGCACAACAAGCTTGGTGCCAAGGCGGTGTGGGCCGTGCACTTGGGCATGGCTCAAAACAGCAAGGGATGGCTTCTTTGGGACCCATTCACCAAGAAGTTCTTGGTGAGCAGGGACTGCAAGTTCATGGAGAACTTCATGTACAACGATTGGAAGGCGGAGAATGAGGCGAAGATAGGCGTGCGGTTGGGGGACGTGAAGAGTTCCGGTTTGGAGCATGTGGAGCTGCCCTTGGAGCTGAGCAGCGGCAGCACCACCACAAGGCAATCTTCCCTTGTGAATGGGGGAGAGGAGGCCAAGGATGCAGAGGAAGAAGAGGAGGAGGTTCAGCAAGTGAGCGAGCGTGCACCGACACTTCCTTCTCGCACTACGAGTGCTCCACGGATCCGAGTCACCCCGCAGCAACGCCAAGGCCTTCATGTCCCTGCAGCTGAGGAAGAAGGAAGGGGCAAAAGGAGAATCCAAGCCCCAAATAGGCTGACCTATGAGGCACTCGGAAAGCCAGCCAAGTCAGCCTTGGCCGGAGCGGCACTTATAGTTGGAGAAGACGAGGAGAGTGACTACGAGGAGTGTGCCTTCGCGTTCTTCTCTCCGGTGGAGATGCCGGGGGAACCAGCAACTCTCAAGGAGGCCTTGGAGATTAGTGATGCTGAGGAGTGGAAGAAGGCAATGGAGAGTGAGCTGAAGAGCATTGAGGAGAACGGCACATGGGAATTGGTGGAGCTACCGGAGGGGCGTAAGGCGATTACGTCCAAGTGGCTCTTCAAGATCAAGTCCGACGCCGACGGCAAGATCGAGCGCTACAAGTCTAGGCTTGTGGCGAAGGGGTACCAGCAGAAGGAGAAGGTGGACTATAAGGAGTTGTTTGCTCCTGTGGTGAAGCCGACGACGCTGCGAACCCTACTCGCGGGAGCTGCCATCAAAGGATGGGTGATGAAACAAATGGATGTCACAACGGCATTCCTCAATGGCGTCCTTGAGGAAGAGATTTTCATGGCGCAGCCAGAGGGGTTTGATGATGGTAGTGGCAGAGTTTTGAGGCTGAAGAAGGCCCTTTATGGACTGAAGCAGGCCCCTAGGCAGTGGTACTTGAAGCTGCGAGGAGTTTTGGAGGAGATCGGCTTCACTCCCTCAACGGCCGATCACTCATTGTTCATGCTTGGCGAGGGGGAGCAGAGGAGCTTCATGGTGGTGTACGTAGATGACATCCTCATCTTTTCACCCTCATCTGACCTTGTGAAGGAGGTGATGCTGAAGCTTCAGGACAAGTTTAAGTGTAAGGCCCTTGGTGACGTCAACTTCTACCTTGGGCTTCACATTGAACGTGATGTGGAGAAGCGGTGCATGCGGGTGCATCAACGGAAGTACCTGGAGGCATTGGCTGCCAACTTTGGGCAGAGTGAAGGCCATGTGGCTACACCCTTTCCCTCTGGTTTCAAGTGTGTGAAGGGACCAGAGGAGGAGAGCGTTGGTGAAGAGGAGAGGCGCCGTTTTCACTCGTTGGTGGGCAGCCTCATGTACGCGGCGGTAAACACCCGACCGGACGTCGCGTTTGCTACCGGACAGTTGGCTAGGGTTGTTCAATGCCCTAATGAGGAGCAGGTAGCAGCTGGAATGAGAGTGGCCAAGTATATTGGCCAAACACCGACCGTTGGGCTGCAATATTCGGCGGCGGCGCAAAGGCGCCAAAAGGGCGCGGATGGTGTTGAACCCGGGCGTTTGTTCCTCACCGCATTCTCGGATGCTTCTTTTGCATCAGAACCAGAGGACATGACAAGTGTTGGAGGGTTCATTTGCTGTGTTGGTGGAGGCGCAACTGCTTGGGAGAGCAAGAAGCAGGTGGATCAAGCATTGAGCTCGGTGGAGTCCGAGTATATGGCACTCTTCCGTGCCGTACGAGAGATTGTGTGGCAGCGGCGTTTGTTGGCTGAATTGGGGGAGGAGCAGCAAGGACCTACCCCACTCTACTGTGACAGCCAGGGTGCCATTGCTCTTGCTAAGAACCCTGTGTTGCATGGCCTCACCAAGCACATGAGGGTGAAGTGGCATTGGACGAGGAGCATGGTGGCCGCGGGTGAAGTTGAGTTGCACTATGTGAAGACGACATGGCAGCCAGCTGACATGATGACCAAGAGGCTGGTGGAGCAGCAGCATTGGAAGTGTTGCAAGCTGGCTGGTATGGCTCTGAACTGAGAGAGCAAGATCCTAAGGCCAACAATCCGAGGGGGAGTTTGTTGGTGCAACCCTACGGTTTGCATTCGGCTTGTTGTCCGTGTGCGTGCATGCGTGTGTGCATGGAATGGTATGAGGGCATGAAATAATATATATTTCATGTTTACAATAGTGTGTGTATGATGAAGCATGATTTTGAATGTGTGCGTCGAGTCAATAGCGAGTTATCGCTAGTCGCGTGTCACGTCGTCGTTTGCGTGTCGTGTGCGGTTTTCTATTTTGTCGTGTGTGGAACGTTCGGCGTGTCGTAGGTGTGCGCAGCAGACTTCCAAGAACTCAAGGAAGAATTTAACTTGAAGAACCAGAGCCTTGGTTTCAAGATTCAAGTTATTTCGAAGCTCTCCAAAAGGGTAAACTTTAAGATAGTGAGAATAGTTGCATTACTTTGTGTAGTGTAACATTTCTCTTGGTGTAGGCCCTTGTGGAGGGTAGTTTCGAGACCCTTCGTGGTTGGGGACAGTGTGGCACTGTTCCACATCACTGTACCTCGGCTCTTGGGGTTTGTAGGAGCTGGGAGTCATTCCCAACTCGTAACTCTTCCTATCTTGTGTTCTAAGACTATAGTGGCTGCCATAGTACCGTTCGTTCAAACCGACGCTGTGTCGTCAATTCTTTATCAAATCGTGCAATCTAAATTGCTAATTGTAGACGACGTAAAGACGCTCCAGATCCAATTTGAATCAAGTCATTTGCAGCTGTGAGCAGAACGCTATCAACGTTTGAAGCCGCTGTGCAGAAATCCGTCTGTGCTCTCTATCTTTCGTTTTAGGCACATTCAAGCCTATTGTGACTATAACATCTCGCACTTCTGCACTCGCTAGATGCTTGTTCTTGCAATTCTGCACTCGCTAGACGCTTGTTCTCGCAATTCTGCACTCGCTAGACGCTTGTTCTCGCAATTCTGCACTCGCTAGACGCTTGTTCTCGCAATTCCGCACTCGCTAGACGCTTGTTCTTGCAATTCCGCACTCGCTAGATGCTTGTTCTCGCACTTCTGCACTCGCTAGACGCTTGTTCTCGCAATTCTGCACTCGCTAGACGCTTGTTCTCGCAATTCTGCACTCGCTGGACGATTGTTCTCGCAATTCTGCACTCGCTAGACGCTTGTTCACGCAATTCTGCACTCGCTAGACGCTTGTTCTCGCACTTCTGCACTCGCTAGACACTTGTTCACGCAATTTTTCACTCGCTAGACGCTTGTTCTCGCACTTCTGCACTCGCTAGACGCTTGTTCTCGCACTTCTGCACTCGCTAGACGCTTGTTCTCGCACTTCTGCACTCGCTAGACGCTTGTTCTTGCAATTCTGCACTCGCTAGACGCTTGTTCTCGCAATTCTGCACTCGCTGGACGCTTGTTCTTGAAATTCTGCACTCGCTAGACGCTTGTTCTCGCAATTCTGCACTCGCTAGACGCTTGTTCTCGCAATTCTGCACTCGCTAGACGCTTGTTCTCGCAATTCTGGACTCGCTAGACGCTTGTTCTCGCAATTTTGCACTCGCTAGACGCTTGTTCTCACAATTCTGCACTCGTTAGACGCTTGTTCTTGCAATTTTGCACTCGCTAGGCGCTTGTTCTCGCAATTTTGCCCTCGCTAAGCACTTGTTCTTGCAATTTTGCACTCGCTAGACGCTTGTTCTTGCAATTCTGCACTCGCTAGACGCTTGTTCTTGCAATTCTGCACTCGCTAGATGCTTGTTCTCGCAATTCTGCACTCGCTTGACACTTGTTCTCGCAATTCTGCACTTGCCAGACGCTTGTTCTCGCAATTCTGCACTCACTAGACGCTTGTTTTTGCAATTCTGCACTCGCTAGACGCTTGTTCTTGCAATTCTGCACTCACTAGACGCTTGTTCTCGCAATTCTGCACTCGCTATACGCTTGTTCTCGCAATTTTGCACTCGCTAGACGCTTGTTCTCGCAATTCTGCACTCGCTAGACGCTTGTTCTTGCAATTCTGCACTCGCTAGACACTTGTTCTCGCAATTCTGCACTCGCTTGACGCTTGTTCTCGCAATTCTGCACTCGCTAGACGCTTCTTCTCGCAATTCTGCACTCGCTAGACGCTTGTTCTCGCAATTCTGCACTCGCTAGACGCTTGTTCTCGCAATTCTGCACTCGCTAGACGCTTGTTCTCGCAATTCTGCACTCGCTAGAAGCTTGTTCTCGCAATTCTGCACTCGCTAGACGCTTGTTCTCGCACTTCTGCACTCGCTAGACGCTTGTTCTCGCACTTCTGCACTCGCTAGACGATTGTTCTTGCAATTCTGCACTCGCTAGACGCTTGTTCTTGCAATTCTGCACTCGCTAGACGCTTGTTCTCGCAATTCTGCACTCGCTAGACGCTTGTTATCGCAATTCTGCACTCGCTAGACGCTTGTTCTCGCAATTCTGCACTCGCTAGACGCTTGTTCTCGCAATTCTGCACTCGCTAGACGCTTGTTCTCGCAATTCTGCACTCGCTAGACGCTTGTTCTCGCAATTCTGCACTCGCTAGACGCTTGTTCTCGCAATTCTGCACTCGCTAGACACTTGTTCTTGCAATTCCGCACTCGCTAGACGCTTGTTCTTGCAATTCCGCACTCGCTAGATGCTTGTTCTCGCACTTCTGCACTCGCTAGACGCTTGTTCTCGCAATTCTGCACTCGCTAGACGCTTGTTCTCGCAATTCTGCACTCGCTGGACGATTGTTCTCGCAATTCTGCACTCGCTAGACGCTTGTTCACGCAATTCAACACTCGCTAGATGCTTGTTCTCGCACTTCTGCACTCGCTGGACGCTTGTTCACGCAATTCTGCACTCGCTAGACGCTTGTTCTCGCAATTCTGCACTCGCTAGAAGCTTGTTCTCGCAATTCTGCACTCGCTAGACGCTTGTTCTCGCACTTCTGCACTCGCTAGACGCTTGTTCTCGCACTTCTCCACTCGCTAGACGCTTGTTCTTGCAATTCTGCACTCGCTAGACGCTTGTTCTCGCAATTCTGCACTCGCTAGACGCTTGTTCTCGCAATTCTGCACTCGCTAGACGCTTGTTCTCGCAATTCTGCACTCGCTAGACGCTTGTTCTTGCACTTCTGCACTCACTAGACGCTTGTTCTTGCAATTCTGCACTCGCTAGACGTTTGTTCTCGCAATTCTGCACTCGCTAGACGCTTGTTCTCGCACTTCTGCACTCGCTTGACGCTTCTTCTCGCAATTCTGCACTCGCTGGACGCTTGTTCACGCAATTCTGCACTCGCTAGACGCTTGTTCTCGCACTTCTGCACTCGCTAGACGCTTGTTCTCTCACTTCTGCACTCGCTAGACGCTTGTTCTCGCACTTCTGCACTCGGTAGACGCTTGTTGTTGCAATTCTGCACTTGCTAGACGCTTGTTCTCGCAATTCTGCACTCGCTAGACGCTTGTTCTCGCAATTCTGCACTCGCTTGACACTTGTTCTCGCAATTCTGCACTCGCTAGACGCTTGTTCTCGCAATTCTGCACTCGCTAGACGCTTGTTCTCGCAATTCTGCACTCGCTAGAAGCTTGTTCTCGCAATTCTGCACTCGCTAGACGCTTGTTCTCGCACTTCTGCACTCGCTAGACGCTTGTTCTCGCACTTCTGCACTCGCTAGACGCTTGTTCTTGCAATTCTGCACTCGCTAGACGCTTGTTCTCGCAATTCTGCACTCGCTAGACGCTTGTTCTCGCAATTCTGCACTCGCTAGACGCTTGTTCTCGCAATTCTGCACTCGCTGGACGCTTGTTCTCGCAATTCTGCACTCGCTGGACGCTTGTTCACGCAATTCTGCACTCGCTAGACGCTTGTTCTCGCACTTCTGCACTCGCTAGACGCTTGTTCTTGCAATTCTGCACTCGCTAGACGCTTATTCTCGCAATTCTGCACTCGCTAGACGCTTGTTCTCGCAATTCTGCACTCGCTAGAGACTTGTTCTCGCACTTCTGCACTCGCTAGACGCTTGTTCTCACAATTCTGCACTCGTTAGACGCTTGTTCTTGCAATTCTGCACTCGCTAGACGCTTGTTCTTGCAATTCTGCACTCGCTAGATGCTTGTTCTCGCAATTCTGCACTCGCTTGACACTTGTTCTCGCAATTCTGCACTTGCTAGACGCTTGTTCTCGCAATTCTGCACTCGCTAGACGCTTGTTTTCGCAATTCTGCACTCGCTAGACGCTTGTTCTTGCAATTCTGCACTCACTAGACGCTTGTTCTCGCAATTCTGCACTCGCTATACGCTTGTTCTCGCAATTCTGCACTCGCTAGACGCTTGTTCTTGCAATTCTGCACTCGCTAGACGCTTGTTCTTGCAATTTTGCACTCGCTAGACACTTGTTCTCGCAATTCTGCACTCGCTTGACGCTTGTTCTCGCAATTCTGCACTCGCTAGACGCTTGTTCTCGCAATTCTGCACTCGCTAGACGCTTGTTCTCGCAATTCTGCACTCGCTAGATGCTTGTTCTCGCAATTCTGCACTCGCTAGACGCTTGTTCTCGCAATTCTGCACTCACTAGACGCTTGTTCTCGCAATTCTGCACTCGCTAGACGCTTGTTCTCGCACTTCTGCACTCGCTAGACGCTTGTTCTCACACTTCTGGACTCGCTAGACGCTTGTTCTCGCACTTCTGCACTCGCTAGACGCTTGTTCTTGCAATTCTGCACTCGCTAGATGCTTGTTCTCGCAATTCTGCACTCGCTTGACACTTGTTCTCGCAATTCTGCAGTCGCTAGACGCTTGTTCTCGCAATTCTGCACTCGCTAGACGCTTGTTCTCGCAATTCTGCACTCGCTAGACGCTTGTTCTTGCAATTCTGCACTCGCTAGACGCTTCTTCTCGCAATTCTGCACTCGCTAGACGCTTGTTCTCGCAATTCTGCACTCGCTAGACGCTTGTTCTCGCAATTCTGCACTCGCTAGACGCTTGTTCTCGCAATTCTGCACTCGCTAGAAGCTTGTTCTCGCAATTCTGCACTCGCTAGACGCTTGTTCTCGCACTTCTGCACTCGCTAGACGCTTGTTCTTGCACTTCTGCACTCGCTAGACGCTTGTTCTCGCACTTCTGCACTCGCTAGACGCTTGTTCTCGCAATTCTGCACTCGCTAGACGCTTGTTCTCGCAATTCTGCACTCGCTAGACGCTTGTTCTCGCAATTCTGCACTCGCTAGATGTTGAGTGATGCTACCATTCGCATTCACGTCTGTCTGCCTCCCATCATATGTTCGTGCGTTGCATGCGTGTTGTGAGTGTGTGCAAGAATTTGTGTTTTGTGCGGTTTGGTTTTTCTGAGTGTGTGTGTGAATGTTATTTGGCTTGAGCAGATATCTGAAGTGACTCCTCTGCTCAAGAGCTTTCCGAGGAACCAAGTATCACTTCAATCGGAGCACGAACTAGAAAGTTACGAACGTTGGAGTTCGTATGCTTTTGATATTTGGTTGTGGTGACTATGGGAAGTTGTGGGGTTGACTCAATATGGGGTACAGACTTTTGGGGGTTGGGAAATTCGTCTTTTCTACTGTAGTTGCTGCCAAATGGTTGGGAGAAACCAAACCAGGTTGGCAAGTGTGGCCAAGTTGGGTTGAGGTGGATTGTGGAGGTTGGGATAGTGACAAAGGTCAAAGTTGGGTTGCCTATGGGGAAGGGAATTGTATGGCATGGGGTTTCCTTGGTTGGGGACTCTCTTGGGACCTTCCCTCTCGTCCTCCTCATCCCCTCCTACCTGGTTCTATTGCTACTCTAACTTTCTTGTGTGAACTTCTGAGATCATTGTGATTGAGTTACGTTTTCTATGGCAGCATACCCCCTAGTGCGCCGAAGTTCATAACTCGAGTTATACTCCATATTCTGATACTCTTCAAATTGGGAAAGATAGCCACGGTCAAGGGCTACAACATACTCGAGTTTGAAAGAATTCTAACAGTGGACCTTTCGTCGACGACGTTTCTTGTGACGACGACTTTTCTGTCCAGAATTGTAGTTGACGATTTTGAGATATTTCAGCCCCTAATCTTCATAGACTCCGTCCTTAATCTCTAACAAGTGGTATCAGAGCTGATTAAGGACCTTGTGGGGAGTCTACTGAAGTGTGAAGACCCTCCTAGACCCACCATGGCCTGTGGGCGTGCCTAAGTGGAGTTCTGGAGGTTGGATGTGACTTCTGCTAAGGGGAAACTCTGCCGAAATTTCGTTGGCGCTGACACTTGTGAAGATTGTGTGGATCTACATTGTGACCAGCAAAAGGGGGAGCTGAAACCTCTGATTGGGAGCAGAGGAGATGAATCAAGGGAGTGGAGATGCAGCTGAGAAGAGGAGTGAGCCGCCACCATCCAAGATTGAAGCTTTGGATGGCTCCAACTATGAGGAATGGAGCGGGCGGATGCGGAGCGCCTTCAAGCGCTACAAGCTGCTGAAAATTGCAATGGGAGAGGAGAAGATGCCGGGGGAAGGAGATGCCCGCGATCGGTGGATTGAGAAGAGCGCGGTGCTGTACGACCTCATCCTCCAATCGGTCAACAACGACATGTTCCAGCACATCAAGGATTTGGTGGAGTTGGATGATTCCGGACCGAAGGCATGGAAGCTGCTACGCGACGTGATTCAGCCCAACACGCTGCCGATGGTGATTGTGTTGGAGAAGGAGTTGGCTGCCCTCTCCATGAAACCGGGAGATGATGTGAAACCGGTCCTTGACAAGATCAAGGACACCTATGCGAGGATGGCAGCGGCGGGCAGCGAAGTGTCGCAGATGCAACAGTGCACCAAGATCATCTCGGTGCTCGACAACTCGTGGGACAACCTCATCCCCACCCTCAACGTTCAGCAGGACAAATGGACGCCTGAGTGGCTACGGCAGCAGATTCTGCAGGAGGACTTCCGCAGACGCCACACGGGAGGTGGTGCTGCCAACAAAACTGCTGAGGGGTATGGAGCTGCAGGAGGCAGCAGAGGAAGAGGGGGAGGGAGAGGCCGAGGCCGTGGGAGAGGCTTTGGCAGAGGGAGAGGCCGAGGTGACTACAATGAGGGGCATGGGAGCTCTGGTGGCAGGGGGAGCACCCGAATGGAGGGTGCGTGCTGGTACTGCAAGAAGGCTGGACACCCGTGGTTCAAGTGTTTCAGCCGGCCTGAGGGATGGGCCCCTCCAGGCATGAAGCCGCCAAGTGGTGAACGTGCACGCGGTGGCGCTGTGCAAGGTTCAGGTGCACAAGGTGATGGTGCACAAGGTAAAGCCGACCCTGGGATGTTCCTCATGGTTGAGGATGTGCAAGGGAGTGGGGGTGATGTGGGTTCAGTTGGGAAGGTTGTGATGCACCCCCTCACTCACTGGGTGATCGATTCAGGTTGCACGAGTCATATGACCCCACGGGCAGATTTGCTTGATGAGGTAAAACCTCCTGGGAAGATCAAGTTTGTGGCTGCCGCTTCAGGTGCTTTGCTCCCTGTGATTGGTGTTGGGAATGCCAAGGTGATGGGAGCCAATGGAGAGCTTGTGGGGCTTGGGAATGTGCTGTTGGTTGAAGGTTTGTCCGCTAACCTTCTTTCTGTGCGCCGGCTGCAGAAGAGCAAGGCTGAAGTTACCTTCGGCCCAACCAGCTGCCGTGCAAAGCTTGGGAAGTTGCTGCTGTGGAACTTGGAGGAGAAGAGCAGCTGCATCAAGGACTTGTGGCAGCTGCCCATCATCCCTTGGAAGGGGAAACCACCAGCAACGGCAAAGGCAGCGGCAGCGGCTAAAGCAACTGCGGGAGGAGAGGAGACTGCACCAACTGCTGGGGCCCTGGATGCAGTCAAGAAGGTGCAGCAGCCACAACAGCCACATGGTGAGGTGCTTGCTGGTGTGGATGCGACAGCTGCATGGGCAAAGGCTTCATCTGGGAGTGGTGAGGCTGATTGGGAGACGTGGCATGAGAGGCTGTGCCATGTGAACATTCCTATGCTGCAGAAGTTGGTAAAGGATGGGTGCTTGAAGGGGCTGGAGGTGAAGGGGGGAGCAAAGGAGATTGGGAGCTGCCCTACCTGCCTTGAGACCAAATTCACGAAGTTTCCCTTCAGCAGCAGCACAGGACCAGCCAAGGCACCACTTGCACTAGTGCACATGGATGTGGTGGGCCCCACAAGGGCCCTTTCTCTCTCGGGCAGCCGCTACTTCTTGACGATTGTGGACGACCACACGCGTGCGGTGTGGGTGTACCCTCTCAAGACTAAGGGGGAGGTGGCAGCGGCTGTTCTTAAGGAGTGGATGCCGAGAGCACAAAGGGAAAGCGGACACAAGGTGAAGGTGATCCGCACTGACAACGGAGGAGAGTTCATCGGCGCTGATTTTGAGAAGGAGCTGAAGCGGAAGGGGATCCAGCATCAGCTCACAGTGCCTTACAACCCTCAGCAGAATGGCGTGGCTGAGCGGTTCAACCGGACCCTGCAGGAAGGTGCTCGCACTCTCCTTGGGCGTGCAGGGCTGCCGGATCCGTTTTGGGTGACAGCACTGCGGCAGGTCGTTGTTGTGAAGAACAGGGTCGCAATTCTGCACTCGCTAGACGATTGTTCTCGCACTTCTGCACTCGCTAGACGCTTGTTCTCGCAATTCTGCACTCGCTGGACGCTTGTTCTCGTAATTCTGCACTCGCTGGACGATTGTTCTCGCACTTCTGCACTCGCTAGACGCTTGTTCTCGCAATTCTGCACTCGCTAGAAGCTTGTTCTCGCAATTCTGCACTCGCTAGACGCTTGTTCTCGCACTTCTGCACTCGCTAGACGCTTGTTCTCGCACTTCTGCACTCGCTAGACGCTTGTTCTTGCAATTCTGCACTCGCTAGACGCTTGTTCTCGCAATTCTGCACTCGCTAGACGCTTGTTCTCGCAATTCTGCACTCGCTAGACGCTTGTTCTCGCAATTCTGCACTCGCTAGACGCTTGTTCTCGCAATTCTGCACTCGCTAGACGCTTGTTCTCGCAATTCTGCACTCGCTAGACGCTTGTTCTCGCAATTCTGCACTCACTAGACGCTTGTTCTCGCAATTCTGCACTCGCTATACGCTTGTTCTCGCAATTCTGCACTCGCTAGACGCTTGTTCTCGCAATTCTGCACTCACTAGACACTTGTTCTCGCAATTCTGCACTCGCTAGACGCTTGTTCTCGCAATTCTGCACTCGCTAGACTCTTGTTCTCGCAATTCTGCACTCGCTAGACGCTTGTTCTTGCAATTCCGCACTCGCTAGACGCTTGTTCTTGCAATTCCGCACTCGCTAGATGCTTGTTCTCGCACTTCTGCACTCGCTAGACGCTTGTTCTCGCAATTCTGCACTCGCTAGACGCTTGTTCTCGCAATTCTGCACTCGCTGGACGATTGTTCTCGCAATTCTGCACTCGCTAGACGCTTGTTCTTGCAATTCTGCACTCGCTAGACGCTTGTTCTCGCAATTCTGCACTCGCTTGACACTTGTTCTCGCAATTCTGCACTCGCTAGACGCTTGTTCTCGCAATTCTGCACTCGCTAGACGCTTGTTCTCGCAATTCTGCACTCGCTAGAAGCTTGTTCTCGCAATTCTGCACTCGCTAGACGCTTGTTCTCGCACTTCTGCACTCGCTAGACGCTTGTTCTCGCACTTCTGCACTCGCTAGACGCTTGTTCTTGCAATTCTGCACTCGCTAGACGCTTGTTCTCGCAATTCTGCACTCGCTAGACGCTTGTTCTCGCAATTCTGCACTCGCTAGACGCTTGTTCTCGCAATTCTGCACTCGCTAGACGCTTGTTCTCGCAATTCTGCACTCGCTAGACGCTTGTTCTCGCAATTCTGCACTCGCTAGACGCTTGTTCTCGCAATTCTGCACTCGCTAGACGCTTGTTCTCGCAATTCTGCACTCGCTAGACGCTTGTTCTCGCAATTCTGCACTCGCTAGAAGCTTGTTCTCGCAATTCTGCACTCGCTAGACGCTTGTTCTCGCACTTCTGCACTCGCTAGACGCTTGTTCTCGCACTTCTGCACTCGCTAGACGCTTGTTCTTGCAATTCTGCACTCGCTAGACGCTTGTTCTTGCAATTCCGCACTCGCTAGACGCTTGTTCTTGCAATTCCGCACTCGCTAGACGCTTGTTCTCGCAATTCTGCACTCGCTAGACGCTTGTTCTCGCAATTCTGCACTCGCTAGACGCTTGTTCTCGCAATTCTGCACTCGCTAGACGATTGTTCTCGCAATTCTGCACTCGCTAGACGCTTGTTCTTGCAATTCTGCACTCGCTAGACGCTTGTTCTCGCAATTCTGCACTCGCTTGACACTTGTTCTCGCAATTCTGCACTCACTAGACGCTTGTTCTCGCAATTCTGCACTCGCTAGACGCTTGTTCTCGCAATTCTGCACTCGCTAGACTCTTGTTCTCGCAATTCTGCACTCGCTAGACGCTTGTTCTTGCAATTCCGCACTCGCTAGACGCTTGTTCTTGCAATTCCGCACTCGCTAGATGCTTGTTCTCGCACTTCTGCACTCGCTAGACGCTTGTTCTCGCAATTCTGCACTCGCTAGACGCTTGTTCTCGCAATTCTGCACTCGCTGGACGATTGTTCTCGCAATTCTGCACTCGCTAGACGCTTGTTCACGCAATTCTGCACTCGCTAGACGCTTGTTCTCGCACTTCTGCACTCGCTGGACGCTTGTTCACGCAATTCTGCACTCGCTAGACGCTTGTTCTCGCACTTCTGCACTCGCTAGACGCTTGTTCTTGCAATTCTGCGCTCGCTAGACGCTTGTTCTCGCAATTCTGCACTCGCTAGACGCTTGTTCTTGAAATTCTGCACTCGCTAGACGCTTGTTCTCGCATTTCTGCACTCGCTTGACACTTGTTCTCGCAATTCTGCACTCGCTAGACGCTTGTTCTCGCAATTCTGCACTCGCTAGAGACTTGTTCTCGCAATTCTGCACTCGCTAGACGCTTGTTCTCACAATTCTGCACTCGTTAGACGCTTGTTCTTGCAATTTTGCACTCGCTAGGCGCTTGTTCTCCCAATTTTGCCCTCGCTAGGCACTTGTTCTTGCAATTTTGCACTCGCTAGACGCTTGTTCTTGCAATTCTGCACTCGCTAGATGCTTGTTCTTGCAATTCTGCACTCGCTAGATGCTTGTTCTCGCAATTCTTCACTCCCTTGACACTTGTTCTCGCAATTCTGCACTTGCTAGACGCTTGTTCTCGCAATTCTGCACTCGCTAGACGCTTGTTTTCGCAATTCTGCACTCGCTAGACGCTTGTTCTTGCAATTCTGCACTCACTAGACGCTTGTTCTCGCAATTCTGCACTCGCTATACGCTTGTTCTCGCAGTTCTGCACTCGCTAGACGCTTGTTCTCGCAATTCTGCACTCGCTGGACGCTTGTTCTTGCAATTCTGCACTCGCTAGACACTTGTTCTCGCAATTCTGCACTCGCTAGACGCTTGTTCTCGCAATTCTGCACTCGCTAGATGCTTGTTCTCGCAATTCTGCACTCGCTAGACGCTTGTTCTCGCAATTCTGCACTCGCTAGACGCTTGTTCTCGCAATTCTGCACTCACTAGACGCTTGTTCTCGCAATTCTGCACTCGCTAGACGCTTGTTCTCGCACTTCTGCACTCGCTAGACGCTTGTTCTCGCACTTCTGCACTCGCTAGACGCTTGTTCTCGCACTTCTGCACTCGCTAGACGCTTGTTCTTGCAATTCTGCACTCGCTAGACGCTTGTTCTCGCAATTCTGCACTCGCTTGACACTTGTTCTCGCAATTCTGCAGTCGCTAGACGCTTGTTCTCGCAATTCTGCACTCGCTAGACGCTTGTTCTCGCAATTCTGCACTCGCTAGACGCTTGTTCTTGCAATTCTGCACTCGCTAGACGCTTGTTCTCGCAATTCTGCACTCGCTAGACGCTTGTTCTCGCAATTCTGCACTCGCTAGACGCTTGTTCTCGCAATTCTGCACTCGCTAGACGCTTGTTCTCGCAATTCTGCACTCGCTAGAAGCTTGTTCTCGCAATTCTGCACTCGCTAGACGCTTGTTCTCGCACTTCTGCACTCGCTAGACGCTTGTTCTCGCACTTCTGCACTCGCTAGACGCTTGTTCTCGCACTTCTGCACTCGCTAGACGCTTGTTCTCGCAATTCTGCACTCGCTAGACGCTTGTTCTCGCAATTCTGCACTCGCTAGACGCTTGTTCTCGCAATTCTGCACTCGCTAGACGCTTGTTCTTGCACTTCTGCACTCGCTAGACGCTTGTTCTTGCAATTCTGCACTCGCTAGACGTTTGTTCTCGCAATTCTGCACTCGCTAGACGCTTGTTCTCGAACTTCTGCACTCGCTGGACGCTTGTTCTCGCAATTCTGCACTCGCTGGACGCTTGTTCACGCAATTCTGCACTCGCTAGGCGCTTGTTCTCGCACTTCTGCACTCGCTAGACGCTTGTTCTCGCACTTCTGCACTCGCTAGACGCTTGTTCTCGCACTTCTGCACTCGCTAGACGCTTGTTCTTGCAATTCTGCACTCGCTAGACGCTTGTTCTCGCAATTCTGCACTCGCTTGACACTTGTTCTCGCAATTTTGCAGTCGCTAGACGCTTGTTCTCGCAATTCTGCACTCGCTAGACGCTTGTTCTCGCAATTCTGCACTCGCTAGACGCTTGTTCTTGCAATTCTGCACTCGCTAGACGCTTGTTCTCGCAATTCTGCACTCGCTAGACGATTGTTCTCGCACTTCTGCACTCGCTAGACGCTTGTTCTCGCACTTCTGCACTCGCTGGACGCTTGTTCTCGCAATTCTGCACTCGCTGGACGCTTGTTCACGCAATTCTGCACTCGCTAGACGCTTGTTCTCGCACTTCTGCACTCGCTAGACGCTTGTTCTCGCACTTCTGCACTCGCTAGACGCTTGTTCTCGCACTTCTGCACTCGCTAGACACTTGTTCTGGCAATTCTGCACTCGCTAGACGCTTGTTCTCGCAATTCTGCACTCGCTAGACGCTTGTTCTTGAAATTCTGCACTCGCTAGACGCTTGTTCTCGCAATTCTGCACTCGCTTGACACTTGTTCTCGCAATTCTGCACTCACTAGACGCTTGTTCTCGCACTTCTGCACTCGCTAGACGCTTGTCCTCGCACTTCTGCACTCGCTAGACGCTTGTTCTCGCAATTCTGCACTCGCTAGACGCTTGTTCTTGCAATTCTGCACTCGCTAGACGCTTGTTCTCGCAATTCTGCACTCGCTTGACACTTGTTCTCGCAATTCTGCACTTGCTAGACGCTTGTTCTCGCAATTCTGCACTTGCTAGACGCTTGTTCTCGCAATTCTGCACTCGCTGGACGCTTGTTTTTGCAATTCTGCACTCGCTAGACACTTGTTCTTGCAATTCTGCACTCACTAGACGCTTGTTCTCGCAATTCTGCACTCGCTATACGCTTGTTCTCGCAATTCTGCACTCGCTAGACGCTTGTTCTTGAAATTCTGCACTCGCTAGACGCTTGTTCTCGTAATTCTGCACTCGCTTGACACTTGTTCTCGCAATTCTGCACTCACTAGACGCTTGTTCTCGCACTTCTGCACTCGCTAGACGCTTGTTCTCGCACTTCTGCACTCGCTAGACGCTTGTTCTCGCAATTCTGCACTCGCTAGACGCTTGTTCTTGCAATTCTGCACTCGCTAGACGCTTGTTCTCGCAATTCTGCACTCGCTTGACACTTGTTCTCGCAATTCTGCACTCGCTAGACGCTTGTTCTCGCAATTCTGCACTCGCTAGACGCTTGTTCTCGCAATTCTGCACTCGCTAGAAGCTTGTTCTCGCAATTCTGCACTCGCTAGACGCTTGTTCTCGCACTTCTGCACTCGCTAGACGCTTGTTCTCGCACTTCTGCACTCGCTAGACGCTTGTTCTTGCAATTCTGCACTCGCTAGACGCTTGTTCTTGCAATTCTGCACTCGCTAGACGCTTGTTCTCGCAATTCTGCACTCGCTAGACGCTTGTTCTCGCAATTCTGCACTCGCTAGACGCTTGTTCCCGCAATTCTGCACTCGCTAGACGCTTGTTCTCGCAATTCTGCACTCGCTAGACGCTTGTTCTCGCAATTCTGCACTCGCTAGACGCTTGTTCTCGCAATTCTGCACTCGCTAGACGCTTGTTCTCGCAATTCTGCACTCGCTAGACGCTTGTTCTCGCAATTCTGCACTCGCTAGAGGCTTGTTCTTGCAATTCCGCACTCGCTAGACGCTTGTTCTTGCAATTCCGCACTCGCTAGATGCTTGTTCTAGCACTTCTGCACTCGCTGGACGCTTGTTCTTGCAATTCTGCACTCGCTAGACGCTTGTTCTCGCAATTCTGCACTCGCTTGACACTTGTTCTCGCAATTCTGCAGTCGCTAGACGCTTGTTCTCGCAATTCTGCACTCGCTAGACGCTTGTTCTCGCAATTCTGCACTCGCTAGACGCTTGTTCTTGCAATTCTGCACTCGCTAGACGCTTGTTCTCGCAATTCTGCACTCGCTAGACGATTGTATTCGCACTTCTGCACTCGCTAGACGCTTGTTCTCGCACTTCTGCACTCGCTGGACGCTTGTTCTCGCAATTCTGCACTCGCTGGACGCTTGTTCACGCAATTCTGCACTCGCTAGATGCTTGTTCTCGCACTTCTGCACTCGCTAGACGCTTGTTCTCGCACTTCTGCACTCGCTAGACGCTTGTTCTCGCACTTCTGCACTCGCTAGACACTTGTTCTGGCAATTCTGCACTCGCTAGACGCTTGTTCTCGCAATTCTGCACTCGCTAGACGCTTGTTCTTGAAATTCTGCACTCGCTAGACGCTTGTTCTCGCAATTCTGCACTCGCTTGACACTTGTTCTCGCAATTCTGCAGTCGCTAGACGCTTGTTCTCGCAATTCTGCACTCGCTAGACGCTTGTTCTCGCAATTCTGCACTCGCTAGACGCTTGTTCTTGCAATTCTGCACTCGCTAGACGCTTGTTCTCGCAATTCTGCACTCGCTAGACGATTGTATTCGCACTTCTGCACTCGCTAGACGCTTGTTCTCGCACTTCTGCACTCGCTGGACGCTTGTTCTCGCAATTCTGCACTCGCTGGACGCTTGTTCACGCAATTCTGCACTCGCTAGATGCTTGTTCTCGCACTTCTGCACTCGCTAGACGCTTGTTCTCGCACTTCTGCACTCGCTAGACGCTTGTTCTCGCACTTCTGCACTCGCTAGACACTTGTTCTGGCAATTCTGCACTCGCTAGACGCTTGTTCTCGCAATTCTGCACTCGCTAGACGCTTGTTCTTGAAATTCTGCACTCGCTAGACGCTTGTTCTCGCAATTCTGCACTCGCTTGACACTTGTTCTCGCAATTCTGCACTCGCTAGACGCTTGTTCTCGCACTTCTGCACTCGCTAGACGCTTGTTCTCGCACTTCTGCACTCGCTAGACGCTTGTTCTCGCAATTCTGCACTCGCTAGACGCTTGTTCTTGCAATTCTGCACTCGCTAGACGCTTGTTCTCGCAATTCTGCACTCGCTTGACGCTTGTTCTCGCAATTCTGCACTCGCTAGACGCTTGTTCTCGCAATTCTGCACTTGCTAGACGCTTGTTCTCGCAATTCTGCACTCGCTAGACGCTTGTTTTTGCAATTCTGCACTCGCTAGACGCTTGTTCTTGCAATTCTGCACTCGCTAGACGCTTGTTCTCGCAATTCTGCACTCGCTATACGCTTGTTCTCGCAATTCTGCACTCGCTAGACGCTTGTTCTCGCAATTCTGCACTCGCTAGACGCTTGTTCTTGCAATTCTGCACTCGCTTGACGCTTGTTCTCGCAATTCTGCACTCGCTTGACGCTTGTTCTCGCAATTCTGCACTCGCTAGATGCTTCTTCTCGCAATTCTGCACTCGCTAGACGCTTGTTCTCGCAATTCTGCACTCGCTAGACGCTTGTTCTCGCAATTCTGCACTCGCTAGACGCTTGTTCTCGCAATTCTGCACTCGCTAGAAGCTTGTTCTCGCAATTCTGCACTCGCTAGACGCTTGTTCTCGCACTTCTGCACTCGCTAGACGCTTGTTCTCGCACTTCTGCACTCGCTAGACGCTTGTTCTTGCAATTCTGCACTCGCTAGACGCTTGTTCTCGCAATTCTGCACTCGCTAGACGCTTGTTCTCGCAATTCTGCACTCGCTAGACGCTTGTTCTCGCAATTCTGCACTCGCTAGACGCTTGTTCTCGCAATTCTGCACTCGCTAGACGCTTGTTCTCGCAATTCTGCACTCGCTAGACGCTTGTTCTCGCAATTCTGCACTCGCTAGACGCTTGTTCTCGCAATTCTGCACTCGCTAGACGCTTGTTCTCGCAATTCTGCACTTGCTAGACGCTTTTTCTCGCAATTCTGCACTCGCTAGACGCTTGTTCTTGCAATTCCGCACTCGCTAGACGCTTGTTCTTGCAATTCCGCACTCGCTAGATGCTTGTTCTCGCACTTCTGCACTCGCTAGACGCTTGTTCTCGCAATTCTGCACTCGCTAGAGGCTTGTTCTCGCAATTCTGCACTCGCTGGACGATTGTTCTCGCAATTCTGCACTCGCTAGACGCTTGTTCACGCAATTCTGCACTCGCTAGACACTTGTTCTCGCACTTCTGCACTCGCTGGACGCTTGTTCACGCAATTCTACACTCGCTAGACGCTTGTTCTCGCACTTCTGCACTCGCTAGACGCTTGTTCTCGCACTTCTGCACTCGCTAGACGCTTGTTCTCGCACTTCTGCACTCGCTAGACGCTTGTTCTTGCAATTCTGCACTCGCTAGATGCTTGTTCTCGCAATTCTGCACTCGCTAGACGCTTGTTCTTGAAATTCTGCACTCGCTAGACTCTTGTTCTCGCAATTCTGCACTCGCTTGACACTTGTTCTCGCAATTCTGCACTCGCTAGACGCTTGTTCTCGCAATTCTGCACTCGCTAGAGACTTGTTCTCGCAATTCTGCACTCGCTAGACGCTTGTTCTCACAATTCTGCACTCGTTAGACGCTTGTTCTTGCAATTTTGCACTCGCTAGGCGCTTGTTCTCGCAATTTTGCCCTCGCTAGGCACTTGTTCTTGCAATTTTGCACTCGCTAGACGCTTGTTCTTGCAATTCTGCACTCGCTAGACGCTTGTTCTTGCAATTCTGCACTCGCTAGATGCTTGTTCTCGCAATTCTGCACTCGCTTGACACTTGTTCTCGCAATTCTGCACTTGCTAGACGCTTGTTCTCGCAATTCTGCACTCGCTAGACGCTTGTTTTTGCAATTCTGCACTCGCTAGACGCTTGTTCTTGCAATTCTGCACTCACTAGACGCTTGTTCTCGCAATTCTGCACTCGCTATACGCTTGTTCTCGCAATTCTGCACTCGCTAGACGCTTGGTCTCGCAATTCTGCACTCGCTAGACGCTTGTTCTTGCAATTCTGCACTCGCTAGACACTTGTTCTCGCAATTCGCACTCGCTTGACGCTTGTTCTCGCAATTCTGCACTCGCTAGACGCTTGTTCTCGCAATTCTGCACTCGCTAGACGCTTGTTCTCGCAATTCTGCACTCGCTAGACGCTTGTTCTCGCAATTCTGCACTCGCTAGACGCTTGTTCTCGCAATTCTGCACTCACTAGACGCTTGTTCTCGCAATTCTGCACTCGCTAGACGCTTGTTCTCGCACTTCTGCACTCGCTAGACGCTTGTTCTCGCACTTCTGCACTCGCTAGACGCTTGTTCTCGCACTTCTGCACTCGCTAGACGCTTGTTCTTGCAATTCTGCACTCGCTAGACGTTTGTTCTCGCAATTCTGCACTCGCTTGACACTTGTTCTCGCAATTCTGCAGTCACTAGACGCTTGTTCTCGCAATTCTGCACTCGCTAGACGCTTGTTCTCGCAATTCTGCACTCGCTAGACGCTTGTTCTTGCAATTCTGCACTCGCTAGACGCTTGTTCTCGCAATTCTGCACTCGCTAGACGATTGTATTCGCACTTCTGCACTCGCTAGACGCTTGTTCTCGCACTTCTGCACTCGCTGGACGCTTGTTCTCGCAATTCTGCACTCGCTGGACGCTTGTTCACGCAATTCTGCACTCGCTAGATGCTTGTTCTCGCACTTCTGCACTCGCTAGACGCTTGTTCTCGCACTTCTGCACTCGCTAGACGCTTGTTCTCGCACTTCTGCACTCGCTAGACACTTGTTCTGGCAATTCTGCACTCGCTAGACGCTTGTTCTCGCAATTCTGCACTCGCTAGACGCTTGTTCTTGAAATTCTGCACTCGCTAGACGCTTGTTCTCGCAATTCTGCACTCGCTTGACACTTGTTCTCGCAATTCTGCAGTCGCTAGACGCTTGTTCTCGCAATTCTGCACTCGCTAGACGCTTGTTCTCGCAATTCTGCACTCGCTAGACGCTTGTTCTTGCAATTCTGCACTCGCTAGACGCTTGTTCTCGCAATTCTGCACTCGCTAGACGATTGTATTCGCACTTCTGCACTCGCTAGACGCTTGTTCTCGCACTTCTGCACTCGCTGGACGCTTGTTCTCGCAATTCTGCACTCGCTGGACGCTTGTTCACGCAATTCTGCACTCGCTAGATGCTTGTTCTCGCACTTCTGCACTCGCTAGACGCTTGTTCTCGCACTTCTGCACTCGCTAGACGCTTGTTCTCGCACTTCTGCACTCGCTAGACACTTGTTCTGGCAATTCTGCACTCGCTAGACGCTTGTTCTCGCAATTCTGCACTCGCTAGACGCTTGTTCTTGAAATTCTGCACTCGCTAGACGCTTGTTCTCGCAATTCTGCACTCGCTTGACACTTGTTCTCGCAATTCTGCACTCGCTAGACGCTTGTTCTCGCACTTCTGCACTCGCTAGACGCTTGTTCTCGCACTTCTGCACTCGCTAGACGCTTGTTCTCGCAATTCTGCACTCGCTAGACGCTTGTTCTTGCAATTCTGCACTCGCTAGACGCTTGTTCTCGCAATTCTGCACTCGCTTGACGCTTGTTCTCGCAATTCTGCACTCGCTAGACGCTTGTTCTCGCAATTCTGCACTTGCTAGACGCTTGTTCTCGCAATTCTGCACTCGCTAGACGCTTGTTTTTGCAATTCTGCACTCGCTAGACGCTTGTTCTTGCAATTCTGCACTCGCTAGACGCTTGTTCTCGCAATTCTGCACTCGCTATACGCTTGTTCCCGCAATTCTGCACTCGCTAGACGCTTGTTCTCGCAATTCTGCACTCGCTAGACGCTTGTTCTTGCAATTCTGCACTCGCTTGACGCTTGTTCTCGCAATTCTGCACTCGCTTGACGCTTGTTCTCGCAATTCTGCACTCGCTAGATGCTTCTTCTCGCAATTCTGCACTCGCTAGACGCTTGTTCTCGCAATTCTGCACTCGCTAGACGCTTGTTCTCGCAATTCTGCACTCGCTAGACGCTTGTTCTCGCAATTCTGCACTCGCTAGAAGCTTGTTCTCGCAATTCTGCACTCGCTAGACGCTTGTTCTCGCACTTCTGCACTCGCTAGACGCTTGTTCTCGCACTT
The DNA here is from genome assembly GCA_947471745.1 of Closterium sp. Naga37s-1. Lineage (NCBI taxonomy): Eukaryota > Viridiplantae > Streptophyta > Zygnematophyceae > Desmidiales > Closteriaceae > Closterium > Closterium sp. Naga37s-1. The sequence goes on along the minus strand of CANJKZ010000209.1, from coordinate 95,483 downwards.
CTGCACTCGCTAGACGCTTGTTCTTGCAATTCTGCACTCGCTAGACGCTTGTTCTCGCAATTCTGCACTCGCTAGACGCTTGTTCTCGCAATTCTGCACTCGCTAGACGCTTGTTCTCGCAATTCTGCACTCGCTAGACGCTTGTTCTCGCAATTCTGCACTCGCTAGACGCTTGTTCTCGCAATTCTGCACTCGCTAGACGCTTGTTCTCGCAATTCTGCACTCGCTAGACGCTTGTTCTCGCAATTCTGCACTCGCTAGACGCTTGTTCTCGCAATTCTGCACTTGCTAGACGCTTTTTCTCGCAATTCTGCACTCGCTAGACGCTTGTTCTTGCAATTCCGCACTCGCTAGACGCTTGTTCTTGCAATTCCGCACTCGCTAGATGCTTGTTCTCGCACTTCTGCACTCGCTAGACGCTTGTTCTCGCAATTCTGCACTCGCTAGAGGCTTGTTCTCGCAATTCTGCACTCGCTGGACGATTGTTCTCGCAATTCTGCACTCGCTAGACGCTTGTTCACGCAATTCTGCACTCGCTAGACACTTGTTCTCGCACTTCTGCACTCGCTGGACGCTTGTTCACGCAATTCTACACTCGCTAGACGCTTGTTCTCGCACTTCTGCACTCGCTAGACGCTTGTTCTCGCACTTCTGCACTCGCTAGACGCTTGTTCTCGCACTTCTGCACTCGCTAGACGCTTGTTCTTGCAATTCTGCACTCGCTAGATGCTTGTTCTCGCAATTCTGCACTCGCTAGACGCTTGTTCTTGAAATTCTGCACTCGCTAGACTCTTGTTCTCGCAATTCTGCACTCGCTTGACACTTGTTCTCGCAATTCTGCACTCGCTAGACGCTTGTTCTCGCAATTCTGCACTCGCTAGAGACTTGTTCTCGCAATTCTGCACTCGCTAGACGCTTGTTCTCACAATTCTGCACTCGTTAGACGCTTGTTCTTGCAATTTTTCACTCGCTAGGCGCTTGTTCTCGCAATTTTGCCCTCGCTAGGCACTTGTTCTTGCAATTTTGCACTCGCTAGACGCTTGTTCTTGCAATTCTGCACTCGCTAGACGCTTGTTCTTGCAATTCTGCACTCGCTAGATGCTTGTTCTCGCAATTCTGCACTCGCTTGACACTTGTTCTCGCAATTCTGCACTTGCTAGACGCTTGTTCTCGCAATTCTGCACTCGCTAGACGCTTGTTTTTGCAATTCTGCACTCGCTAGACGCTTGTTCTTGCAATTCTGCACTCACTAGACGCTTGTTCTCGCAATTCTGCACTCGCTATACGCTTGTTCTCGCAATTCTGCACTCGCTAGACGCTTGGTCTCGCAATTCTGCACTCGCTAGACGCTTGTTCTTGCAATTCTGCACTCGCTAGACACTTGTTCTCGCAATTCGCACTCGCTTGACGCTTGTTCTCGCAATTCTGCACTCGCTAGACGCTTGTTCTCGCAATTCTGCACTCGCTAGACGCTTGTTCTCGCAATTCTGCACTCGCTAGACGCTTGTTCTCGCAATTCTGCACTCGCTAGACGCTTGTTCTCGCAATTCTGCACTCACTAGACGCTTGTTCTCGCAATTCTGCACTCGCTAGACGCTTGTTCTCGCACTTCTGCACTCGCTAGACGCTTGTTCTCGCACTTCTGCACTCGCTAGACGCTTGTTCTCGCACTTCTGCACTCGCTAGACGCTTGTTCTTGCAATTCTGCACTCGCTAGACGTTTGTTCTCGCAATTCTGCACTCGCTTGACACTTGTTCTCGCAATTCTGCAGTCACTAGACGCTTGTTCTCGCAATTCTGCACTCCCTAGACGCTTGTTCTCGCAATTCTGCACTCGCTAGACGCTTGTTCTTGCAATTCTGCACTCGCTAGACGCTTGTTCTCGCAATTCTGCACTCGCTAGACGATTGTTCTCGCACTTCTGCACTCGCTAGACACTTGTTCTCGCACTTCTGCACTCGCTGGACGCTTGTTCACGCAATTCTACACTCGCTAGACGCTTGTTCTCGCACTTCTGCACTCGCTAGACGCTTGTTCTCGCACTTCTGCACTCGCTAGACGCTTGTTCTCGCACTTCTGCACTCGCTAGACACTTGTTCTTGCAATTCTGCACTCGCTAGACGCTTGTTCTCGCAATTCTGCACTCGCTTGACACTTGTTCTCGCAATTCTGCAGTCGCTAGACGCTTGTTCTCGCAATTCTGCACTCGCTAGACGCTTGTTCTCGCAATTCTGCACTTGCTAGACGCTTGTTCTTGCAATTCTGCACTCACTAGACGCTTGTTCTCGCAATTGTGCACTCGCTATACGCTTGTTCTCGCAATTCTGCACTCGCTAGACGCTTGTTCTCGCAATTCTGCACTCGCTAGATGCTTGTTCTTGCAATTCTGCACTCGCTAGACACTTGTTCTCGCAATTCTGCACTCGCTTGACGCTTGTTCTCGCAATTCTGCACTCGCTAGACGCTTGTTCTCGCAATTCTGCACTCGCTAGACGCTTGTTCTCGCAATTCTGCACTCGCTAGACGCTTGTTCTCGCAATTCTGCACTCGCTAGACGCTTGTTCTCGCAATTCTGCACTCGCTAGACGCTTGTTCTCGCAATTCTGCACTCCCTAGACGCTTGTTCTCGCACTTCTGCACTCGCTAGACGCTTGTTCTCGCACTTCTGCACTCGCTAGACGCTTGTTCTCGCACTTCTGCACTCGCTAGACGCTTGTTCTTGCAATTCTGCACTCGCTAGACGCTTGTTCTCGCAATTCTGCACTCGCTTGACACTTGTTCTCGCAATTCTGTAGTCGCTAGACGCTTGTTCTCGCAATTCTGCACTCGCTAGACGCTTGTTCTCGCAATTCTGCACTCGCTAGACGCTTGTTCTTGCAATTCTGCACTCGCTAGACGCTTGTTCTCGCAATTCTGCACTCGCTAGACGATTGTTCTCGCACTTCTGCACTCGCTAGACGCTTGTTCTCGCACTTCTGCACTCGCTGGACGCTTGTTCTCGCAATTCTGCACTCGCTAGACGCTTGTTCTTGCAATTCTGCACTCGCTAGACGCTTGTTCTCGCAATTCTGCACTCGCTTGACACTTGTTCTCGCAATTTTGCACTCGCTAGACGCTTGTTCTCGCAATTCTGCACTTGCTAGACGCTTGTTCTCGCAATTCTGCACTCGCTAGACGCTTGTTCTCACAATTCTGCACTCGTTAGACGCTTGTTCTTGCAATTTTGCACTCGCTAGGCGCTTGTTCTCGCAATTTTGCCCTCGCTAGGCACTTGTTCTTGAAATTTTGCACTCGCTAGACGCTTGTTCTTGCAATTCTGCACTCGCTAGACGCTTGTTCTTGCAATTCTGCACTCGCTAGATGCTTGTTCTCGCAATTCTGCACTCGCTTGACACTTGTTCTCGCAATTCTGCACTTGCTAGACGCTTGTTCTCGCAATTCTGCACTCGCTAGACGCTTGTTTTTGCAATTCTGCACTCGCTAAACGCTTGTTCTTGCAATTCTGCACTCACTAGACGCTTGTTCTCGCAATTCTGCACTCGCTAGACGCTTGTTCTCGCAATTCTGCACTCGCTAGACGCTTGTTCTTGAAATTCTGCACTCGTTAGACGCTTGTTCTCGCAATTCTGCACTCGCTTGACACTTGTTCTCGCAATTCTGCACTCGCTAGACGCTTGTTCTCGCAATTCTGCACTCGCTAGACGCTTGTTCTCGCAATTCTGCACTCGCTAGACGCTTGTTCTCACAATTCTGCACTCGTTAGACGCTTGTTCTTGCAATTTTGCACTCGCTAGGCGCTTGTTCTCGCAATTTTGCCCTCGCTAGGCACTTGTTCTTGAAATTTTGCACTCGCTAGATGCTTGTTCTTGCAATTCTGCACTCGCTAGACGCTTGTTCTTGCAATTCTGCACTCGCTAGATGCTTGTTCTCGCAATTCTGCACTCGCTTGACACTTGTTCTCGCAATTCTGCACTTGCTAGACGCTTGTTCTCGCAATTCTGCACTCGCTAGACGCTTGTTTTTGCAATTCTACACTCGCAAGACGCTTGTTCTTGCAATTCTGCACTCACTAGACGCTTGTTCTCGCAATTCTGCACTCGCTATACGCTTGTTCTCGCAATTCTGCACTCGCTAGACGCTTGTTCTCGCAATTCTGCACTCGCTAGACGCTTGTTCTTGCAATTGTGCACTCGCTAGACACTTGTTCTCGCAATTCTGCACTCGCTTGACGCTTGTTCTCGCAATTCTGCACTCGCTAGACGCTTCTTCTCGCAATTCTGCACTCGCTAGACGCTTGTTCTCGCAATTCTGCACTCGCTAGACGCTTGTTCTCGCAATTCTGCACTCGCTAGATGCTTGTTCTCGCAATTCTGCACTCGCTAGAAGCTTGTTCTCGCAATTCTGCACTCGCTAGACGCTTGTTCTCGCACTTCTGCACTCGCTAGACGCTTGTTCTCGCACTTCTGCACTCGCTAGACGCTTGTTCTTGCAATTCTGCACTCGCTAGACGCTTGTTCTCGCAATTCTGCACTCGCTAGACGCTTGTTCTCGCAATTCTGCACTCGCTAGAAGCTTGTTCTCGCAATTCTGCACTCGCTAGACGCTTGTTCTCGCACTTCTGCACTCGCTAGACGCTTGTTCTCGCACTTCTGCACTCGCTAGACGCTTGTTCTTGCAATTCTGCACTCGCTAGACGCTTGTTCTCGCAATTCTGCACTCGCTTGACACTTGTTCTCGCAATTTTGTAGTCGCTAGACGCTTGTTCTCGCAATTCTGCACTCGCTAGACGCTTGTTCTCGCAATTCTGCACTCGCTAGACGCTTGTTCTTGCAATTCTGCACTCGCTAGACGCTTGTTCTCGCAATTCTGCACTCGCTAGACGATTGTTCTCGCACTTCTGCACTCGCTAGACGCTTGTTCTCGCACTTCTGCACTCGCTGGACGCTTGTTCTCGCAATTCTGCACTCGCTAGACGCTTGTTCTTGCAATTCTGCACTCGCTAGACGCTTGTTCTCGCAATTCTGCACTCGCTTGACACTTGTTCTCGCAATTTTGCACTCGCTAGACGCTTGTTCTCGCAATTCTGCACTTGCTAGACGCTTGTTCTCGCAATTCTGCACTCGCTAGACGCTTGTTCTCACAATTCTGCACTCGTTAGACGCTTGTTCTTGCAATTTTGCACTCGCTAGGCGCTTGTTCTCGCAATTTTGCCCTCGCTAGGCACTTGTTCTTGAAATTTTGCACTCGCTAGACGCTTGTTCTTGCAATTCTGCACTCGCTAGACGCTTGTTCTTGCAATTCTGCACTCGCTAGATGCTTGTTCTCGCAATTCTGCACTCGCTTGACACTTGTTCTCGCAATTCTGCACTTGCTAGACGCTTGTTCTCGCAATTCTGCACTCGCTAGACGCTTGTTTTTGCAATTCTGCACTCGCTAAACGCTTGTTCTTGCAATTCTGCACTCACTAGACGCTTGTTCTCGCAATTCTGCACTCGCTAGACGCTTGTTCTCGCAATTCTGCACTCGCTAGACGCTTGTTCTTGAAATTCTGCACTCGTTAGACGCTTGTTCTCGCAATTCTGCACTCGCTTGACACTTGTTCTCGCAATTCTGCACTCGCTAGACGCTTGTTCTCGCAATTCTGCACTCGCTAGACGCTTGTTCTCGCAATTCTGCACTCGCTAGACGCTTGTTCTCACAATTCTGCACTCGTTAGACGCTTGTTCTTGCAATTTTGCACTCGCTAGGCGCTTGTTCTCGCAATTTTGCCCTCGCTAGGCACTTGTTCTTGAAATTTTGCACTCGCTAGATGCTTGTTCTTGCAATTCTGCACTCGCTAGACGCTTGTTCTTGCAATTCTGCACTCGCTAGATGCTTGTTCTCGCAATTCTGCACTCGCTTGACACTTGTTCTCGCAATTCTGCACTTGCTAGACGCTTGTTCTCGCAATTCTGCACTCGCTAGACGCTTGTTTTTGCAATTCTACACTCGCAAGACGCTTGTTCTTGCAATTCTGCACTCACTAGACGCTTGTTCTCGCAATTCTGCACTCGCTATACGCTTGTTCTCGCAATTCTGCACTCGCTAGACGCTTGTTCTCGCAATTCTGCACTCGCTAGACGCTTGTTCTTGCAATTGTGCACTCGCTAGACACTTGTTCTCGCAATTCTGCACTCGCTTGACGCTTGTTCTCGCAATTCTGCACTCGCTAGACGCTTCTTCTCGCAATTCTGCACTCGCTAGACGCTTGTTCTCGCAATTCTGCACTCGCTAGACGCTTGTTCTCGCAATTCTGCACTCGCTAGATGCTTGTTCTCGCAATTCTGCACTCGCTAGAAGCTTGTTCTCGCAATTCTGCACTCGCTAGACGCTTGTTCTCGCACTTCTGCACTCGCTAGACGCTTGTTCTCGCACTTCTGCACTCGCTAGACGCTTGTTCTTGCAATTCTGCACTCGCTAGACGCTTGTTCTCGCAATTCTGCACTCGCTAGACGCTTGTTCTCGCAATTCTGCACTCGCTAGACGCTTGTTCTCGCAATTCTGCACTCGCTAGACGCTTGTTCTCGCAATTCTGCACTCGCTAGACGCTTGTTCTCGCAATTCTGCACTCGCTAGACGCTTGTTCTCGCAATTCTGCACTCGCTAGACGCTTGTTCTCGCAATTCTGCACTCGCTAGACGCATGTTCTCGCAATTCTGCACTCGCTAGACGCTTGTTCTCGCAATTCTGCACTCGCTAGACGCTTGTTCTTGCAATTCCGCACTCGCTAGACGCTTGTTCTTGCAATTCCGCACTCGCTAGATGCTTGTTCTCGCACTTCTGCACTCGCTAGACGCTTGTTCTCGCAATTCTGCACTCGCTAGACGCTTGTTCTCGCAATTCTGCACTCGCTGGACGATTGTTCTTGCAATTCTGCACTCGCTAGACGCTTGTTCACGCAATTTTGCACTCGCTAGACGCTTGTTCTCGCACTTCTGCACTCGCTGGACGCTTGTTCACGCAATTCTGCACTCGCTAGACGCTTGTTCTCGCACTTCTGCACTCGCTAGACGCTTGTTCTCGCACTTCTGCACTCGCTAGACGCTTGTTCTCGCACTTCTGCACTCGCTAGACGCTTGTTCTTGCAATTCTGCACTCGCTAGACACTTGTTCTCGCAATTCGCACTCGCTTGACGCTTGTTCTCGCAATTCTGCACTCGCTAGACGCTTGTTCTCGCAATTCTGCACTCACTAGACGCTTGTTCTCGCAATTCTGCACTCGCTAGACGCTTGTTCTCGCAATTCTGCACTCGCTAGACGCTTGTTCTCGCAATTCTGCACTCACTAGACGCTTGTTCTCGCAATTCTGCACTCGCTAGACGCTTGTTCTCGCAATTCTGCACTCCCTAGACGCTTGTTCTCGCACTTCTGCACTCGCTAGACGCTTGTTCTCGCACTTCTGCACTCGCTAGACGCTTGTTCTCGCACTTCTGCACTCGCTAGACGCTTGTTCTTGCAATTCTGCACTCGCTAGACGCTTGTTCTCGCAATTCTGCACTCGCTTGACACTTGTTCTCACAATTCTGCAGTCGCTAGACGCTTGTTCTCGCAATTCTGCACTCGCTAGACGCTTGTTCTCGCAATTCTGCACTCGCTAGACGCTTGTTCTTGCAATTCTGCACTCGCTAGACGCTTGTTCTCGCAATTCTGCACTCGCTAGACGATTGTTCTCGCACTTCTGCACTCGCTAGACGCTTGTTCTCGCACTTCTGCACTCGCTGGACGCTTGTTCTCGCAATTCTGCACTCGCTGGACGCTTGTTCACGCAATTCTGCACTCGCTAGACGCTTGTTCTCGCACTTCTGCACTCACTAGACGCTTGTTCTCGCACTTCTGCACTCGCTAGACGCTTGTTCTTGCAATTCTGCACTCGCTAGACGCTTGTTCTCGCAATTCTGCACTCGCTAGACGCTTGTTCTTGAAATTCTGCACTCGCTAGACGCTTGTTCTCGCAATTCTGCACTCGCTTGACACTTGTTCTCGCAATTCTGCACTCGCTAGACGCTTGTTCTCGCAATTCTGCACTCGCTAGACGCTTGTTCTCGCAATTCTGCACTCGCTAGACGCTTGTTCTTGCAATTCTGCACTCGCTAGACACTTGTTCTCGCAATTCTGCACTCGCTTGACGCTTGTTCTCGCAATTCTGCACTCGCTAGACGCTTCTTCTCGCAATTCTGCACTCGCTAGACGCTTGTTCTCGCAATTCTGCACTCGCTAGACGCTTGTTCTCGCAATTCTGCACTCGCTAGACGCTTGTTCTCGCAATTCTGCACTCGCTAGAAGCTTGTTCTCGCAATTCTGCACTCGCTAGACGCTTGTTCTCGCAATTCTGCACTCGCTAGACGCTTGTTCTTGCAATTCTGCACTCGCTAGACACTTGTTCTCGCAATTCTGCACTCGCTTGACGCTTGTTCTCGCAATTCTGCACTCGCTAGAAGCTTGTTCTCGCAATTCTGCACTCGCTAGACGCTTGTTCTCGCAATTCTGCACTCGCTAGACGCTTGTTCTCGCAATTCTGCACTCGCTAGAGACTTGTTCTCGCAATTCTGCACTCGCTTAACGCTTGTTCTCGCAATTCTGCACTCGCTAGACGCTTCTTCTCGCAATTCTGCACTCGCTAGACGCTTGTTCTCGCAATTCTGCACTCGCTAGACGCTTGTTCTCGCAATTCTGCACTCGCTAGACGCTTGTTCTCGCAATTCTGCACTCGCTAGACGCTTGTTCTCGCAATTCTGCACTCGCTAGACGCTTGTTCTCGCAATTCTGCACTCGCTAGACGCTTGTTCTCGCAATTCTGCACTCGCTAGACGCTTGTTCTCGCAATTCTGCACTCGCTAGACGCTTGTTCTCGCAATTCTGCACTCGCTAGACGCTTGTTCTCGCAATTTTGCACTCGCTAGACGCTTGTTCTTGCAATTCCGCACTCGCTAGACGCTTGTTCTTGCAATTCCGCACTCGCTAGATGCTTGTTCTCGCACTTCTGCACTCGCTAGACGCTTGTTCTCGCAATTCTGCACTCGCTAGACGCTTGTTCTCGCAATTCTGCACTCGCTGTACGATTGTTCTTGCAATTCTGCACTCGCTAGACGCTTGTTCACGCAATTTTGCACTCGCTAGACGCTTGTTCTCGCACTTCTGCACTCGCTGGACGCTTGTTCACGCAATTCTGCACTCGCTAGACGCTTGTTCTCGCACTTCTGCACTCGCTAGACGCTTGTTCTCGCACTTCTGCACTCGCTAGACGCTTGTTCTCGCACTTCTGCACTCGCTAGACGCTTGTTCTTGCAATTCTGCACTCGCTAGACACTTGTTCTCGCAATTCGCACTCGCTTGACGCTTGTTCTCGCAATTCTGCACTCGCTAGACGCTTGTTCTCGCAATTCTGCACTCGCTAGACGTTTGTTCTCGCAATTCTGCACTCGCTAGACGCTTGTTCTCGCAATTCTGCACTCACTAGACGCTTGTTCTGGCAATTCTGCACTCCCTAGACGCTTGTTCTCGCACTTCTGCACTCGCTAGACGCTTGTTCTCGCACTTCTGCACTCGCTAGACGCTTGTTCTCGCACTTCTGCACTCGCTAGACGCTTGTTCTTGCAATTCTGCACTCGCTAGACGCTTGTTCTCGCAATTCTGCACTCGCTTGACACTTGTTCTCGCAATTCTGCAGTCGCTAGACGCTTGTTCTCGCAATTCTGCACTCGCTAGACGCTTGTTCTCGCAATTCTGCACTCGCTAGACGCTTGTTCTTGCAATTCTGCACTCGCTAGACGCTTGTTCTCGCAATTCTGCACTCGCTAGACGATTGTTCTCGCACTTCTGCACTCGCTAGACGCTTGTTCTCGCACTTCTGCACTCGCTGGACGCTTGTTCTCGCAATTCTGCACTCGCTGGACGCTTGTTCACGCAATTCTGCACTCGCTAGACGCTTGTTCTCGCACTTCTGCACTCGCTAGACGCTTGTTCTCGCACTTCTGCACTCGCTAGACGCTTGTTCTCGCACTTCTGCACTCGCTAGACGCTTGTTCTTGCAATTCTGCACTCGCTAGACGCTTGTTCTCGCAATTCTGCACTCGCTAGATGCTTGTTCTTGAAATTCTGCACTCGCTAGAAGCTTGTTCTCGCAATTCTGCACTCGCTTGACACTTGTTCTCGCAATTCTGCACTCGCTAGACGCTTGTTCTCGCAATTCTGCACTCGCTAGACGCTTGTTCTCGCAATTCTGCACTCGCTAGACGCTTGTTCTTGCAATTCTGCACTCGCTAGACACTTGTTCTCGCAATTCTGCACTCGCTTGACGCTTGTTCTCGCAATTCTGCACTCGCTAGACGCTTCTTCTCGCAATTCTGCACTCGCTAGACGCTTGTTCTCGCAATTCTGCACTCGCTAGACGCTTGTTCTCGCAATTCTGCACTCGCTAGACGCTTGTTCTCGCAATTCTGCACTCGCTAGAAGCTTGTTCTCGCAATTCTGCACTCGCTAGACGCTTGTTCTCGCAATTCTGCACTCGCTAGACGCTTGTTCTTGCAATTCTGCACTCGCTAGACACTTGTTCTCGCAATTCTGCACTCGCTTGACGCTTGTTCTCGCAATTCTGCACTCGCTAGAAGCTTGTTCTCGCAATTCTGCACTCGCTAGACGCTTGTTCTCGCACTTCTGCACTCGCTAGACGCTTGTTCTTGCAATTCTGCACTCGCTAGACACTTGTTCTCGCAATTCTGCACTCGCTTGACGCTTGTTCTCGCAATTCAGCACTCGCTAGACGCTTCTTCTCGCAATTCTGCACTCGCTAGACGCTTGTTCTCGCAATTCTGCACTCGCTAGACGCTTGTTCTCGCAATTCTGCACTCGCTAGACGCTTGTTCTCGCAATTCTGCACTCGCTAGACGCTTGTTCTCGCAATTCTGCACTCGCTAGACGCTTGTTCTCGCAATTCTGCACTCGCTAGACGCTTGTTCTCGCAATTCTGCACTCGCTAGACGCTTGTTCTCGCAATTCTGCACTCGCTAGACGCTTGTTCTCGCAATTCTGCACTCGCTAGACGCTTGTTCTTGCAATTCCGCACTCGCTAGACGCTTGTTCTTGCAATTCCGCACTCGCTAGATGCTTGTTCTCGCACTTCTGCACTCGCTAGACGCTTGTTCTCGCAATTCTGCACTCGCTAGACGCTTGTTCTCGCAATTCTGCACTCGCTGGACGATTGTTCTTGCAATTCTGCACTCGCTAGACGCTTGTTCACGCAATTTTGCACTCGCTAGACGCTTGTTCTCGCACTTCTGCACTCGCTGGACGCTTGTTCACGCAATTCTACACTCGCTAGACGCTTGTTCTTGCAATTCTGCACTCGCTAGACGCTTGTTCTCGCAATTCTGCACTCGCTAGATGCTTGTTCTTGAAATTCTGCACTCGCTAGAAGCTTGTTCTCGCAATTCTGCACTCGCTTGACACTTGTTCTCGCAATTCTGCACTCGCTAGACGCTTGTTCTCGCAATTCTGCACTCGCTAGACGCTTGTTCTCGCAATTCTGCACTCGCTAGACGCTTGTTCTCGCAATTCTGCACTCGCTAGAAGCTTGTTCTCGCAATTCTGCACTCGCTAGACGCTTGTTCTCGCAATTCTGCACTCGCTAGACGCTTGTTCTTGCAATTCTGCACTCGCTAGACACTTGTTCTCGCAATTCTGCACTCGCTTGACGCTTGTTCTCGCAATTCTGCACTCGCTAGAAGCTTGTTCTCGCAATTCTGCACTCGCTAGACGCTTGTTCTCGCAATTCTGCACTCGCTAGACGCTTGTTCTCGCAATTCTGCACTCGCTAGAGACTTGTTCTCGCAATTCTGCACTCGCTTAACGCTTGTTCTCGCAATTCTGCACTCGCTAGACGCTTCTTCTCGCAATTCTGCACTCGCTAGACGCTTGTTCTCGCAATTCTGCACTCGCTAGACGCTTGTTCTCGCAATTCTGCACTCGCTAGACGCTTGTTCTCGCAATTCTGCACTCGCTAGACGCTTGTTCTCGCAATTCTGCACTCGCTAGACGCTTGTTCTCGCAATTCTGCACTCGCTAGACGCTTGTTCTCGCAATTCTGCACTCGCTAGACGCTTGTTCTCGCAATTCTGCACTCGCTAGACGCTTGTTCTCGCAATTCTGCACTCGCTAGACGCTTGTTCTCGCAATTTTGCACTCGCTAGACGCTTGTTCTTGCAATTCCGCACTCGCTAGACGCTTGTTCTTGCAATTCCGCACTCGCTAGATGCTTGTTCTCGCACTTCTGCACTCGCTAGACGCTTGTTCTCGCAATTCTGCACTCGCTAGACGCTTGTTCTCGCAATTCTGCACTCGCTGTACGATTGTTCTTGCAATTCTGCACTCGCTAGACGCTTGTTCACGCAATTTTGCACTCGCTAGACGCTTGTTCTCGCACTTCTGCACTCGCTGGACGCTTGTTCACGCAATTCTGCACTCGCTAGACGCTTGTTCTCGCACTTCTGCACTCGCTAGACGCTTGTTCTCGCACTTCTGCACTCGCTAGACGCTTGTTCTCGCACTTCTGCACTCGCTAGACGCTTGTTCTTGCAATTCTGCACTCGCTAGACACTTGTTCTCGCAATTCGCACTCGCTTGACGCTTGTTCTCGCAATTCTGCACTCGCTAGACGCTTGTTCTCGCAATTCTGCACTCGCTAGACGTTTGTTCTCGCAATTCTGCACTCGCTAGACGCTTGTTCTCGCAATTCTGCACTCACTAGACGCTTGTTCTGGCAATTCTGCACTCCCTAGACGCTTGTTCTCGCACTTCTGCACTCGCTAGACGCTTGTTCTCGCACTTCTGCACTCGCTAGACGCTTGTTCTCGCACTTCTGCACTCGCTAGACGCTTGTTCTTGCAATTCTGCACTCGCTAGACGCTTGTTCTCGCAATTCTGCACTCGCTTGACACTTGTTCTCGCAATTCTGCAGTCGCTAGACGCTTGTTCTCGCAATTCTGCACTCGCTAGACGCTTGTTCTCGCAATTCTGCACTCGCTAGACGCTTGTTCTTGCAATTCTGCACTCGCTAGACGCTTGTTCTCGCAATTCTGCACTCGCTAGACGATTGTTCTCGCACTTCTGCACTCGCTAGACGCTTGTTCTCGCACTTCTGCACTCGCTGGACGCTTGTTCTCGCAATTCTGCACTCGCTGGACGCTTGTTCACGCAATTCTGCACTCGCTAGACGCTTGTTCTCGCACTTCTGCACTCGCTAGACGCTTGTTCTCGCACTTCTGCACTCGCTAGACGCTTGTTCTCGCACTTCTGCACTCGCTAGACGCTTGTTCTTGCAATTCTGCACTCGCTAGACGCTTGTTCTCGCAATTCTGCACTCGCTAGATGCTTGTTCTTGAAATTCTGCACTCGCTAGAAGCTTGTTCTCGCAATTCTGCACTCGCTTGACACTTGTTCTCGCAATTCTGCACTCGCTAGACGCTTGTTCTCGCAATTCTGCACTCGCTAGACGCTTGTTCTCGCAATTCTGCACTCGCTAGACGCTTGTTCTTGCAATTCTGCACTCGCTAGACACTTGTTCTCGCAATTCTGCACTCGCTTGACGCTTGTTCTCGCAATTCTGCACTCGCTAGACGCTTCTTCTCGCAATTCTGCACTCGCTAGACGCTTGTTCTCGCAATTCTGCACTCGCTAGACGCTTGTTCTCGCAATTCTGCACTCGCTAGACGCTTGTTCTCGCAATTCTGCACTCGCTAGAAGCTTGTTCTCGCAATTCTGCACTCGCTAGACGCTTGTTCTCGCAATTCTGCACTCGCTAGACGCTTGTTCTTGCAATTCTGCACTCGCTAGACACTTGTTCTCGCAATTCTGCACTCGCTTGACGCTTGTTCTCGCAATTCTGCACTCGCTAGAAGCTTGTTCTCGCAATTCTGCACTCGCTAGACGCTTGTTCTCGCACTTCTGCACTCGCTAGACGCTTGTTCTTGCAATTCTGCACTCGCTAGACACTTGTTCTCGCAATTCTGCACTCGCTTGACGCTTGTTCTCGCAATTCAGCACTCGCTAGACGCTTCTTCTCGCAATTCTGCACTCGCTAGACGCTTGTTCTCGCAATTCTGCACTCGCTAGACGCTTGTTCTCGCAATTCTGCACTCGCTAGACGCTTGTTCTCGCAATTCTGCACTCGCTAGACGCTTGTTCTCGCAATTCTGCACTCGCTAGACGCTTGTTCTCGCAATTCTGCACTCGCTAGACGCTTGTTCTCGCAATTCTGCACTCGCTAGACGCTTGTTCTCGCAATTCTGCACTCGCTAGACGCTTGTTCTCGCAATTCTGCACTCGCTAGACGCTTGTTCTTGCAATTCCGCACTCGCTAGACGCTTGTTCTTGCAATTCCGCACTCGCTAGATGCTTGTTCTCGCACTTCTGCACTCGCTAGACGCTTGTTCTCGCAATTCTGCACTCGCTAGACGCTTGTTCTCGCAATTCTGCACTCGCTGGACGATTGTTCTTGCAATTCTGCACTCGCTAGACGCTTGTTCACGCAATTTTGCACTCGCTAGACGCTTGTTCTCGCACTTCTGCACTCGCTGGACGCTTGTTCACGCAATTCTACACTCGCTAGACGCTTGTTCTCGCACTTCTGCACTCGCTAGACGCTTGTTCTCGCAATTCTGCACTCGCTAGACGCTTGTTCTCGCACTTCTGCACTCGCTAGACGCTTGTTCTCGCACTTCTGCACTCGCTAGACGCTTGTTCTTGCAATTCTGCACTCGCTAGACACTTGTTCTCGCAATTCGCACTCGCTTGACGCTTGTTCTCGCAATTCTGCACTCGCTAGACGCTTGTTCTCGCAATTCTGCACTCGCTAGACGCTTGTTCTCGCAATTCTGCACTCGCTAGACGCTTGTTCTCGCAATTCTGCACTCGCTAGACGCTTGTTCTCGCAATTCTGCACTCACTAGACGCTTGTTCTCGCAATTCTGCACTCCCTAGACGCTTGTTCTCGCACTTCTGCACTCGCTAGACGCTTGTTCTCGCACTTCTGCACTCGCTAGACGCTTGTTCTCGCACTTCTGCACTCGCTAGACGCTTGTTCTTGCAATTCTGCACTCGCTAGACGCTTGTTCTCGCAATTCTGCACTCGCTTGACACTTGTTCTCGCAATTCTGCAGTCGCTAGACGCTTGTTCTCGCAATTCTGCACTCGCTAGACGCTTGTTCTCGCAATTCTGCACTCGCTAGACGCTTGTTCTTGCAATTCTGCACTCGCTAGACGCTTGTTCTTGCAATTCTGCACTCGCTAGACGATTGTTCTCGCACTTCTGCACTCGCTAGACGCTTGTTCTCGCACTTCTGCACTCGCTGGACGCTTGTTCTCGCAATTCTGCACTCGCTGGACGCTTGTTCACGCAATTCTGCACTCGCTAGACGCTTGTTCTCGCACTTCTGCACTCGCTAGACGCTTGTTCTCGCACTTCTGCACTCGCTAGATGCTTTTTCTCGCACTTCCAACACTCCCCGGCCCCCTCCCGCGTGCCCTCCCTCTCCCCCTCCCTCCCCCGCCTGTCCCCCCCCAGACGCGCCTCGTCCTCGGGGAAGCTGCCCAGCATCACTGCCCGCTCCTCCCTCCCCAAGCTCCGTGCGGGGGAAGCGAAGGCTCCGCGCGGGGAAGCGAAGGCTCCGCGCGGGGGAAGCGAAGGCTCCGTGCGGGGGAAGCGAAGGCTCCGCGCAGGGGAAGCGAAGGCTCCGCGCGGGGGAAGCGAAGGCTCCGCGCGGGGGAAGCGAAGGCGACGCGCGGGGAAATCGAAGGCGACGGGGGGGAGAAGCGAAGGCGACGGGCGGGATAAGAGAAGGCAACGGTCATCCGAAAGCGAAGGCGGCGACGGGCGGGGGAAGCGAAGGCGACGGGATGGGGCCGCGAATGCGATGGGCTGCGGAAGCGAAGGCGACGACGCGGGCGATGGACAGAGGAAGCGTGGGACCCGGGTGAAGGAAAGCGAGGGCGAGGGATGGTTACGCTTGGCCGAACGTGAGGGTTATGCGAAACCTGCATTTTTACACCATATCTCATCGCACGCCGCTCAATATCCTGGCCCCGCCGCCCTTCCTCGCGGCCCCGCCACCCCATCGCGCGGCCCCGCCGCCCCATCGCGCGGCCCCGCCGCCCCATCGCGCGGCCCCGCCGCCCTACCTAGCGGCCCCGCCGCCCTTCCTCGCGGCCCCGCCACCTTACCTTCGGCCCCGCCCTTACCTGCGGCCCCGCCGCCCTCTGCTGCGGCCCCGCCACCTTACCTGCGGCCCCGCCACCTTACCTGCGGCCCCGCCACCTTACCTGCGGCCCCACCGCCCTCTGCTGCGGCCCCGCCACCCTATCTGCGGCCCCGCCACCCTACCCGCGGCCACGCCGCCCTTACCAGCGGCCCCGCCGCCCTTACCTGCGGCCCCGTGCCCTGCAGCAGCACAGCCGAGCCGCCCAGCAGCCGAGCCGCCGAGCCGCCCAGCAGCCGAGCCGCCCAGCAGCCGAGCCGCCGAGCCGCCGAGCAGCCGAGCCGCCCAGCAGCCGAGCCGCCCAGCGGCCGCGCCGCCCAGCAGCCGAGCCGCCCAGCAGCCGAGCCGCCCAGCAGCTGAGCCGCCGAGCCGCCGGGCCGCCCAGCAGCTGAGCCGCCGAGCCGCCGCGCCGCCCTCCTTCAGGGCCGCCCGACCTGCCCAGTCTGGTGAGCACAGCGCCTTTTCACTGCACTGTCCTCACCCCACTGTTTGCGCTGCTAGTCGTCTAGGGTCATGGCTACCCCTAGTGTTCTCGCCTTTGACGCTGAGGGTAGGGCCATTGACTTTGAGGTCTGGGTAGATGACCTGCAGCTGTTCTTACAGTGCGATAGGGCAGACGGCCTCTCTCTCTTTGACCTCACCTCTGGCACCTCCACTGCCCCTGCTGCTGATGCTGACGCCACTGTTCGCTCCCAGTGGGCCACGCGCGACGCTGCTGCACGTCTTGCTGTGCGTCGCCACCTCCCTACCTCCGAGCGTGCGCACTTTAGTCAGTACAAGAGTGCTCAGACCTTGTACGACGCTGTAGTTGCGCGCTACTCCTCCCCTGCCACTGCTGCACTGAGCCGTCTCATGCTACCGTACCTCTTTCCTGATCTTACTGCCTTTCCCACAGTCACTGACCTCATTACGCACCTCCGCACTAGTGACACTCGCTACCGCGCTGCACTCCCTCCTGACTTCTGCGCCAGGAACCCCCCCCCCATGTACATCACTCTTTACTACATAGTCACTCGCCTTCCTGACTCCCTTCGCGTAGTCAGGGACCACTTTCTCTCTGTCTGTCCCACCACTCTCACTGTTGACCTCCTCGAGAAGTCCCTCCTAGCGGCCGAGAAGAGCATCGTCGCTGTAGGGGCCTCTCGTGGTGACCCGCGCACCCCCATCTTTGAGGGGTGTTCCCCCTCCCCCCTTCTGCCCTCTGTTGCCTCTGCTGCTGCGGCCGACCTCCTTGTTCTTGAGTCGGTCGGTGCGGCGTCTGCCCCTAGCGGGAGACGCCGCTCTGGCAAGGGCAAGGGGGGCAAGGGCGCTGGAGGAGCGAGCGGGGGCGGTGGAGGTGGAGGTGGCGGCAGTTGGGGGAGTGGGGGTGGCGGTGGGAGTGGAGGTGGGGGTGGAGGGGTCGGTGGCGGCAGTGGAGGTGGAGGTGGCGGCGGCGGTGGCGGTGGGAGCGGAGGTGGCGGAGGTGGCGGAGGTGGAGGCGGCGGCGAAGGCGGAGGCGGCGGCGGAGGCGGAGGCGGCGGCAGTAGCGGAGGCGGCGGAGGCGTCGGAGGCGGCGGGGGTGGCGGTGGTGCTGGTCGCGGGTCTTCGCAGAGGAGTGGCTCCGGTGGTGGCTCGCGCCAGCAGCAGCAGCGTGGTCGTGACACCCTGTCCCCTCAGCAGCTTCGTGAGTGGTACACTGCGCGTCAGCGGGGTGGGGGTTTTGGTCCGTGCTCCTACGTTTTGCGCACTGGCGACCGTGCGGGTGAGCAGTGTGGGGGTGCCCACCCCACCCAGCGCTGCTTTGGCCGCCTGACGGACGCGTGGCGTCACCAGTTCCCGGAGGCCTCCGAGATCCCTCGCTGGGGCGAGCTGTCTAGGGCGGGTGTTGCCATCTATGATCTTGACTTTGATGCTATTCTCTCTGCCATGTATGCTGTGTCTATTAGTGATGAGGGTGACTGTTACCGGTGTTTTCCGCCCGATCCGGGCATTGAGACTGCTGCTCTAGGTCCTGGTGAGGCTGCTGCCCTAGGTGTTTGCGACGCTGCTGCTCTAGGTGCTCGTGTGTCTGCGTCCTCAGGTACTGGTGAGTCTGCGCTCTCAGGTACTGCGTCGGCTTCGGCCTCCCTCACCTTCACCCTTGACTCTGGGGCGTCTCGCTCCTTCTTTCGGGACCGCACCACACTCACACCGCTGAGTCGACCGGTTGCAGTGTCTCTGGCTGACCCCTCTGGGGGTCCTGTCCTGTCTCGCTTCTCCACAGTCCTCCCGTGTCCGGCGGCTCCCTCTGGCCCCCTGTCTGGTCTCTACCTCCCCTCGTTCTCTACGAACCTGGTGAGTGGTGCTGACCTACAGGATGCGGGGGTCCACCAGTTCACTCCTGCACGTCAGAGAGTGACCCACTGTACAGAGGCTGGCACAGGCCGACACCTGGCTACGTTCACCCGTCAGCCGGGGTCGAGCCTGTACACTCTGACCACTGCGTCTCCTCCAGTTGCTGAGTCTGGTAGGGTAGTTACGTCGGGTCAGGTGTTTGCTGCGGCGTCCAGGTCTGGTCCTGAGTCTGCCCCCTGTTCGTGTCGTCTCCTGTCTCACGAGACTCTCCTCTGGCACCACCGCCTTGGCCACCCCTCTCTGCTTCGGCTCAGAGGTATGGCCTCCTGTCTTCTTGTGTCCGGTCTCCCCCGGTCCCTCCCTCCCCTTCCTCAGGGCCCTGGCCCTGCCTGTGTCCCCTGTGTCGAGGGGCGCCTGCGTGCTGCCCCTCACTCCTCCCAGTTTCCTCCGACAGAGGCCCCGTTGCAGACACTTCACATGGACGTGTGGGGCCCAGCCCGCGTCCGTGGACAGGGTCACGAGCGCTACTTCCTGCTCGTTGTTGACGACTACTCGCGTTACACCACAGTCTTCCCCTTGCGCAGCAAGGGTGATGTCACTGAGGTGCTGATCGACTGGATCCGCGCAGCTCGTCTCCAGCTCAGGCAGAGCTTCGGCTCGGACTTTCCTGTTCTGCGTCTGCACTCGGACAGAGGCGGAGAGTTCTCCTCTGGCCTTCTGCGTGCCTACTGTCGTGCACGGGGCATCCGTCAGACCTTCACGCTTCCGGACTCACCGCAGCAAAATGGGATTGCTGAGCGCCGCATTGGCATGGTCATGGACGTCGCTCGTACGTCTATGATGCATGCGGCTGCCCCCCATTTTCTGTGGCCGTTTGCGGTGAGGTACGCGGCGCATCAGATCAACCTCCACCCCAGGGTCTCCAGGCCGGAGACCTCCCCAGCCTTGCTGTGGACGGGGAAGGTTGGCGATGCGTCGGCGTTCCGGGTCTGGGGATCTCGGGCGTTTGTCCGCGACCTGTCTGCGCACAAACTATCCCCTCGTGCTGCTCCTTGCGTCTTCCTGGGGTTCCCCCCTGACGCGCCTGGGTGGCAGTTTTACCACCCCACCTCTCGCCGTGTTCTGTCCTCCCAGGACGTCACGTTTGACGAGTCGGTCCCCTACTACCGCCTCTTCCCCTACCGCACTCCGTCCCTCCCCCCACCCCCACTCTTCCTGGTACCAGGTCCCCCCCAGGTAGACCCCCTCCCCCCTCAGGGTCCTGCCCCTTCAGGTGTGTCCCAGGTAGACGCAGTCGAGCCTGTCGAGGTCACTGGTGACTCTGGTGCTGCTGAGGGTGCTGAGGCTGGGGGTGCTGTACCTGGGGGTGCGGAGCCTAGGGGTGCTGGGCCTGGGGGTGCTACGTCTGGGGGTGCTGAGCCTAGGGGTGCTGAGCCTGGGGGTGCTGAGCCTAGGGGTGCTGAGCCTGGGGGTGCTGAGCCTGGGGGTGCTGAGCCTAGGGGTGCTGAGCCTGGGGGTGCTGAGCCTAGGGGTGCTACGTCTGGGGGTGCTGAGCCTAGGGGTGCTACGCCTGGGGGTGCTGAGCCTGGAGGTGCTCCGCCTGGAGGTTCTCCGAGTGCTTCGTCTCGCCGGGAGCCACTTTCTCCACAGGAGCTGCGTGAGTGGTTTGCCCGGCGCTGGAGGCGTGCTGCTGGTGCTGGAGGTCCTTCGACTGCTGAGGGTGCTGCGGTCGCGGGTCCCAGAGGTGCTCGTCCTGGGTGCACTGGAGCTGGTGCTGCTGAGGGTGCTGGCGCTGAGACTACCGCTGGCAGTCCTGGTGCTGCTGGAGGTTCTGGAGCTACTGGTGGTGCTGCTGGAGCGGGTGCTCCTGCTGAGGGTTCTGGTGCTGTCCCTGCTGCTTCTAGCGTCGCCGCGCGGCCTCGACCGTACTTCGTGCCACTCCTGCAGCAGGTTCTTGGTCTTCCACCTTCTACTGGTCCTCCTCCCCCCTTAAAGTGTCCACAGCCTGTCTCGTCCCAGCTACAGTTGCAGCCTACCTCCCCTTTGCCTGCTCCTTCTCCCTACACTGGTCCTACTGGAGGTCTGGCTGAGCGTCGTGAGCCTGCGTCTCGCCCTACGTCGCCTGTCCGTGCTGCTCGCACTAGTGGTCGCGGTTCGCGTCAGCGTCCTCCTCCTGTCCCTGGCACGCACCGGATGTCTCTGCGTCCGTCCACTGCTCCTCTGCGTGCCCCTTTGCCTTCTCCTCCTGAGTCCTCTCTTCCTGCTCTTGCCGACCCGGAGTCGGACTCTCTTCGTGCTGCCAGTCCTACTGTCACGCGTCTCCTTGCTACTGTTGTCACTGACCCTTCTTTCGAGTCTACTGCTGCGTCTGCTCTAGTTACTGAGCTCGTCGACTTTGCTGCTCGCTGTCGCTTAGACTACGCTGCTAGTCTTGTCGCTGAGTCTGAGTCTGTCTGTCCTCCGTCCGTCGGGGGTGAGTGTGCCCTTGGCACGGACGTCCTTGAGGACAGGCAGGAGGAGTTCCAGTGTCTGGCAGCTGCCTCACCTCATCTCGTGTCCGTACTGCTTACCCCTGAGGGAGACCCGGATGCACTTGACATCCCGACTCCGCGCTCTTACGCGGAGGCGATAGAGGGTCCCTACTCCTCTCAGTGGCAGGCAGCTATGGATGCAGAGATGGCTTCCTGGAAGTCCACAGGCACCTACGTTGACGCTGTCCCCCCTCCTGGGGCGAACATCGTCAGTGGCATGTGGATCTTCAGGGTGAAGCGGCCGCCGGGTTCTCCGCCTGTCTTCAAGGCGCGTTACGTGGCTCGTGGCTTCAGTCAGCGGCAGGGAGTTGACTACTTTCAGACCTTCTCCCCCACCCCGAAGATGACCACTCTTCGGGTACTGCTGCACGTTGCTGCTCACCGTGACTACGAGCTGCACTCTCTTGACTTCAGCACAGCTTTCTTGCAGGGCAGCCTGCACGAGGAGATCTGGCTGCGTCGCCCACCTGGATTCACTGGGTCTTTCCCTTCTGGTACCCAGTGGAGTCTCCGGCGTCCAGTCTACGGTCTCCGCCAGGCGCCACGTGAGTGGCACGACACACTGAGGACTACACTTGCGGCTCTTGGGTTTGCTCCTTCTACTGCCGACCCGTCGCTGTTTCTACGCACCGACACCTCTCTGCCGCCGTTCTACATCCTCGTGTACGTCGACGACTTGGTCTTTGCCACAGCTGACACTGCTGGACTCGCCTACGTGAAGTCCGAGCTGCAGAAGAGACACACGTGCACAGACCTAGGTGAACTGCGCAGCTACCTTGGCTTGCAGATCACCCGGGACAGAGCACGCCGCACCATTACCCTGACTCAGTCACACATGGTGCAGCAGGTCCTTCAGCGCTTCGGCTTCACGTACTCCTCGCCTCAGGCCACTCCTCTGTCTACTCGCCACTCGCTCTCAGCTCTGCCTTCGGATGAGTCCGTAGAGTCGAGTGGCCCGTACCCAGAGCTTGTTGGCTGCCTCATGTACCTGATGACCTGCACACGACCTGACCTTGCATACCCTCTTAGCATTCTGGCACGCTATGTTGCTCCTGGGAGACACAGACCAGAGCACATGGCTGCAGCGAAGAGGGTGTTGCGCTACTTGTGCAGTACGTCGGGCATGGGGCTAGTGCTTGGAGGGCGGAGTCCAGTGGTCCTCACTGGGCACGCGGACGCTTCTTGGGCTGACGACCAGGCTACGCAGCGGTCGTCACAGGGTTACACCTTCAGCCTTGGTTCCGGCTCTGTTTCGTGGCGGGCTACTCGCTCGTCTTCTGTTCTTGGCTCGAGTTGTGAGGCTGAGATCTACGCCGGGGCCATGGCTGCACAGGAGCTTCGCTGGCTCACCTACCTGCTGACCGACCTTGGAGAGCCGCCTCGTTCTCCTCCAGTCCTGTACGTAGACAACAAGGCCATGCTGGCCTTGTGTCGAGAGCAGCGACTGGAGCACAGAACAAAGCAAATTGCTCTCCGCTACTTCCTTGCTCGTGAGCTACAGCAACGTGGTCAGTTGCGGCTTGCGTACGTGGCCTCTGAGGCCAACACTGCTGATGTCTTCACCAAGGCACTTCCACCTTGTGATCATCAGCGCTTCTGCACTCAGCTGGGTCTTGTGCCCGTCTTGCCTCACTTGCTCTCCTCTTGACCTTGCCTGTACTCTCACATATATATATACCTGCTCTTGCTTGTCTAGCTTTATATATATGTGTGTACTCTTGCATGTGAACTGGCCGTGTGGCCTTGACCCTGTGCTCGGACTGTGTGGTGACTTTGTGATCCACCCTGAGCTTGCTTTGCTTTACTTTGCTTGACTGGTCTTGTGACCCCTTGTTCTCCCCCACTTTGCCTATGGGGGTGTGTCAGAACATTATAGCTTATGCTGTTGTGTAGGCTATAGTGGGGTATCCCATAGGGGGTACAACCAATTAGGGTTTCATATTTGTACTCACTTCATTTCATAGTCCATCCATTCTTGTTCAAATCTTCTCATTGGACAAAACGAGTTGGACAAAAAGCGTCTCGCTATCCACGTCGAGGCACCTAAAGCCACCACCAACCAGCCGTCACTAACTTTCTGGGTGGCGGCGCGAAACGCGACTTGTCTGACTGGCCTGAGACGGATTGCTTCTCCGAGTAATGGCGTTCTGTATGCGACGACAATCCAATAAAAAATGTGGATAGCGATGGTAAGGTGATATCTGAGTAGCCTCAGCAGATCGCAGCAAATGTTCTGATTCGTTCGAGAAGTTCTAGTTGCTGAAATGAAAGTCGTGTGGGTGGAGGGAAAGGCCCGTCAGCACGTCATGGAGTTGCTCTCAAGCAATGCGCTTTCGTTTCGTTTCCTTGCGTTGATCCATTGGCATTAGTTTTGTCATGGAATGGCATGGCATGACGCCTTGGCCCTGCATGGCACAACGCGGCGTGGTGTGGTATGAGCCATGGCAGGCGGCAACGGGATCGGCGTCGAGCAGAGGCGAGGTGCGGTTCAGCCAGTCTCAGGGCATCGGCAACGACTTCATACTCGTGAGCCGCCCCCTTCTCCTCCCTCCATCCCTCCCTGCCCGCCAGCCTGCGTGTCTCCTTACACCCCTCTCGTTGCTGCTCCTGTTCTTGCTGCTTCTTCTGCCATTTTCCACTCCTGATCCAACTGCGTGTGCTGCCATTTGTCCTTACCTCTGTCGCTCACACCGCCAACCCGCCAGGTGGACAACCGGTGGTGTCGCAGGAGCAGGCGGCGTGGCTGTGCGACCGCAACTTCGGGGTGGGCAAAGACGGGGTGAACTTCCTGCTGCCGGGGCTGGCGGGCGCCGACTTCACCATGCGCATCTTCAACATCGATGGCAGTGAGCCCGACGTGCGCCCTGTACTGCAACGTGGTGCAGTGTAGTGCAGAGGGATCTGAGCCCAAAGTGTGCAAGAGATAGTACAGGGATGGTTAACCCACACAGATTACTTCACTTCCCCATGCGACAAGAATTTCTCATGTGCTGTTCGCTGATTTCTGCTTACCCCATGCATGCCCCCCCCCCCCATGGTACGTGGCATGGCAGATGTGTGGCAATGGCATCCGCTGTCTGGAAAAGTTCATCGCGGACGTCACCGACTCACACGACACCCAAACGTACACCCCTCTCCTTTCCCCTCGCGCTCTCTCACTCGCTCCATACTCCTATGGTGCCTTGGTCACGTCTCGGCCTCTCAGTTACGTCTCTCCTCTTACTCCTTCCCACTCCCCTCTACCCATCCCCATGCCCCCGGCATATTGACATCCACGCTGGCGGGCGTCATGCAGGCGCACATGCGCGTCGATGGCCAGGTGGGGCAGACTTTCCGCACGCGTTTTGTCCAACGCTTTTTGTCCAACGCGTTTAGTCCAACGCTGATTTTGTCCAACGCATTTTGTCCAACGCGTTTTGTCCAACATTTTTTGTCCAACGCTGATATTGTCCAACTCGTTTTGTCCAACGCATTTTGTCCAACGCTTCTTGTTCTTGAAATTTTGCACACGGTAGGCCCTTGTTCTTGCAATTTTGCACATGCTAGGCCCTTGTTCTTGCAATTTTGCACTCGCTAGGCCCTTGTTCTTGCTATTTTGCACACGTTAGACCCTTGTTCTTGCAATTTTGCACTCGCTAGGCCCTTGTTCTTGAAATTTTGCACACGCTAGGCCCTTGTTCTTGCAATTTTGCACACGCTAGGCCCTTGTTCTTGCAATTTTGCACACGCTAGGCACTTGTTCTTGCTATTTTGCACACGCTAGGCCCTTGTTCTTGCAATTTTGCACACGCTAGGCCCTTGTTCTTGCAGTTTTGCACACACTAGGCCCTTGTTCTTGCAATTTTGCACTCGCTAGGCCCTTGTTCTTGCAATTTTGCACACGCTAGGCCCTTGTTCTTGCAATTTTGAATTCGCTAGGCCTTTGTTCTTGCAATTTTGCACACGCTAGGCCCTTGTTCTTGCAATTTTGCACACGCTAGGCCCTTGTTCTTGAAATTTTGCACACGCTAGGCCCTTGTTCTTGCAATTTTGCACACGCTAGGCCCTTGTTCTTGCAATTTTGCACATGCTAGGCCCAAGTTCTTGCAATTTTGCACTCGCTATGCCCTTGTTCTTGCTATTTTGCACACGCTAGGCCCTTGTTCTTGCAATTTTGCACACGCTAGGCCCTTGTTCTTGCAGTTTTGCACACACTAGGCCCTTGTTCTTGCAATTTTGCACTCGCTAGGCCCTTGT
This sequence comes from Closterium sp. Naga37s-1, assembly GCA_947471745.1. Taxonomy (NCBI): domain Eukaryota; kingdom Viridiplantae; phylum Streptophyta; class Zygnematophyceae; order Desmidiales; family Closteriaceae; genus Closterium; species Closterium sp. Naga37s-1. Next base: position 70,117 of record CANJKZ010000209.1, on the reverse strand, counting down.
TCTTGCAATTTTGCACACGCTAGGCCCTTATTCTTGCAATTTTGCACACGCTAGGCCCTTGTTCTTGAAATTTTGCACACGCTAGGCCCTTGTTCTTGCAATTTTGCACACGCTAGGCCCTTGTTCTTGCAATTTTGCACATGCTAGGCCCAAGTTCTTGCAACTTTGCACTCGCTATGCCCTTGTTCTTGCTATTTTGCACACGCTAGGCCCTTGTTCTTGCAATTTTGCACACGCTAGGCCCTTTTTCTTGCTATTTTGCGAATGCTAGGCCCTTGTTCTTGCAATTTTGCACACGCTAGGCCCTTGTTCTTGCAATTTTGCACTCGCTATGCCCTTGTTCTTGCTATTTTGCACACGCTAGGCCCTTGTTCTTGCAATTTTGCACACGATAGGCCCTTGTTCTTGCAATTTTGCACACGCTAGGCCCTTGTTCTTGCTATTTTGCACGCGCTAGGCCCCTGTTCTTGCAATTTTGCACACGCTAGGCCCTTGTTCTTGCTATTTTGCACACGCTAGGCCCTTGTTCTTGCAATTTTGCACTCGCTAGGCCCTTGTTCGTGAAATTTTGCACACGCTAGGCCCTTGTTCTTGCAATTTTGCACACGCTAGGCCCTTGTTCTTGCAGTTTTGCACACACTAGGCCCTTGTTCAGCAATTTTGCGCACGCTAGGCCCTTGTTCTTGCTATTTTGCACACGCTAGGCCCTTGTTCTTGCAATTTTGCACTCGCTAGGCCCTTGTTCGTGAAATTTTGCACACGCTAGGCCCTTGTTCTTGCAATTTTGCACACGCTAGGCCCTTGTTCTTGCAGTTGCACACACTAGGCCCTTGTTCAGCAATTTTGCACACGCTAGGCCCTTGTTCTTGCTATTTTGCACACGCTAGGCCCTTGTTCTTGAAATTTTGCACACGCTAGGCCCCTGTTTTTGCAATTTTGCACACGCTAGGCCCTTGTTCTTGCTATTTTTCACACGCTAGGCCCTTGTTCTTGAAATTTTGCACACGGTAGGCCCTTGTTCTTGCAATTTTGTTCACGCTAGGCCCTTGTTCTTGCAGTTTTGCACTCGCTAGGCCCTTGTTCTTGCTATTTTGCACACGCTAGGCCCTTGTTTTTGCACACGCTAGGCCCTTGTTCTTGCAATTTTGCACACGCGAGGCCCTTGTTCTTGCAATTTTGCACACGCTAGGCCCTTGTTCTTGCATTTTGCACACGCTAGGCCCCTGTTCTTGAAATTTTGCACACGCTAGGCCCTTGTTCTTGAAATTTTGCACACGCTAGGCCCTTGTTCTTGCAATTTTGCACTCGCTAGGCCCTTGTTCTTGCAATTTTGCACTCGCTAGGCCCTTGTTCTTGCAATTTTGCACTCGCTAGGCCCTCTTTCTTGCAATTTTGCACACGCTAGGCCCTTGTTCTTGCAATTTTGCACACGCTAGGCCCTTGTTCTTGCAATTTTGCACACGCTAGGCCATTGTTCTTGCAATTTTGCACACGCTAGGCCCCTGTTCTTGCAATTTTGCACACGCTAGGCCCTTGTTCTTGCTATTTTGCACACGCTAGGCCATTGTTCTTGCAATTTTGCACACGCTAGGCCCCTGTTCTTGCAATTTTGCACACGCTAGGCCCTTGTTCTTGCAATTTTGCACACGCTAGGCCCTTGTTCTTGCAATTTTGCACACGCTAGGCCATTGTTCTTGCAATTTTGCACACGCTAGGCCCCTGTTCTTGCAATTTTGCACACGCTAGGCCCTTGTTCTTGCTATTTTGCACACGCTAGGCCCTTGTTCTTGCAATTTTGCACACGCTAGGCCCTTGTTCTTGAAATTTTGCACACGCTAGGCTCTTGTTCTTGCAGTTTTGCACACACTAGGCCCTTGTTCTTGCAATTTTACACACGCTAGGCCCTTGTTCTTGCTATTTTGCACACGCTAGGCCCTTGTTCTTGCTATTTTGCACACGCTAGGCCCTTGTTCTTGAAATTTTGCACACGCTAGGCCCTTGTTCTTGCATTTTTGCACACGCAAGGCCCTTGTTCTTGCTATTTTGAATTCGCTAGGCCCTTGTTCTTGCAATTTTGCACACGCTAGGCCCTTGTTCTTGAAATTTTGCACACGCTAGGCCCTTGTTCTTGCAATTTTGCACACGCTAGGCCCTTGTTCTTGCAATTTTGAATTCGCTAGGCCCTTGTTCTTGCAATTTTGCACACGCTAGGCCCTTGTTCTTGAAATTTTGCACACGCTAGGCCCTTGTTCTTGCAATTTTGCACACGCTAGGCCCTTGTTCTTGCAATTTTGCACATGCTAGGCCCAAGTTTTTGCAATTTTGCACTCGCTATGCCCTTGTTCTTGCTATTTTGCACATGCTAGGCCCTTGTTCTTGCAATTTTGCACACGCTAGGCCCTTGTTCTTGCAGTTTTGCACACACTAGGCCCTTGTTCTTGCAATTTTGCACTCGCTAGGCCCTTGTTCTTGCAATTTTGCACACGCTAGGCCCTTGTTCTTGCAATTTTGCACACGCTAGGCCCTTGTTCTTGAAATTTTGCACACGCTAGGCCCTTGTTCTTGCAATTTTGCACACGCTAGGCCCTTGTTCTTGCAATTTTGCACATGCTAGGCCCAAGTTCTTGCAACTTTGCACTCGCTATGCCCTTGTTCTTGCTATTTTGCACACGCTAGGCCCTTGTTCTTGCAATTTTGCACACGCTAGGCCCTTGTTTTTGCAATTTTGCACACGCTAGGCCCTTGTTCTTGCAATTTTGCACTCGCTATGCCCTTGTTCTTGCTATTTTGCACACGCTAGGCCCTTGTTCTTGCAATTTTGCACACGCTAGGCCCTTGTTCTTGCAATTTTGCACACGCTAGGCCCTTGTTCTTGCAATTTTGCACTCGCTATGCCCTTGTTCTTGCTATTTTGCACACGCTAGGCCCTTGTTCTTGCAATTTTGCACACGATAGGCCCTTGTTCTTGCAATTTTGCACACGCTAGGCCCTTGTTCTTGCTATTTTGCACGCGCTAGGCCCCTGTTCTTGCAATTTTGCACACGCTAGGCCCTTGTTCTTGCTATTTTGCACACGCTAGGCCCTTGTTCTTGCAATTTTGCACTCGCTAGGCCCTTGTTCTTGAAATTTTGCACACGCTAGGCCCTTGTTCTTGCAATTTTGCACACGCTAGGCCCTTGTTCTTGCAGTTTTGCACACACTAGGCCCTTGTTCAGCAATTTTGCACACGCTAGGCCCTTGTTCCTTGCTATTTTGCACACGCTAGGCCCTTGTTCTTGAAATTTTGCACACGCTAGGCCCCTGTTCTTGCAATTTTGCACACGCTAGGCCCTTGTTCTTGCTATTTTTTACACGCTAGGCCCTTGTTCTTGAAATTTTGCACACGGTAGGCCCTTGTTCTTGCAATTTTGCACACGCTAGGCCCTTGTTCTTGCAGTTTTGCACTCGCTAGGCCCTTGTTCTTGCTATTTTGCACACGCTAGGCCCCTTTTTTTGAACTCGCTAGGCCCTTGTTCTTGAAATTTTGCACACGCTAGGCCCTTGTTCTTGCAATTTTGCACACGCTAGGCCCTTGTTCTTGCTATTTTGCGAATGCTAGGCCCTTGTTCTTGCAATTTTGCACACGCTAGGCCCTTGTTCTTGCAGTTTTGCACACACTAGGCCCTTGTTCTTGTTAGAGATTAAGGACGGAGTCTATGAAGATTAGGGGCTGAAATATCTCAAAATCGTCAACTACAATTCTGGACAGAAAAGTCGTCGTCACAAGAAACGTCGTCGACGAAAGGTCCACTGTTAGAATTCTTTCAAACTCGAGTATGTTGTAGCCCTTGACCGTGGCTATCTTTCCCAATTTGAATAGTATCAGAATATGGAGTATAACTCGAGTTATGAACTTCGGCGCACTAGGAGGTATGCTGCCATAGAAAACGTAACTCAATCACAATGATCTCACAAGTTCACACAAGAAAGTTAGAGTAGCAATAGAACCAGGTAGGAGGGGATGAGGAGGACGAGAGGGAAGGTCCCAAGAGAGTCCCCAACCAAGGAAACCCCATGCCATACAATTCCCTTCCCCATAGGCAACCCAACTTTGACCTTTGTCACTATCCCAACCTCCACAATCCACCTCAACCCAACTTGGCCACACTTGCCAACCTGGTTTGGTTTCTCCCAACCATTTGGCAGCAACTACAGTAGAAAAGACGAATTTCCCAACCCCCAAAAGTCTGTACCCCATATTGAGTCAACCCCACAACTTCCCATAGTCACCACAACCAAATATCAAAAGCATACGAACTCCAACGTTCGTAACTTTCTAGTTCGTGCTCCGATTGAAGCGATACTTGGTTCCTTGGAAAGCTCTTGAGCAGAGGAGTCACTTCAGATATCTGCTCAAGCCAAATAACATTCACACACACACTCAGAAAAACCAAACCGCACAAAACACAAATTCTTGCACACACTCACAACACGCATGCAATGCACGAACATATGATGGGAGGCAGACAGACGTGAATGCGAATGGTAGCATCACTCAACAGTTCTTGCAGTTTTGCACTCGCTAGGCCCTTGTTCCTGCAATTTTGCACACGCTAGGCCCTTGTTCTTGCAATTTTGCACACGCTAGGCCCTTGTTCTTGCAATTTTGCACACGCTAGGCCCTTGTTCTTGCAGTTTTGCACTCGCTAGGCCCTTGTTCTTGCTATTTTGCACACGCTAGGCCCCTTTTTTTGCACTCGCTAGGCCCTTGTTCTTGAAATTTTGCACACGCTAGGCCCTTGTTCTTGCAATTTTGCACACGCTAGGCCCTTGTTCTTGCTATTTTGCGAATGCTAGGCCCTTGTTCTTGCAATTTTGCACACGCTAGGCCCTTGTTCTTGCAGTTTTGCACACACTAGGCCCTTGTTCTTGCAGTTTTGCACTCGCTAGGCCCTTGTTCCTGCAATTTTGCACACGCTAGGCCCCTGTTCTTGCAATTTTGCACACGCTAAGCCCTTGTTCTTGCAATTTTGCACACGCTAGGCCCTTGTTCTTGCAATTTTGTGTTAGAGACTAAGGACGGAGTCTATGAAGATTAGGAGCCAAAATATCTCAACATCGTTGGGCCTAGTTTCTGAACAGAAAAGTCGAGTTCACAAGAAACGCCGTCGACGAAAAGTGCACTGTCAAAACTTCACTAAACTCATATATGTTGTAGCCCTACTCCGTGGCTACAATTCCCAAGTTGAAACGTATCAAGAGGTGAAGTAAATTTCGACTTATCAATTTCGGCGCACAGGGGGGTATGCTGCCATAAGAACTTAACTCAATCACAAAGTTCACACAAGTTCACACAAGAGAATTGGAGTAGCACTAAACCAGGTGGAAGGGATGAGGAGGACGAGAGGGAAGGTCCCAAGGAGTCCCCAACCAAAGGAAACTCCATGCCACACAATTCCCTTCCCCATAGGCAACCCAACTTTGACCTTTGTCACTATCTCAACCTCCACAATCCACCTCAACCCAACTTGGCCACACTTGCCAACCTGGTTTGGTTTCTCCCAACCATTTGGCAGCAACTACAGTAGAAAAGACGAATTTCCCAACCCCCAAAAGTCTGTACCCCATATTGAGTCAACCCCACAACTTCCCATAGTCACCACAACCAAATATCAAAAGCATACGAACTCCAACGTTCGTAACTTTCTTGTTCGTGCTCCGATTGAAGCGATACTTGGTTCCTCGGAAAGCTCTTGAGCAGAGGAGTCACTTCAGATATCTGTTGAAGCCAAATAACATTCACACACACACTCAGAAAAACCAAACCGCACAAAACACAAATTCTTGCACACACTCACAACACGCATGCAACGCACGAACATATGATGGGAGGCAGACAGACGTGAATGCGAATGGTAGCATCACTCAACATTTTGCACATTCTAGGCCCTTGTTCTTGCAATTTTGCACACGCTAGGCCCTTGTTCTGCAATTTTGCACACGCTAGGCCCTTGTTCTTGCATTTTGCACACGCTAGGCCCCTGTTCTTGAAATTTTGCACACGCTAGGCCCTTGTTCTTGAAATTTTGCACACGCTAGGCCCTTGTTCTTGCAATTTTGCACTCGCTAGGCCCTTGTTCTTGCAATTTTGCACTCGCTAGGCCCTTGTTCTTGCAATTTTGCACTCGCTAGGCCCTTGTTCTTTTAATTTTGCACTCGCTATGCCCTTGTTCTTGCTATTTTGCACACGCTAGGCCCTTGTTCTTGCAATTTTGCACACGATAGGCCCTTGTTCTTGCAATTTTGCACACGCTAGGCCCTTGTTCTTGCTATTTTGCACGCGCTAGGCCCCTGTTCTTGCAATTTTGCACACGCTAGGCCCTTGTTCTTGCTATTTTGCACACGCTAGGCCCTTGTTCTTGCAATTTTGCACTCGCTAGGCCCTTGTTCGTGAAATTTTGCACACGCTAGGCCCTTGTTCTTGCAATTTTGCACACGCTAGGCCCTTGTTCTTGCAGTTGCACACACTAGGCCCTTGTTCAGCAATTTTGCACACGCTAGGCCCTTGTTCTTGCTATTTTGCACACGCTAGGCCCTTGTTCTTGAAATTTTGCACACGCTAGGCCCCTGTTTTTGCAATTTTGCACACGCTAGGCCCTTGTTCTTGCTATTTTTCACACGCTAGGCCCTTGTTCTTGAAATTTTGCACACGGTAGGCCCTTGTTCTTGCAATTTTGTTCACGCTAGGCCCTTGTTCTTGCAGTTTTGCACTCGCTAGGCCCTTGTTCTTGCTATTTTGCACACGCTAGGCCCTTGTTTTTGCACACGCTAGGCCCTTGTTCTTGCAATTTTGCACAAGCGAGGCCCTTGTTCTTGCAATTTTGCACACGCTAGGCCCTTGTTCTTGCATTTTGCACACGCTAGGCCCCTGTTCTTGAAATTTTGCACACGCTAGGCCCTTGTTCTTGAAATTTTGCACACGCTAGGCCCTTAATCTTGCAATTTTGCACTCGCTAGGCCCTTCTTCTTGCAGTTTTGCACTCGCTAGGCCCTTGTTCTTGCAATTTTGCACTCGCTAGGCCCTCTTTCTTGCAATTTTGCACACGCTAGGCCCTTGTTCTTGCAATTTTGCACACGCTAGGCCCTTGTTCTTGCATTTTTGCACACGCTAGGCCATTGTTCTTGCAATTTTGCACACGCTAGGCCCCTGTTCTTGCAATTTTGCACACGCTAGGCCATTGTTCTTGCTATTTTGCACACGCTAGGCCCTTGTTCTTGCAATTTTGCACACGCTAGGCCCTTGTTCTTGAAATTTTGCACACGCTAGGCTCTTGTTCTTGCAGTTTTGCACACACTAGGCCCTTGTTCTTGCAATTTTACACACGCTAGGCCCTTGTTCTTGCTATTTTGCACATGCTAGGCCCTTGTTCTTGAAATTTTGCACACGCTAGGCCCTTGTTCTTGCATTTTTGCACACGCAAGGCCCTTGTACTTGCTATTTTGAATTCGCTAGGCCCTTGTTCTTGCAATTTTGCACACGCTAGGCCCTTGTTCTTGAAATTTTGCACACGCTAGGCCCTTGTTCTTGCAATTTTGCACACGCTAGGCCCTTGTTCTCGCAATTTTGAATTCGCTAGGCCCTTGTTCTTGCAATTTTGCACACGCTAGGCCCTTGTTCTTGAAATTTTGCACACGCTAGGCCCTTGTTCTTGCAATTTTGCACACGCTAGGCCCTTGTTCTTGCAATTTTGCACATGCTAGGCCCAAGTTCTTGCAATTTTGCACTCGCTATGCCCTTGTTCTTGCTATTTTGCACACACTAGGCACTTGTTCTTGCAATTTTGCACACGCTAGGCCCTTGTTCTTGCAATTTTGCACACGCTAGGCCCTTGTTCTTGCAATTTTGCACTCGATATGCCCTTGTTCTTGCTATTTTGCGCACGCTAGGCCCTTGTTCTTGCAATTTTGCACACGATAGGCCCTTGTTCTTGCAATTTTGCACACGCTAGGCCCTTGTTCTTGCTATTTTGCACGCGCTAGGCCCCTGTTCTTGCAATTTTGCACACGCTAGGCCCTTGTTCTTGCTATTTTGCACACGCTAGGCCCTTGTTCTTGCAATTTTGCACTCGCTAGGCCCTTGTTCTTGAAATTTTGCACACGCTAGGCCCTTGTTCTTGCAATTTTGCACACGCTAGGCCCTTGTTCTTGCAGTTTTGCACACACTAGGCCCTTGTTCAGCAATTTTGCGCACGCTAGGCCCTTGTTCTTGCTATTTTGCACACGCTAGGCCCTTGTTCTTGAAATTTTGCACACGCTAGGCCCCTGTTCTTGCAATTTTGCACACCCTAGGCCCTTGTTCTTGCTATTTTTCACACGCTAGGCCCTTGTTCTTGAAATTTTGCACACGGTAGGCCCTTGTTCTTGCAATTTTGCACACGCTAGGCCCTTGTTCTTGCAGTTTTGCACTCGCTAGGCCCTTGTTCTTGCTATTTTGCACACGCTAGGCCCTTGTTTTTGCACTCGCTAGGCCCTTGTTCTTGAAATTTTGCACACGCTAGGCCCTTGTTCTCGCAATTTTGCACACGCTAGGCCCTTGTTCTTGCTATTTTGCGAATGCTAGGCCCTTGTTCTTGCAATTTTGCACACGCTAGGCCCTTGTTCTTGCAATTTTGCACTCGCTATGCCCTTGTTCTTGCTATTTTGCACACGCTAGGCCCTTGTTCTTGCAATTTTGCACACGATAGGCCCTTGTTCTTGCAATTTTGCGCACGCTAGGCCCTTGTTCTTGCTATTTTGCACGCGCTAGGCCCCTGTTCTTGCAATTTTGCACACGCTAGGCCCTTGTTCTTGCTATTTTGCACACGCTAGGCCCTTGTTCTTGCAATTTTGCACTCGCTAGGCCCTTGTTCGTGAAATTTTGCACACGCTAGGCCCTTGTTCTTGCAATTTTGCACACGCTAGGCCCTTGTTCTTGCAGTTTTGCACACACTAGGCCCTTGTTCAGCAATTTTGCACACGCTAGGCCCTTGTTCTTGCTATTTTGCACACGCTAGGCCCTTGTTCTTGAAATTTTGCACACGCTAGGCCCCTGTTCTTGCAATTTTGCACACGCTAGGCCCTTGTTCTTGCTATTTTTCACACGCTAGGCCCTTGTTCTTGAAATTTTGCACACGGTAGGCCCTTGTTCTTGCAATTTTGTTCACGCTAGGCCCTTGTTCTTGCAGTTTTGCACTCGCTAGGCCCTTGTTCTTGCTATTTTGCACACGCTAGGCCCTTGTTTTTGCACACGCTAGGCCCTTGTTCTTGCAATTTTGCACACGCGAGGCCCTTGTTCTTGCAATTTTGCACACGCTAGGCCCTTGTTCTTGCAATTTTGCACACGCTAGGCCCTTGTTCTTGCTATTTTGCGCACGCTAGGCCCTTGTTCTTGCAATTTTGCACACGCTAGGGCCTTGTTCTTGCAATTTTGCACACGCTAGGCCCTTGTTCTTGCAATTTTGCACACGCTAGGCCCAAGTTCTTGCTATTTTGCACTCGCTATGCCCTTGTTCTTGCTTTTTTGCACACGCTAGGCCCTTGTTCTTGCAATTTTGCACACGCTAGGCCCTTGTTCTTGCAATTTTGCACTCGCTATGCCCTTGTTCTTGCTATTTTGCACATGCTAGGCCCTTGTTCTTGCAATTTTGCACACGGTAGGCCCTTGTTCTTGCAATTTTGCACACGCTAGGCCCTTGTTCTTGCAATTTTGCACACGCTAGGCCCTTGTTCTTGCAATTTTGCACACGCTAGGCCCTTGTTCTTGCTATTTTGCACACGCTAGGCCCTTGTTCTTGCAATTTTGCAAACGCTAGGCCCTTGTTCTTGAAATTTTGCACACGCTAGGCCCTTGTTCTTGCAATTTTGGACACGCTAGGCCCTTGTTCTTGCAGTTTTGCACACACTAGGCCCTTGTTCTTGCAATTTTGCACACGCTAGGCCCTTGTTCTTGCTATTTTGCACACGCTAGGCCCTTGTTCTTGAAATTTTGCACATGCTAGGCCCCTGTTCTTGCAATTTTGCACACGCAAGGCCCTTGTTCTTGCTATTTTTCACACGCTAGGCCCCTGTTCTTGAAATTTTGCACACGGTAGGCCCTTGTTCTTGCAATTTTGCACACGCTAGGCCCTTGTTCTTGCAATTCTGCACACGCTACGCCCTTGTTCTTGCAGTTTTGCACACGCTAGGCCCTTGTTTTTGCACTCGCTAGGCCCTTGTTCTTGAAATTTTGCACACGCTAGGCCCTTGTTCTTGCATTTTTGCACACGCTAGGCCCTTGTTCTTGCAATTTTGCACACGCTAGGCCCTTGTTCTTGCTATTTTGCGAATGCTAGGCCCTTGTTCTTGCAATTTTGCACACGCTAGGCCCTTGTTCTTGCAGTTTTGCACACACTAGGCCCTTGTTCTTGCAGTTTTGCACTCGCTAGGACCTTGTTCCTGCAATTTTGCACACGCTAGGCCCTTGTTCTTGCAATTTTGCACTCGCTAGGCCCTTGTTCTTGCAATTTTGCACACGCTAGGCCCTTGTTCTTCCATATTTGCACACGCTAGGCCCTTGTTCTTGCAATTTTGCACACGCTAGGCCCTTGTTCTTGCTATTTTGCGCACGCTAGGCCCTTGTTCTTGCAATTTTGCACACGCTAGGCCCTTGTTCTTGCAATTTTGCACACGCTAGGCCCTTGTTCTTGCAATTTTGCACACGCTAGGCCCAAGTTCTTGCAATTTTGCACACGCTAGGCCCTTGTTCTTGCAATTTTGCATACGCTAGGCCCTTGTTCTTGCAATTTTGCACACGCTAGGCCCTTTTTCTTGCTATTTTGCACACGCTAGGCCCTTGTTCTTGCAATTTTGCACACGCTAGGCCCTTGTTATTGCAATTTTGCACACGCTAGGCCCTTGTTCTTGCAATTTTGCACACGCTAGGCCCTTGTTCTTGCTATTTTGCACGCGCTAGGCCCCTGTTCTTGCAATTTTGCACACGCTAGGCCCTTGTTCTTGCTATTTTGCACACGCTAGGCCCTTGTTCTTGCAATTTTGCACACGCTAGGCCCTTGTTCTTGAAATTTTGCACACGCTAGGCCCTTGATCTTGCAATTTTGCACACGCTAGGCCCTTGTTCTTGCAGTTTTGCACACACTAGGCCCTTGTTCTTGCAATTTTGCACACGCTAGGGCCTTGTTCTTGCTATTTTGCACACGCTAGGCCCTTGTTCTTGAAATTTTGCACACGCTAGGCCCCTGTTCTTGCAATTTTGCACACGCAAGGCCCTTGTTCTTGCTATTTTTCACACGCTAGGCCCTTGTTCTTGAAATTTTGCACACGGTAGGCCCTTGTTCTTGCAATTTTGCACACGCTAGGCCCTTGTTCCTGCAATTCTGCACACGCTAGGCACTTGTTCTTGCAGTTTTGCACACGCTAGGCCCTTGTTTTTGCACTCGCTAGGCCCTTGTTCTTGAAATTTTGCACACGCTAGGCCCTTGTTCTTGCTATTTTGCACGCGCTAGGCCCCTGTTCTTGCAATTTTGCACAAGCTAGGCCCTTGTTCTTGCTATTTTGCACACGCTAGGCCCTTGTTCTTGCAATTTTGCACTCGCTAGGCCCTTGTTCTTGAAATTTTGCACACGCTAGGCCCTTGTTCTTGCAATTTTGCACACGCTAGGCCCTTGTTCTTGCAGTTTTGCACACACTAGGCCCTTGTTCAGCAATTTTGCGCACGCTAGGCCCTTGTTCTTGCTATTTTGCACACGCTAGGCCCTTGTTCTTGAAATTTTGCACACGCTAGTCCCCTGTTCTTGCAATTTTGCACACGCTAGGCCCTTGTTCTTGGTATTTTTCACACGCTAGGCCCTTGTTCTTGAAATTTTGCACACGGTAGGCCCTTATTCTTGCAATTTTGCACACGCTAGGCCCTTGTTCTTGCAGTTTTGCACTCGCTAGGCCCTTGTTTTTGCACTCGATAGGCCCTTGTTCTTGAAATTTTGCACACGCTAGGCCCTTATTCTTGCAATTTTGCACACGCTAGGCCCTTGTTCTTGCAATTTTGCACACGCTAGGCCCTTGTTCTTCCATTTTTGCACACGCTAGGCCCTTGTTCTTGCAATTTTGCACACGCTAGGCCCTTGTTCTTGCTATTTTGCGCACGCTAGGCCCTTGTTCTTGCAATTTTGCACACGCTAGGCCCTTGTTCTTGCAATTTTGCACACGCTATGCCCTTGTTCTTGCAATTTTGCACACGCTAGGCCCAAGTTCTTGCAATTTTGCACACGCTAGGCCCTTGTTCTTGCAATTTTGCATACGCTAGGCCCTTGTTCTTGCAATTTTGCACACGCTAGGCCTTTTTTCTTGCTATTTTGCACACGCTAGGCCCTTGTTCTTGCAATTTTGCACACGCTAGGCCCTTGTTCTTGCAATTTTGCACACGCTAGGCCCTTGTTCTTGCAATTTTGCACACGCTAGGCCCTTGTTCTTGCTATTTTGCACGCGCTAGGCCCCTGTTCTTGCAATTTTGCACACGCTAGGCCCTTGTTCTTGCTATTTTGCACACGCTAGGCCCTTGTTCTTGCAATTTTGCACACGCTAGGCCCTTGTTCTTGAAATTTTGCACACGCTAGGCCCTTGTTCTTGCAATTTTGCACACGCTAGGCCCTTGTTCTTGCAGTTTTGCACACACTAGGCCCTTGTTCTTGCAATTTTGCACACGCTAGGGCCTTGTTCTTGCTATTTTGCACACGCTAGGCCCTTGTTCTTGAAATTTTGCTCACGCTAGGCCCCTGTTCTTGCAATTTTGCACACGCAAGGCCCTTGTTCTTGCTATTTTTCACACGCTAGGCCCTTGTTCTTGAAATTTTGCACACGGTAGGCCCTTGTTCTTGCAATTTTGCACACGCTAGGCCCTTGTTCCTGCAATTCTGCACACGCTAGGCACTTGTTCTTGCAGTTTTGCACACGCTAGGCCCTTGTTTTTGCACTCGCTAGGCCCTTGTTCTTGAAATTTTGCACACACTAGGCCCTTGTTCTTGCAATTTTGCACACGCTAGGCCCTTGTTCTTGCTATTTTGCGAATGCTAGGCCCTTGTTCTTGCAATTTTGCACACGCTAGGCCCTTGTTCTTGCAGTTTTGCACACACTAGGCCCTTGTTCTTGCAGTTTTGCACTCGCTAGGCCCTTGTTCCTGCAATTTTGCACACGCTAGGCCCTTGTTCTTGCAATTTTGCACACGCTAGGCCCTTGTTCTTGCAATTTTGCACACGCTAGGCCCTTGTTCTTGCAATTTTGCACATGCTAGGCCCTTGTTCTTGCAATTTTGCACACGCTAGGCCCTTGTTCTTGCAATTTTGCACACGTTAGGCCCTTGTTCTTGCATTTTGCACACGCTAGGCCCCTGTTATTGAAATTTTGCACACGCTAGGCCCTTGTTCTTGAAATTTTGCACACGCTAGGCCCTTGTTCTTGCAATTTTGCACTCGCTAGGCCCTTGTTCTTGCAATTTTGCACTCGCTAGGCCCTTGTTCTTGCAATTTTGCACTCGCTAGGCCCTCTTTCTTGCAATTTTGCACACGCTAGGCCCTTGTTCTTGCAATTTTGCACACGCTAGGCCCTTGTTCTTGCAATTTTGCACACGCTAGGCCATTGTTCTTGCAATTTTGCACACGCTAGGCCCCTGTTCTTGCAATTTTGCACACGCTAGGCCCTTGTTCTTGCAATTTTGCACACGCTAGGCCCTTGTTCTTGCTATTTTGCACACGCTAGTCCCCTGTTCTTGCAATTTTGCACACGCTAGGCCCTTGTTCTTGCTATTTTTCACACGCTAGGCCCTTGTTCTTGAAATTTTGCACACGGTAGGCCCTTATTCTTGCAATTTTGCACACGCTAGGCCCTTGTTCTTGCAGTTTTGCACTCGCTAGGCCCTTGTTCTTGCTATTTTGCACACGCTAGGCCCTTGTTCTTGCAATTTTGCACACGCTAGGCCTTTGTTCTTGAAATTTTGCACACGCTAGGCCCTTGTTCTTGCAATTTTGCACATGCTATGCCCTTGTTCTTGAAATTTTGCACACGCTAGGCCCTTGTTCTTGCAATTGTGCACACGCTAGGCCCTTGTTCTTGATATTTTGCGCACGCTAGGCCCTTGTTCTTGCAATTTTGCACTCGCTAGGCCCTCTTTCTTGCAATTTTGCACACGCTAGGACCTTGTTCTTGCAATTTTGCACACGCTAGGCCCTTGTTCTTGCAATTTTGCACACGCTAGGCCCTTGTTCTTGCAATTTTGCACATGCTAGGCCCTTGTTCTTGCAATTTTGCACACGCTAGGCTCTTGTTCTTTCAATTTTGCACTCGCTATGCCCTTGTTCTTGCTATTTTGCACACGCTAGGCCCTTGTTCTTGCAATTTTGCACACGCTAGGCCCTTGTTCTTGCAATTTTGCACACGCTAGGCCCTTGTTCTTGCAATTTTCCACTCGCTATGCCCTTGTTCTTGCTATTTTGCACACGCTAGGCCCTTGTTCTTGCAATTTTGCACACGCTAGGCCCTTGTTCTGGCAATTTTGCACACGCTAGGCCCTTGTTCTTGCTATTTTGCACACGCTAGGCCCCTGTTCTTGCAATTTTGCACATGCTAGGCCCTTGTTCTTGCTATTTTGCACACGCTAGGCCCTTGTTCTTGCAATTTTGCACACGCTAGGCCTTTGTTCTTGAAATTTTGCACACGCTAGGCCCTTGTTCTTGCAATTTTGCACATGCTATGCCCTTGTTCTTGAAATTTTGCACACGCTAGGCCCTTGTTCTTGCAATTGTGCACACGCTAGGCCCTTGTTCTTGATATTTTGCACACGCTAGGCCCTTGTTCTTGCAATTTTGCACTCGCTAGGCCCTCTTTCTTGCAATTTTGCACACGCTAGGACCTTGTTCTTGCAATTTTGCACACGCTAGGCCCTTGTTCTTGCAATTTTGCACACGCTAGGCCCTTGTTCTTGCAATTTTGCACACGCTAGGCCCTTGTTCTTGAAATTTTGCACACGCTAGGCCCTTGTTCTTGCAATTTTGCACACGCTAGGCCCTTGTTCTTGAATTTTTGCACACACTAGGCCCTTGTTCTTGCTATTTTGCACACTCTAGGCCCTTGTTCTTGAAATTTTGCACACGCTAGGCCCCTGTTCTTGCAATTTTGCACGCGCTAGGCCCTTGTTCTTGCTATTTTGCACACGCTAGGCCCTTGTTCTTGCAATTTTGCACACGCTAGGCCCTTGTTCTTGAAATTTTGCACACGCTAGGCCCTTGTTCTTGCAATTTCGCACTCGCTAGGCCCTTGTTCTTGCAATTTTTCACTCGCTAGGCCCTTGTTCTTGCTATTTTGCAAACGCTAGGCCCTTGTTCTTGCTATTTTGCACACGCTAGGCCCTTGTTCTTGAAATTTTGCACTCGCTAGGCCCTTGTTCTTGCAATTTTGCACACGCTATGCCCTTGTTCTTGAAATTTTGCAAACGCTAGGCCCTTGTTCTTGCAATTGTGCACACGCTAGGCCCTTGTTCTTGATATTTTGCACACGCTAGGCCCTTGTTCTTGCAATTTTGCACTCGCTAGGCCCTCTTTCTTGCAATTTTGCACACGCTAGGACCTTGTTCTTGCAATTTTGCACACGCTAGGCCCTTGTTCTTCCAATTTTGCACACGCTAGGCCCTTGTTCTTGCAATTTTGCACATGCTAGGCCCTTGTTCTTGAATTTTTGCACACACTAGGCCCTTGTTCTTGCTATTTTGCACACACTAGGCCCTTGTTCTTGAAATTTTGCACACGCTAGGCCCCTGTTCTTGCAATTTTGCACGCGCTAGGCCCTTGTTCTTGCTATTTTGCACACGCTAGGCCCTTGTTCTTGCAATTTTGCACACGCTAGGCCCTCGTTCTTGAAATTTTGCACACGCTAGGCCCTTGTTCTTGCAATTTCGCACTCGGTAGGCCCTTGTTCTTGCAATTTTTCACTCGCTAGGCCCTTGTTCTTGCTATTTCGCAAACGCTAGGGCCTTGTTCTTGCAACTTTGCACACGCTAGGCCCTCTTTCTTGCAGTTTTGCACACGCTAGGCCCTTGTTCTTGCAATTTTGCACTCGCTATGCCCTTGTTCTTGCTATTTTGCACACGCTAGGAAATTGTTCTTGCAATTTTGCACACGCTAGGCCCTTGTTCTTGCAATTTTGCACACGCTAGGCCCTTGTTCTTGCAATTTTGCACACGCTAGGCCCTTGTTCTTGCAATTTTGCACTCGCTAGGCTCTTGTTCTTGAAATTTTGCACACGCTAGGCCCTTCTTCTTTCAATTTTGCACATGCTAGGCCCTTGTTCTTGAAATTTTGCACACGTTAGGCCCTTGTTCTTGCAATTTTGCACACGCTAGGCCCTTGTTCTTGCTATTTTGCACACGCTAGGCCCTTGTTCTTGCAATTTTGCACACGCTAGGCCCTTGTTCTTGCAATTTTGCACATGCTATGCCCTTGTTCTTGAAATTTTGCACACGCTAGGCCCTTGTTCTTGCAATTTTGCACATGCTAGGCCCTTGTTCTTGCTATTTTGCACACGCTAGGCCCTTGTTCTTGCAATTTTGCACACGCTAGGCCCTTGTTCTTGCAATTTTGCACACGCTAGGCCCTTGTTCTTGCAATTTTGCACACGCTAGGCCCTTGTTCTTGAAATTTTGCACACGCTAGGCCCTTGTTCTTGCAATTTTGCACATGCTAGGCCCTTGTTCTTGCAATTTTGCACACGCTAGGCTCTTGTTCTTTCAATTTTGCACTCGCTATGCCCTTGTTCTTGCTATTTTGCACACGCTAGGCCCTTGTTCTTGCAATTTTGCACACGCTAGGCCCTTGTTCTTGCAATTTTGCACACGCTAGGCCCTTGTTCTTGCAATTTTCCACTCGCTATGCCCTTGTTCTTGCTATTTTGCACACGCTAGGCCCTTGTTCTTGCAATTTTGCACACGCTAGGCCCTTGTTCTGGCAATTTCGCACACGCTAGGCCCTTGTTCTTGCTATTTTGCACACGCTAGGCCCCTGTTCTTGCAATTTTGCACATGCTAGGCCCTTGTTCTTGCTATTTTGCACACGCTAGGCCCTTGTTCTTGCAATTTTGCACACGCTAGGCCTTTGTTCTTGAAATTTTGCACACGCTAGGCCCTTGTTCTTGCAATTTTGCACATGCTATGCCCTTGTTCTTGAAATTTTGCACACGCTAGGCCCTTGTTCTTGCAATTGTGCACACGCTAGGCCCTTGTTCTTGATATTTTGCACACGCTAGGCCCTTGTTCTTGCAATTTTGCACTCGCTAGGCCCTCTTTCTTGCAATTTTGCACACGCTAGGACCTTGTTCTTGCAATTTTGCACACGCTAGGCCCTTGTTCTTGCAATTTTGCACACGCTAGGCCCTTGTTCTTGCAATTTTGCACACGCTAGGCCCTTGTTCTTGAAATTTTGCACACGCTAGGCCCTTGTTCTTGCAATTTTGCACACGCTAGGCCCTTGTTCTTGAATTTTTGCACAAACTAGGCCCTTGTTCTTGCTATTTTGCACACTCTAGGCCCTTGTTCTTGAAATTTTGCACACGCTAGGCCCCTGTTCTTGCAATTTTGCACGCGCTAGGCCCTTGTTCTTGCTATTTTGCACACGCTAGGCCCTTGTTCTTGCAATTTTGCACACGCTAGGCCCTTGTTCTTGAAATTTTGCACACGCTAGGCCCTTGTTCTTGCAATTTCGCACTCGCTAGGCCCTTGTTCTTGCAATTTTTCACTCGCTAGGCCCTTGTTCTTGCTATTTTGCAAACGCTAGGCCCTTGTTCTTGCTATTTTGCACACGCTAGGCCCTTGTTCTTGCAATTTTGCACACGCTAGGCCCTTGTTCTTGAAATTTTGCACATGCTAGGCCCTTGTTCTTGCAATTTCGCACACGCTATGCCCTTGTTCTTGAAATTTTGCACACGCTAGGCCCTTGTTCTTGCAATTGTGCACACGCTAGGCCCTTGTTCTTGATATTTTGCACACGCTAGGCCCTTGTTCTTGCAATTTTGCACTCGCTATGCCCTTGTTCTTGCTATTTTGCACACGCTAGGCCCTTGTTCTTGCAATTTTGCACACGCTAGGCCCTTGTTCTTGCAATTTTGCACTCGCTAGGCCCTTGTTCTTGAAATTTTGCACACGCTAGGCCCTTCTTCTTGCAATTTTGCACATGCTAGGCCCTTGTTCTTGAAATTTTGCACACGTTAGGCCCTTGTTCTTGCAATTTTGCACACGCTAGGCCCTTGTTCTTGCTATTTTGCACACGCTAGGCCCTTGTTCTTGCAATTTTGCACACGCTAGGCCCTTGTTCTTGCTATTTTGCACATGCTATGCCCTTGTTCTTGAAATTTTGCACACGCTAGGCCCTTGTTCTTGCAATTTTGCACACGCTAGGCCCTTGTTCTTGCTATTTTGCACACGCTAGGCCCTTGTTCTTGCAATTTTGCACACGCTAGGCCCTTGTTCTTGCAATTTTGTACACGCTAGGCCCTTGTTCTTGCAATTTTGCACACGCTAGGCCCTTGTTCTTGCAATTTTGTACACGCTAGGCCCTTGTTCTTGAAATTTTGCACACGCTAGGCCCTTGTTCTTGAAATTTTGCACACGCTAGGCCCTTGTTCTTGCAATTTTGCACATGCTAGGCCCTTGTTCTTGCAATTTTGCACTCGCTATGCCCTTGTTCTTGCTATTTTGCACACGCTAGGCCCTTGTTCTTGCAATTTTGCACACGCTAGGCCCTTGTTCTTGCAATTTTGCACACGCTAGGCCCTTGTTCTTGCAATTTTGCACTCGCTATGCCCTTGTTCTTGCTATTTTGCACACGCTAGGCCCTTGTTCTTGCAATTTTGCACACGCTAGGCCCTTGTTCTTGCAATTTTGCACACGCTAGGCCCTTGTTCTTGCTATTTTGCACATGCTAGGCCCCTGTTCTTGCAATTTTGCACATGCTAGGCCCTTTTTCTTGCTA
The DNA here is from genome assembly GCA_947471745.1 of Closterium sp. Naga37s-1. Taxonomy (NCBI): domain Eukaryota; kingdom Viridiplantae; phylum Streptophyta; class Zygnematophyceae; order Desmidiales; family Closteriaceae; genus Closterium; species Closterium sp. Naga37s-1. Next base: position 51,098 of record CANJKZ010000209.1, on the reverse strand, counting down.
TTTTGCACACGCTAGGCCCTTGTTCTTGCAATTTTGCACACGCTAGGCCTTTGTTCTTGAAATTTTGCACACGCTAGGCCCTTGTTCTTGCAATTTTTCACACGCTATGCCCTTGTTCTTGAAATTTTGCACACGCTAGGCCCTTGTTCTTGCAATTGTGCACATGCTAGGCCCTTGTTCTTGCAATTTTGCACACGCTAGGCCCTTGTTCTTGCAATTTTGCACACGCTAGGCCTTTGTTCTTGCTATTTTGCACATGCTAGGCCCCTGTTCTTGCAATTTTGCACATGCTAGGCCCTTTTTCTTGCTATTTTGCACACGCTAGGCCCTTGTTCTTGCAATTTTGCACATGCTATGCCTTTGTTCTTGAAATTTTGCACACGCTAGGCCCTTGTTCTTGCAATTTTGCACTCGCTAGGCCCTCTTTCTTGCAATTTTGCACACGCTAGGACCTTGTTCTTGCAATTTTGCACACGCTAGGCCCTTGTTCTTGCAATTTTGCACACGCTAGGCCCTTGTTCTTGCAATTTTGCACATGCTAGGCCCTTGTTCTTGAAATTTTGCACAGGCTAGGCCCTTGTTCTTCCAATTTTGCACACGCTAGGCCCTTGTTCTTGAATTTTTGCACACACTAGGCCCTTGTTCTTGCTATTTTGCACACTCTAGGGCCTTGTTCTTGAAATTTTGAACACTCTAGGCCCCTGTTCTTGCAATTTTGCACGTTCTAGGCCCTTGTTCTTGCTATTTTGCACACGCTAGGCCCTTGTTCTTGCAATTTTGCACACGCTAGGCCCTTGTTCTTGAAATTTTGCACACGCTAGGCCCTTGTTCTTGCAATTTCGCACTCGCTAGGCCCTTGTTCTTGCAATTTTTCACTCGCTAGGCCCTTGTTCTTGCTATTTCGCAAATGCTAGGCCCTTGTTCTTGCAATTTTGCACACGCTAGGCCCCTTTTCTTGCAGTTTTGCACATGCTAGGCCCTTGTTCTTGCAATTTTGCACTCGCTATGCCCTTGTTCTTGCTATTTTGCACACGCTAGGCCCTTGTTCTTGCAATTTTGCACACGCTAGGCCCCTGTTCTTGCAATTTTGCACATGCTAGGCCCTTGTTCTTGCTATTTTGCACACGCTAGGCCTTTGTTCTTGCAATTTTGCACACGCTAGGCCTTTGTTCTTGAAATTTTGCACATGCTAGGCCCTTGTTCTTGCAATTTTCCCCACGCTATGCCCTTGTTCTTGAAATTTTGCACATGCTAGGCCCTTGTTCTTGCAATTGTGCACACGCTAGGCCCTTGTTCTTGATATTTTGCACACGCTAGGCCCTTGTTCTTGCAATTTTGCACTCGCTAGGCCCTCTTTCTTGCAAATTTGCACACGCTAGGACCTTGTTCTTGCAATTTTGCACACGCTAGACCCTTGTTTTTGCAATTTTGCTCACGCTAGGCCCTTGTTCTTGCAATTTTGCACACGCTAGGCCCTTGTTCTTGAAATTTTGCACACGCTAGGCCCTTGTTCTTGCAATTTTGCACACGCTAGGCCCTTGTTCTTGAATTTTTGCACACACTAGGCCCTTGTTCTTGCTATTTTGCACACTCTAGGCCCTTGTTCTTGGAATTTTGCACACGCTAGGCCCCTGTTCTTGCAATTTTGCACGCGCTAGGCCCTTGTTCTTGCTATTTTGCACACGCTAGGCCCTTGTTCTTTCAATTTTGCACACGCTAGGCCCTTGTTCTTGAAATTTTGCACACGCTAGGCCCTTGTTCTTGCAATTTCGCACTCGCTAGGCCCTTGTTCTTGCAATTTTTCACTCGCTAGGCCCTTATTCTTGCTATTTCGCAAACGCTAGGCCCTTGTTCTTGCAATTTTGCACATGCTAGGCCCTCTTTCTTGCAGTTTTGCACACGCTAGGCCCTTGTTCTTGCAATTTTGCACTCGCTAGGCCCTTGTTCTTGCAATTTTGCACACGCTAGGCCCTTGTTCTTGCTATTTTGAACTCGCTAGGCCCTTGTTCTTGCAATTTTGCACACGCTAGGCCCTCGTTCTTGCAATTTTGCACTCGCTAGGCCCTTCTTCTTGCAATTTTGCACACGCTAGGCCCTTGTTCTTGCAATTTTGCACATGCTAGGCCCTTGTTCTTGCAATTTTGCACACGCTAGGCCCTTGTTCTTGCAATTTTGCACAAGCTAGGCCCTTGTTTTTGCAATTTTGCACACGCTAGGCCCTTGTTCTTACAATTTTGCACACGCTAGGTCCTTGTTCTTGAAATATGGCAAATCCTAGGCCCTTGTTCTTGCAATTTTGCACACACTAGGCCCTTGTTCTTGCAATTTTGCACACGCTAGGCCCTTGTTCTTGAAATATGTCACACGCTAGACCCTTGTTCTTGCAATTTTGCACTCGCTAGGCCCTTGTTCTTGCAATTTTGCACATGCTAGACCCTTGTTCTTGCAATTTTGCAGATGCTAGGCCCTTGTTCTTCCAATTTTGCACACGCTAGGCCTTTGTTCTTGCAATTTTGCACACGCTAGGCCCTTGTTCTTGCGATTTTGCACTCGCTAGGCCCTTGTTCTTGCAATTTTGCACACGCTAGGCCCTTGTTCTTGCAATTTTGCACACGCTAGGCCCTTGTTCTTGCAATTTTGCACATGCTAGGCCCTTGATCTTGCAATTTTGCACACGCTAGGCCCTTGTTCTTGCAATTTTGCACACGCTAGGCCCCTGTTCTTGCAATTTTGCACACGCTAGGCCTCTGTTCTTGAAATTTTGCACACGCTAGGCCCTTGTTCTTGCAATTTTGCACTCGCTAGGCCCTTGTTCTTGCAATTTTGCACTTGCTAGGCCCTTGTTCTTGCAATTTTGCACTCGCTAGGCCCTCTTTCTTGCAATTTCGCACACGGTAGGCCCTTGTTCTTGCAATTTTGCACACGCTAGGCCCTTGTTCTTGCAATTTTGCACACGGTAGGCCCTTGTTCTTGAAATTTTGCACACGCTAGGCCCTTGTTCTTGCTATTTTGCACATGCTAGGCCCTTGTTCTTGCAATTTTGCACACGCTAGGCCCTTGTTCTTGCAATTTTGCACACGCTAGGCCTTTGTTCTTGAAATTTTGCACACGCTAGGCCCTTGTTCTTGCAATTTTTCACACGCTATGCCCTTGTTCTTAAAATTTTGCACACGCTAGGCCCTTGTTCTTGCAATTGTGCACATGCTAGGCCCTTGTTCTTGCAATTTTGCACACGCTAGGCCCTTGTTCTTGCAATTTTGCACACGCTAGGCCTTTGTTCTTGCTATTTTGCACATGCTAGGCCCCTGTTCTTGCAATTTTGCACATGCTAGGCCCTTTTTCTTGCTATTTTGCACACGCTAGGCCCTTGTTCTTGCAATTTTGCACACGCTATGCCTTTGTTCTTGAAATTTTGCACACGCTAGGCCCTTGTTCTTGCAATTTTGCACTCGCTAGGCCCTCTTTCTTGCAATTTTGCACACGCTAGGACCTTGTTCTTGCAATTTTGCACACGCTAGGTCCTTGTTCTTGAAATATGGCAAATGCTAGGCCCTTGTTCTTGCAATTTTGCACACGCTAGGCCCTTGTTCTTGCAATTTTGCACACGCTAGGCCCTTGTTCTTGCAATTTTGCACATGCTAGGCCCTTGATCTTGCAATTTTGCACACGCTAGGCCCTTGTTCTTGCAATTTTGCACACGCTAGGCCCCTGTTCTTGCAATTTTGCACACGCTAGGCCTCTGTTCTTGAAATTTTGCACACGCTAGGCCCTTGTTCTTGCAATTTTGCACTCGCTAGGCCCTTGTTCTTGCAATTTTGCACTTGCTAGGCCCTTGTTCTTGCAATTTTGCACTCGCTAGGCCCTCTTTCTTGCAATTTCGCACACGGTAGGCCCTTGTTCTTGCAATTTTGCACACGCTAGGCCCTTGTTCTTGCAATTTTGCACACGGTAGGCCCTTGTTCTTGAAATTTTGCACACGCTAGGCCCTTGTTCTTGCTATTTTGCACATGCTAGGCCCTTGTTCTTGCAATTTTGCACACGCTAGGCCCTTGTTCTTGCAATTTTGCACACGCTAGGCCCTTGTTCTTGCGATTTTGCACTCGCTAGGCCCTTGTTCTTGCAATTTTGCACACGCTAGGCCCTTGTTCTTGCAATTTTGCACACGCTAGGCCCTTGTTCTTGCAATTTTGCACATGCTAGGCCCTTGATCTTGCAATTTTGCACACGCTAGGCCCTTGTTCTTGCAATTTTGCACACGCTAGGCCCCTGTTCTTGCAATTTTGCACACGCTAGGCCTCTGTTCTTGAAATTTTGCACACGCTAGGCCCTTGTTCTTGCAATTTTGCACTCGCTAGGCCCTTGTTCTTGCAATTTTGCACTTGCTAGGCCCTTGTTCTTGCAATTTTGCACTCGCTAGGCCCTCTTTCTTGCAATTTCGCACACGGTAGGCCCTTGTTCTTGCAATTTTGCACACGCTAGGCCCTTGTTCTTGCAATTTTGCACACGGTAGGCCCTTGTTCTTGAAATTTTGCACACGCTAGGCCCTTGTTCTTGCTATTTTGCACATGCTAGGCCCTTGTTCTTGCAATTTTGCACACGCTAGGCCCTTGTTCTTGCAATTTTGCACACGCTAGGCCTTTGTTCTTGAAATTTTGCACACGCTAGGCCCTTGTTCTTGCAATTTTTCACACGCTATGCCCTTGTTCTTAAAATTTTGCACACGCTAGGCCCTTGTTCTTGCAATTGTGCACATGCTAGGCCCTTGTTCTTGCAATTTTGCACACGCTAGGCCCTTGTTCTTGCAATTTTGCACACGCTAGGCCTTTGTTCTTGCTATTTTGCACATGCTAGGCCCCTGTTCTTGCAATTTTGCACATGCTAGGCCCTTTTTCTTGCTATTTTGCACACGCTAGGCCCTTGTTCTTGCAATTTTGCACACGCTATGCCTTTGTTCTTGAAATTTTGCACACGCTAGGCCCTTGTTCTTGCAATTTTGCACTCGCTAGGCCCTCTTTCTTGCAATTTTGCACACGCTAGGACCTTGTTCTTGCAATTTTGCACACGCTAGGTCCTTGTTCTTGAAATATGGCAAATGCTAGGCCCTTGTTCTTGCAATTTTGCACACGCTAGGCCCTTGTTCTTGCAATTTTGCACACGCTAGGCCCTTGTTCTTGCAATTTTGCACATGCTAGGCCCTTGATCTTGCAATTTTGCACACGCTAGGCCCTTGTTCTTGCAATTTTGCACACGCTAGGCCCCTGTTCTTGCAATTTTGCACACGCTAGGCCTCTGTTCTTGAAATTTTGCACACGCTAGGCCCTTGTTCTTGCAATTTTGCACTCGCTAGGCCCTTGTTCTTGCAATTTTGCACTTGCTAGGCCCTTGTTCTTGCAATTTTGCACTCGCTAGGCCCTCTTTCTTGCAATTTCGCACACGGTAGGCCCTTGTTCTTGCAATTTTGCACACGCTAGGCCCTTGTTCTTGCAATTTTGCACACGGTAGGCCCTTGTTCTTGAAATTTTGCACACGCTAGGCCCTTGTTCTTGCTATTTTGCACATGCTAGGCCCTTGTTCTTGCAATTTTGCACACGCTAGGCCCTTGTTCTTGCAATTTTGCACACGCTAGGCCTTTGTTCTTGAAATTTTGCACACGCTAGGCCCTTGTTCTTGCAATTTTTCACACGCTATGCCCTTGTTCTTGAAATTTTGCACACGCTAGGCCCTTGTTCTTGCAATTGTGCACATGCTAGGCCCTTGTTCTTGCAATTTTGCACACGCTAGGCCCTTGTTCTTGCAATTTTGCACACGCTAGGCCTTTGTTCTTGCTATTTTGCACATGCTAGGCCCCTGTTCTTGCAATTTTGCACATGCTAGGCCCTTTTTCTTGCTATTTTGCACACGCTAGGCCCTTGTTCTTGCAATTTTGCACACGCTATGCCTTTGTTCTTGAAATTTTGCACACGCTAGGCCCTTGTTCTTGCAATTTTGCACTCGCTAGGCCCTCTTTCTTGCAATTTTGCACACGCTAGGACCTTGTTCTTGCAATTTTGCACACGCTAGGCCCTTGTTCTTGCAATTTTGCACACGCTAGGCCCTTGTTCTTGCAATTTTGCACATGCTAGGCCCTTGTTCTTGAAATTTTGCACAGGCTAGGCCCTTGTTCTTCCAATTTTGCACACGCTAGGCCCTTGTTCTTGAATTTTTGCACACACTAGGCCCTTGTTCTTGCTATTTTGCACACTCTAGGGCCTTGTTCTTGAAATTTTGCACACTCTAGGCCCCTGTTCTTGCAATTTTGCACGCGCTAGGCCCTTGTTCTTGCTATTTTGCACACGCTAGGCCCTTGTTCTTGCAATTTTGCACACGCTAGGCCCTTGTTCTTGAAATTTTGCACACGCTAGGCCCTTGTTCTTGCAATTTCGCACTCGCTAGGCCCTTGTTCTTGCAATTTTTCACTCGCTAGGCCCTTGTTCTTGCTATTTCGCAAATGCTAGGCCCTTGTTCTTGCAATTTTGCACACGCTAGGCCCCTTTTCTTGCAGTTTTGCACATGCTAGGCCCTTGTTCTTGCAATTTTGCACTCGCTATGCCCTTGTTCTTGCTATTTTGCACACGCTAGGCCCTTGTTCTTGCAATTTTGCACACGCTAGGCCCCTGTTCTTGCAATTTTGCACATGCTAGGCCCTTGTTCTTGCTATTTTGCACACGCTAGGCCTTTGTTCTTGCAATTTTGCACACGCTAGGCCTTTGTTCTTGAAATTTTGCACATGCTAGGCCCTTGTTCTTGCAATTTTCCCCACGCTATGCCCTTGTTCTTGAAATTTTGCACATGCTAGGCCCTTGTTCTTGCAATTGTGCACACGCTAGGCCCTTGTTCTTGATATTTTGCACACGCTAGGCCCTTGTTCTTGCAATTTTGCACTCGCTAGGCCCTCTTTCTTGCAAATTTGCACACGCTAGGACCTTGTTCTTGCAATTTTGCACACGCTAGACCCTTGTTTTTGCAATTTTGCTCACGCTAGGCCCTTGTTCTTGCAATTTTGCACACGCTAGGCCCTTGTTCTTGAAATTTTGCACACGCTAGGCCCTTGTTCTTGCAATTTTGCACACGCTAGGCCCTTGTTCTTGAATTTTTGCACACACTAGGCCCTTGTTCTTGCTATTTTGCACTCTCTAGGCCCTTGTTCTTGGAATTTTGCACACGCTAGGCCCCTGTTCTTGCAATTTTGCACGCGCTAGGCCCCTGTTCTTGCTATTTTGCACACGCTAGGCCCTTGTTCTTTCAATTTTGCACACGCTAGGCCCTTGTTCTTGAAATTTTGCACACGCTAGGCCCTTGTTCTTGCAATTTCGCACTCGCTAGGCCCTTGTTCTTGCAATTTTTCACTCGCTAGGCCCTTATTCTTGCTATTTCGCAAACGCTAGGCCCTTGTTCTTGCAATTTTGCACATGCTAGGCCCTCTTTCTTGCAGTTTTGCACACGCTAGGCCCTTGTTCTTGCAATTTTGCACTCGCTAGGCCCTTGTTCTTGCAATTTTGCACACGCTAGGCCCTTGTTCTTGCTATTTTGAACTCGCTAGGCCCTTGTTCTTGCAATTTTGCACACGCTAGGCCCTCGTTCTTGCAATTTTGCACTCGCTAGGCCCTTCTTCTTGCAATTTTGCACACGCTAGGCCCTTGTTCTTGCAATTTTGCACATGCTAGGCCCTTGTTCTTGCAATTTTGCACACGCTAGGCCCTTGTTCTTGCAATTTTGCACAAGCTAGGCCCTTGTTTTTGCAATTTTGCACACGCTAGGCCCTTGTTCTTACAATTTTGCACACGCTAGGTCCTTGTTCTTGAAATATGGCAAATGCTAGGCCCTTGTTCTTGCAATTTTGCACACACTAGGCCCTTGTTCTTGCAATTTTGCACACGCTAGGCCCTTGTTCTTGAAATATGTCACACGCTAGACCCTTGTTCTTGCAATTTTGCACATGCTAGACCCTTGTTCTTGCAATTTTGCAGATGCTAGGCCCTTGTTCTTCCAATTTTGCACACGCTAGGCCTTTGTTCTTGCAATTTTGCACACGCTAGGCCCTTGTTCTTGCGATTTTGCACTCGCTAGGCCCTTGTTCTTGCAATTTTGCACACGCTAGGCCCTTGTTCTTGCAATTTTGCACACGCTAGGCCCTTGTTCTTGCAATTTTGCACATGCTAGGCCCTTGATCTTGCAATTTTGCACACGCTAGGCCCTTGTTCTTGCAATTTTGCACACGCTAGGCCCCTGTTCTTGCAATTTTGCACACGCTAGGCCTCTGTTCTTGAAATTTTGCACACGCTAGGCCCTTGTTCTTGCAATTTTGCACTCGCTAGGCCCTTGTTCTTGCAATTTTGCACTTGCTAGGCCCTTGTTCTTGCAATTTTGCACTCGCTAGGCCCTCTTTCTTGCAATTTCGCACACGGTAGGCCCTTGTTCTTGCAATTTTGCACACGCTAGGCCCTTGTTCTTGCAATTTTGCACACGGTAGGCCCTTGTTCTTGAAATTTTGCACACGCTAGGCCCTTGTTCTTGCTATTTTGCACTCCCTAGACGCTTGTTCTTGCAATTCTGCACTCGCTAGACGCTTGTTCTCGCAATTCTGCACTCGCTAGACGCTTGTTCTTGCAATTCTGCACTCACTAGATGCTTGTTCTCGCAATCCTGCACTCGCTATACGCTTGTTCTTGCAATTCTGCACTCGCTATACGCTTGTTCTCGCAATTCTGCACTCGCTAGACGCTTGTTCTTGCAATTCTGCACTCACTAGACGCTTGTTCCTGCAATTCTGCACTCGCTTGACACATGTTCTCGCAATTCTGCACTCTCTTGACACTTGTTCTCGCAATTCTGCACTTGCTAGACGCTTGTTCACGCAATTCTGCACTCGCTAGACGCTTGTTCTTGCAATTCTGCACTCGCTAGACGCTTGTTCTTGCAATTCTGCACTCGCTAGACGCTTGTTCTTGCAATTCTGCACTCACTAGATGCTTGTTCTCGCAATTCTGCACTCGCTATACGCTTGTTCTCGCAATTCTGCACTCGCTATACGCTTGTTCTCGCAATTCTGCACTCGCTAGACGCTTGTTCTTGCAATTCTGCACTCACTAGACGCTTGTTCCTGCAATTCTGCACTCGCTTGACACTTGTTCTCGCAATTCTGCACTCGCTTGACACTTGTTCTCGCAATTCTGCACTTGCTAGACGCTTGTTCACGCAATTCTGCACTCGCTAGACGCGTGTTCTTGCAATTCTGCACTCGCTAGATGCTTGTTCTTGCAATTCTGCACTCGCTAGACGCTTGTTCTCGCAATTCTACACTCGCTAGACGCTTAATCTCGCAATTCTGCACTCGCTAGACGCTTGTTCTTGCAATTCTGCACTCGCTATACGCTTTTTCTCGCACTTCTACACTCGCTAGACGCTTGTTCTCGCACTTCAGCACTCGCTAGACGCTTGTTCTTGCAATTCTGCACTCGCTAGACGCTTGTTCTCGCAATTCTGCAGTCGCTAGATGCTTGTTTTCGCAATTCTGCACTTGCTAGACGCTTGTTCACGCAATTCTGCACTCGCTAGACGCGTGTTCTTGCAATTCTGCACTCGCTAGACGCTTATTCTTGCAATTCTGCACTCGCTAGACGCTTGTTCTCGCAATTCTGCACTCGCTAGACGCTTGTTCTCGCAATTCTGCTCTCACTAGATGCTTGTTCTCGCAATTCTTCACTCGCTATACGCTAGTTCTCGCAATTCTGCACTCGCTAGACGCTTGTTCTTGCAATTCTGCACTCGCTAGACGCTTGTTCTTGCAATTCTGCACTCGCTAGACGCCTATTCTCGCAATTCTGCACTCGCTAGACGCTTGTTCTTGCAATTCTGCACTCGCTAGACGCCTATTCTCGCAATTCTGCACTCGCTTGACACTTGTTCTCGCAATTCTGCACTCGCTAGACGCTTGTTCTCGCAATTCTGCACTCGCTAGACGCTTGTTCTCGCAATTCTGCACTCGCTAGACGCTTGTTCTCGCAATTCTGCACTCGCTAGACGCTTAATCTCGCAATTCTGCACTCGCTAGACGCTTGTTCTTGCAATTCTGCACTCGCTATACGCTTTTTCTCGCACTTCTACACTCGCTAGACGCTTCTTCTCGCACTTCAGCACTCGCTAGACGCTTGTTCTTGCAATTCTGCACTCGCTAGACGCTTGTTCTCGCAATTCTGCACTCGCTAGACGTTTGTTCTCGCAATTCTGCACTCGCTAGACGCTTGTTCTCGCAATTCTGCACTCGCTAGACACTTGTTCTCGCAATTCTGCACTCGTTAGACACTTGTTCTTGCAATTCTTCACTCGCTAGACGCTTGTTCTCGCAATTCTGCACTCGCTAGATGCTTGTTCTCACAATTCTGCACTCGTTAGACGCTTGTTCTTGCAACTTTGCACTCGCTAGGCGCTTGTTCTCGCAATTTTGCCCTCGCTAGGCACTTGTTCTTGCAATTTTGCACTCGCTAGACGCTTGTTCTTGCAATTCTGCACTCGCTAGATGCTTGTTCTTGCAATTCTGCACTCGCAAGATGCTTGTTCTCGCAATTCTGCACTCGCTTGACACTTGTTCTTGCAATTCTGCACTCGCTAGACGCTTGTTCTCGCAATTCTGCACTTGCTAGACGCTTGTTCTCGTAATTCTGCACTCGCTAGACGCTTGTTCTTGCAATTCTGCACTCGCTAGACGCTTGTTCTTGCAATTCTGCACTCGCTAGACGCTTGTTCTCGCATTTCTGCTCTCACTAGATGCTTGTTCTCGCAATTCTGCACTCGCTATACGCTTGTTCTTGCAATTCTGCACTCGCTAGACGCCTATTCTCGCAATTCTGCACTCGCTAGACGCTTGTTCTCGCAATTCTGCACTCGCTAGACGCTTGTTCTCGCAATTCTGCACTCGCTAGACGCTTGTTCTCGCAATTCTGCACTCGCTAGACGCTTAATCTCGCAATTCTGCACTCGCTAGACGCTTTTTCTTGCAATTCTGCACTCGCTATACGCTTTTTCTCGCACTTCTACACTCGCTAGACGCTTGTTCTCGCACTTCAGCACTCGCTAGACGCTTGTTCTTGCAATTCTGCACTCGCTAGACGCTTGTTCTCGCAATTCTGCAGTCGCTAGACGCTTGTTCTCGCAATTCTGCACTCGCTAGACGCTTGTTCTCGCAATTCTGCACTCGCTAGACACTTGTTCTCGCAGTTCTGCACTCGTTAGACGCTTGTTCTTGCAATTCTGCACTCGCTAGACGCTTGTTCTCGCAATTCTGCACTCACTAGATGCTTGTTCTCGCAATTCTGCACTCGCTATACGCTTGTTCTTGCAATTCTGAACTCGCTAGACGCTTGTTCTTGCAATTCTGCACTCGCTAGACGCTTGTTCTTGAAATTCTACACTCGCTAGACGCTTGTTCTCGCAATTCTGCACTCGCTAGACGCTTGTTCTCGCAATTCTGCACTGGCTAGACGCTTGTTCTCGCAATTCTGCACTCGCTAGATGCTTGTTCTCACAATTCTGCACTCGTTAGACGCTTGTTCTTGCAATTTTGCACCCGCTAGGCGCTTGTTCTCGCAATTTTGCCCTCGCTAGGCACTTGTTCTTGCAATTTTGCACTCGCTAGACGCTTGTTCTTGCAATTCTGCACTCACTAGGCGCTTGTTCCTGCAATTCTGCACTCGCAAGATGCTTTTTCTTGCAATTCTGCACTCGCTTGACACTTGTTCTCGCAATTCTGCACTCGCTAGACGCTTGTTCTCGCAATTCTGCACTTGCTAGACGCTTGTTCTCGCAATTCTGCACTCGCTAGACGCTTGTTCTCGCACTTCTTCACTTGCTAGACACTTGTTCTCGCACTTCTGCACTCGCTAGATGCTTGTTCTTGCAATTCTGCACTCGCTAGACGCTTGTTCTTGCAATTCTGCACTCGCTAGACGCTTGTTCTCGCAATTCTGCACTCGCTTGACACTTGGTCTTGCAATTCTGCACTCGCTAGACGCTTGTTCTCGCAATTCTGCACTCGCTTGACACTTGTTCTCGCAATTCTGCACTCGCTAGACGCTTGTTCTCGCAATTCTGCACTTGCTAGACGCTTGTTCTCGCAATTCTGCACTCGCTAGACGCTTGTTCCCGCACTTCTGCACTCGCTAGACGCTTGTTCTCGCACTTCTTCACTTGCTAGACACTTGTTCTCGCACTTCTGCACTCGCTAGACGCTTGTTCTTGCAATTCTGCACTCGCTAGACGCTTGTTCTTGCAATTCTGCACTCGCTAGACGCTTGTTCTCGCAATTCTGCACTCGCTAGACGCTTGTTCTCGCAATTTTGCACTCGCTAGACGCTTTTTCTCGCAATTCTGCACTCGGACGCTTGTTCTCGCAATTCTGCACTTGCTAGATGCTTGTTCTCGCACTTCTGCACTCGCTAGACGCTTGTTCTCGCACTTGTGCACTCGCTAGACACTTGTTCTTGCACTTCTGCACTCGCTAGACGCTTGTTCTTGCAATTCTGCACTCGCTAGACGCTTGTTCTTGCAATTCTGCACTCGCTAGACGCTTGTTCTCGCAATTCTGCACTCGCTTGACACTTGTTCTCGCAATTCTGCACTCGCTAGACGCTTGTTCTCGCAATTCTGCACTCGGTATACGCTTGTTCCCGCAATTCTGCACTCGTTAAATGCTTGTTCTCACAATTCTGCACTCGTTAGACGCTTGTTCTTGCAATTTCGCACTCGCTAGGCGCTTGTTCTCGCAATTTTGCCCTCGCTAGGCACTTGTTCTTGCAATTATGCACTCGCTAGACGCTTGTTCTTGCAATTCTGCACTCGCTAGACGCTTGTTCTTGCAATTCTGCACTCGCAAGATGCTTGTTCTCGCAATTTTGCACTCGCTTGACACTTGTTCTCGCAATTCTGCACTCGCTAGACGCTTGTTTTCGCAATTCTGCACTTGCTAGACGCTTGTTCTTGCAATTCTGCACTCGCTAGACGCTTGTTCTTGCAATTCTGCACTCACTAGATGCTTGTTCTCACAATTCTACACTCGCTATACGCTTGCTCTCACAATTCTGCACTCACTAGACGCTTGTTCTTGCAAATCTGCACTCGCTAGACGCTTGTTCTTGCAATTCTGCACTCGCTAGACGCTTGTTCTCGCAATTCTGCACTCGCTTGACACTTGTTCTCGCAATTCTGCACTCGCTAGACGCTTGTTCTTGCAATTGTGCACTCTTTAGACGCTTGTTCTCGCAATTCTGCACTCGCTATACGCTTGTTCTCGCAATTCTGCACTCGCTAGACGCTTGTTCTCGCAATTCTGCACTCGCTAGACGCTTGTGTCAGAATATTATGCTCTAGCCTGTAGTGGGGTGCTCTATAGCGAGTACAACTCTTCTAGGGTTTTGCTATTTGTATCCCCATTCTTGCTAGTGCAATCCTCTTCTTTCTTCTATACTTTAACAGCTTGTTCTTGCAATTCTGCACTCGCTAGACGCTTGCTCTTGCAATTCCGCACTCACTAGACGCTTGTTCTCGCAATTCTGCACTCGCTAGATGCTTGTTCTTGCAATTCTGCACTCGCTAGACGCTTGTTCTTGCAATTCTGCACTCGCTAGACGCTTGTTCTCGCAATTCTGCACTCGCTTGACACTTGTTCTCGCAATTCTGCACTCGCTAGACGCTTGTTCTTGCAATTGTGCACTCTTTAGACGCTTGTTCTCGCAATTCTGCACTCGCTATACGCTTGTTCTCGCAATTCTGCACTCGCTAGACGCTTGTTCTCGCAATTCTGCACTCGCTAGACGCTTGTGTCAGAATATTATGCTCTAGCCTGTAGTGGGGTGCTCTATAGCGAGTACAACTCTTCTAGGGTTTTGCTATTTGTATCCCCATTCTTGCTAGTGCAATCCTCTTCTTTCTTCTATACTTTAACAGCTTGTTCTTGCAATTCTGCACTCGCTAGACGCTTGCTCTTGCAATTCCGCACTCACTAGACGCTTGTTCTCGCAATTCTGCACTCGCTAGATGCTTGTTCTTGCAATTCTGCACTCGCTAGACGCTTGTTCTCGCAATTCTGCACTCGCAAGACGCTTGTTCTCGCACTGCTGCACTCGCTAGACGCTTGTTCTTGCAATTCTGCACTCCCTAGACGCTTGTTCTTGCAATTCTGCACTCGCTAGACGCTTGTTCTCGCAATTCTGCACTCGCTAGACGCTTGTTCTTGCAATTCTGCACTCCCTAGACGCTTGTTCTTGCAATTCTGCACTCGCTAGACGCTTGTTCTCGCAATTCTGCACTCGCTAGACGCTTGTTCTCGCAATTCTGCACTCGCTAGACGCTTGTTCTTGCACTTCTGCACTCGCTAGACGCTTGTTCTCGTAATTCTGCACTCGCTAGACGCTTGTTCTCGCAATTCTGCACTCGCTAGACGCTTGTTCTCGCACTTCTGCACTCGCTAGACGCTTGTTCTCGCAATTCTGCACTCGCTAGACACTTGTTCTCGCAATTCTGCACTCGCTAGACGATTGTTCTCGCACTTCTGCACTCGCTAGACGCTTGTTCTCGCACTTCTGCACTCGCTGGACGCTTGTTCTCGCAATTCTGCACTCGCTGGACGCTTGTTCACGCAATTCTGCACTCACTAGACACTTGTTCTCGCACTTCTGCACTCGCTAGATGCTTGTTCTCGCACTTCTGCACTCGCTAGACGCTTGTTCTCGCACTTCTGCACTCGCTAGACGCTTGTTCTTGCAATTATGCACTCGCTAGACGCTTGTTCTCGCAATTCTGCACTCGCTAGACGCTTGTTCTTGAAATTCTGCACTCGCTAGACGCTTGTTCTCGCAATTCTGCACTCGCTTGACACTTGTTCTCGCAATTCTGCACTCGCTAGACGCTTGTTCTTGCAATTCTGCACTCACTAGACGCTTCTTCTCGCAGCTCTGCACTCGCTTGACACTTGTTCTCGCAATTCTCCACTCGCTAGACGCTTGTTCTCGCAATTTTGCACTCGCTAGACGCTTTTTCTCGCAATTCTGCACTCGCTAGACGCTTGTTCTCGCAATTCTGCACTTGCTAGACGCTTGTTCTCGCAATTCTGCACTCGCTAGACGCTTGTTCTCGCACTTCTGCACTCGCTAGACGCTTGTTCTCGCACTTGTGCACTCGCTAGACACTTGTTCTTGCACTTCTGCACTCGCTAGATGCTTGTTCTTGCAATTCTGCACTCGCTAGACACTTGTTCTTGCAATTCTGCACTCGCTAGACGCTTGTTCTCGCAATTCTGCACTCGCTAGACGCTTGTTCTTGAAATTCTGCACTCGCTAGACGCTTGTTCTCGCAATTCTGCACTCGCTTGACACTTGTTCTTGCAATTCTGCAGTCGCTAGATGCTTGTTCTCGCAATTCTGCACTCGCTAGACGCTTGTTCTCGCAATTCTGCACTCGCTAGACGCTTGTTCTCGCAATTCTGCACTCGTTAGACGCTTGTTCTCGCAATTCTGCACTCGCTAGACGATTGTTCTCGCACTTCTGCACTCGCTAGACGCTTGTTCTCGCACTTCTGCACTCGCTGGACGCTTGTTCTCGCAATTCTGCACTCGCTGGACGCATGTTCACGCAATTCTGCACTCGCTAGACGCTTGTTCTCGCACTTCTGCACTCGCTAGACGCTTGTTCTCGCACTTCTGCACTCGCTAAACGCTTGTTCTCGCACTTCTGCACTCGCTAGACGCTTGTTCTCGCACATCTGCACTCGCTAGACGCTTGTTCTTGAAATTCTGCACTCGCTAGACGCTTGTTCTCGCAATTCTGCACTCGCTAGACGCTTGTTCTTGAAATTCTGCACTCGCTAGACGCTTGTTCTCGCAATTCTGCACTCGCTTGACACTTGTTCTCGCAATTCTGCAGTCGCTAGACGCTTGTTCTCGCAATTCTGCACTCGCTAGACGCTTGTTCTCGCAATTCTGCACTCGCTAGACGCTTGTTCTCGCAATTCTGCACTCGCTAGACGATTGTTCTCGCACTTCTGCACTCGCTAGACGCTTGTTCTCGCACTTCTGCACTCGCTAGACGCTTGTTCTCGCAATTCTGCACTCGCTGGACGCTTGTTCACGCAATTCTGCACTCGCTAGACGCTTGTTCTCGCACTTCTGCACTCACTAGATGCTTGTTCTCGCACTTCTGCACTCGCTAGACGCTTATCTCGCACTTCTGCACTCGCTAGATGCTTGTTCTTGCAATTCTGCACTCGCTAGACGCTTGTTCTCACAATTCTGCACTCGCTAGACGCTTGTTCTTGAAATTCTGCACTCGCTAGATGCTTGTTCTCGCAATTCTGCACTCGCTTGACACTTGTTCTCGCAATTCTGCACTCGCTAGACGCTTGTTCTTGCAATTCTGCACTCACTAGACGCTTGTTCTCGCAGCTCTGCACTCGCTTGACACTTGTTCTCGCAATTCTGCACTCGCTAGACGCTTGTTCTCGCAATTTTGCACTCGCTAGACGCTTTTTCTCGCAATTCTGCACTCGCTAGACGCTTGTTCTCGCAATTCTGCACTCGCTAGACGCTTGTTCTCGCAATTCTGCACTCGCTTGACACTTGTTCTCGCAATTCTGCAGTCGCTAGACGCTTGTTCTCGCAATTCTGCACTCGCTAGACGCTTGTTCTCGCAATTCTGCACTCGCTAGACGCTTGTTCTCGCAATTCTGCACTCGCTAGACGATTGTTCTCGCACTTCTGCACTCGCTAGACGCTTGTTCTCGCACTTCTGCACTCGCTAGACGCTTGTTCTCGCAATTCTGCACTCGCTGGACGCTTGTTCACGCAATTCTGCACTCGCTAGACGCTTGTTCTCGCACTTCTGCACTCACTAGATGCTTGTTCTCGCACTTCTGCACTCGCTAGACGCTTATCTCGCACTTCTGCACTCGCTAGATGCTTGTTCTTGCAATTCTGCACTCGCTAGACGCTTGTTCTCACAATTCTGCACTCGCTAGACGCTTGTTCTTGAAATTCTGCACTCGCTAGATGCTTGTTCTCGCAATTCTGCACTCGCTTGACACTTGTTCTCGCAATTCTGCACTCGCTAGACGCTTGTTCTTGCAATTCTGCACTCACTAGACGCTTGTTCTCGCAGCTCTGCACTCGCTTGACACTTGTTCTCGCAATTCTGCACTCGCTAGACGCTTGTTCTCGCAATTTTGCACTCGCTAGACGCTTTTTCTCGCAATTCTGCACTCGCTAGACGCTTGTTCTCGCAATTCTGCACTCGCTAGACGCTTGTTCTCGCAATTCTGCACTCGCTAGACGCTTGTTCTCGCACTTCTGCACTCGCTAGACGCTTGTTCTCGCACTTGTGCACTCGCTAAACACTTGTTCTTGCACTTCTGCACTCGCTAGACGCTTGTTCTTGCAATTCTGCACTCGCTAGACGCTTGTTCTTGCAATTCTGCACTCGCTAGACGCTTGTTCTCGCAATTCTGCACTCGCTAGACGCTTGTTCTTGAAATTCTGCACTCGCTAGACGCTTGTTCTCGCAATTCTGCACTCGCTTGACACTTGTTCTTGCAATTCTGCAGTCGCTAGACGCTTGTTCTCGCAATTCTGCACTCGCTAGACGCTTGTTCTCGCAATTCTGCACTCGCTAGACGCTTGTTCTCGCAATTCTGCACTCGCTAGACGCTTGTTCTTGCAATTCTGCACTCGCTAGACGATTGTTCTCGCACTTCTGCACTCGCTAGACGCTTGTTCTCGCACTTCTGCACTCGCTAGACGCTTGTTCTCGCACTTCTGCACTCGCTAGACGCTTGTTCTCGCACTTCTGCACTCGCTGGACGCTTGTTCTCGCAATTCTGCACTCGCTGGACGCTTGTTCACGCAATTCTGCACTCCCTAGACGCTTGTTCTCGCACTTCTGCACTCGCTAGACGCTTGTTCTCGCACTTCTGCACTCGCTAGACGCTTGTTCTCGCACTTCTGCACTCGCTAGACGCTTGTTCTTGCAATTATGCACTCGCTAGACGCTTGTTCTCGCAATTCTGCACTTGCTAGACGCTTGTTCTTGAAATTCTGCACTCGCTAGACGCTTGTTCTCGCAATTCTGCACTCGCTTGACACTTGTTCTCGCAATTCTGCACTCGCTAGACGCTTGTTCTTGCAATTCGGCACTCACTAGACGCTTGTTCTCGCAGCTCTGCACTCGCTTGACACTTGTTCTCGCAATTCTGCACTCGCTAGAAGCTTGTTCTCGCAATTTTGCACTCGTTAGACGCTTTTTCTCGCAATTCTGCACTCGCTAGACGCTTGTTCTCGCAATTCTGCACTTGCTAGACGCTTGTTCTCGCAATTCTGCACTCGCTAGACGCTTGTTCTCGCACTTCTGCACTCGCTAGACGCTTGTTCTCGCACTTGTGCACTCGCTAGACACTTGTTCTTGCACTTCTGCACTCACTAGACGCTTGTTCTTGCAATTCTGCACTCGCTAGACGCTTGTTCTTGCAATTCTGCACTCGCTAGATGCTTGTTCTCGCAATTCTGCACTCGCTAGACGCTTGTTCTTGAAATTCTGCACTCGCTAGACGCTTGTTCTCGCAATTCTGCACTCGCTTGACACTTGTTCTTGCAATTCTGCAGTCGCTAGACGCTTGTTCTCGCAATTCTGCACTCGCTTGACACTTGTTCTCGCAATTCTGCACTCGCTAGACACTTGTTCTTGCACTTCTGCACTCGCTAGACGCTTGTTCTTGCAATTCTGCACTCGCTAGACGCTTGTTCTCGCACTTCTGCACTCGCTGGACGCTTGTTCTCGCACTTCTGCACTCGCTGGACGCTTGTTCACGCAATTCTGCACTCACTAGACACTTGTTCTTGCAATTCTGCACTCGCTAGATGCTTGTTCTCACACTTCTGCACTCGCTAGACGCTTGTTCTCGCACTTCTGCACTCGCTAGACGCTTGTTCTTGCAATTATGCACTCGCTAGACGCTTGTTCTCGCAATTCTGCACTCGCTAGACGCTTGTTCTTGAAATTCTGCACTCGCTAGACGCTTGTTCTCGCAATTCTGCACTCGCTTGACACTTGTTCTCGCAATTCTGCACTCGCTAGACGCTTGTTCTTGCAATTCTGCACTCACTAGACGCTTGTTCTCGCAGCTCTGCACTCGCTTGACACTTGTTCTCGCAATTCTCCACTCGCTAGACGCTTGTTCTCGCAATTTTGCACTCGCTAGACGCTTTTTCTCGCAATTCTGCACTCGCTAGACGCTTGTTCTCGCAATTCTGCACTTGCTAGACGCTTGTTCTCGCAATTCTGCACTCGCTAGACGCTTGTTCTCGCACTTCTGCACTCGCTAGACGCTTGTTCTCGCACTTGTGCACTCGCTAGACACTTGTTCTTGCACTTCTGCACTCGCTAGACGCTTGTTCTTGCAATTCTGCACTCGCTAGACGCTTGTTCTTGCAATTCTGCACTCGCTAGACGCTTGTTCTCGCAATTCTGCACTCGCTAGACGCTTGTTCTTGAAATTCTGCACTCGCTAGACGCTTGTTCTCGCAATTCTGCACTCGCTTGACACTTGTTCTTGCAATTCTGCAGTCGCTAGACGCTTGTTCTCGCAATTCTGCACTCGCTAGACGCTTGTTCTTGCAATTCTGCACTCGCTAGACGCTTGTTCTCGCAATTCTGCACTCGCTAGACGCTTGTTCTCGCAATTCTGCACTCGCTAGACGATTGTTCTCGCACTTCTGCACTCGCTAGACGCTTGTTCTCGCACTTCTGCACTCGCTGGACGCTTGTTCTTGAAATTCTGCACTCGCTAGATGCTTGTTCTCGCAATTCTGCACTCGCTTGACACTTGTTCTCGCAATTCTGCACTCGCTAGACGCTTGTTCTTGCAATTCTGCACTCACTAGACGCTTGTTCTCGCAGCTCTGCACTCGCTTGACACTTGTTCTCGCAATTCTGCACTCGCTAGACGCTTGTTCTCGCAATTTTGCACTCGCTAGACGCTTTTTCTCGCAATTCTGCACTCGCTAGACGCTTGTTCTCGCAATTCTGCACTCGCTAGACGCTTGTTCTCGCAATTCTGCACTCGCTAGACGCTTGTTCTCGCACTTCTGCACTCGCTAGACGCTTGTTCTCGCACTTGTGCACTCGCTAAACACTTGTTCTTGCACTTCTGCACTCGCTAGACGCTTGTTCTTGCAATTCTGCACTCGCTAGACGCTTGTTCTTGCAATTCTGCACTCGCTAGACGCTTGTTCTCGCAATTCTGCACTCGCTAGACGCTTGTTCTTGAAATTCTGCACTCGCTAGACGCTTGTTCTCGCAATTCTGCACTCGCTTGACACTTGTTCTTGCAATTCTGCAGTCGCTAGACGCTTGTTCTCGCAATTCTGCACTCGCTAGACGCTTGTTCTCGCAATTCTGCACTCGCTAGACGCTTGTTCTCGCAATTCTGCACTCGCTAGACGCTTGTTCTTGCAATTCTGCACTCGCTAGACGATTGTTCTCGCACTTCTGCACTCGCTAGACGCTTGTTCTCGCACTTCTGCACTCGCTAGACGCTTGTTCTCGCACTTCTGCACTCGCTAGACGCTTGTTCTCGCACTTCAGCACTCGCTGGACGCTTGTTCTCGCAATTCTGCACTCGCTGGACGCTTGTTCACGCAATTCTGCACTCCCTAGACGCTTGTTCTCGCACTTCTGCACTCGCTAGACGCTTGTTCTCGCACTTCTGCACTCGCTAGACGCTTGTTCTCGCACTTCTGCACTCGCTAGACGCTTGTTCTTGCAATTATGCACTCGCTAGACGCTTGTTCTCGCAATTCTGCACTCGCTAGACGCTTGTTCTTGAAATTCTGCACTCGCTAGACGCTTGTTCTCGCAATTCTGCACTCGCTTGACACTTGTTCTCGCAATTCTGCACTCGCTAGACGCTTGTTCTTGCAATTCGGCACTCACTAGACGCTTGTTCTCGCAGCTCTGCACTCGCTTGACACTTGTTCTCGCAATTCTGCACTCGCTAGAAGCTTGTTCTCGCAGTTTTGCACTCGTTAGACGCTTTTTCTCGCAATTCTGCATTCGCTAGACGCTTGTTCTCGCAATTCTGCACTTGCTAGACGCTTGTTCTCGCAATTCTGCACTCGCTAGACGCTTGTTCTCGCACTTCTGCACTCGCTAGACGCTTGTTCTCGCACTTGTGCACTCGCTAGACACTTGTTCTTGCACTTCTGCACTCACTAGACGCTTGTTCTTGCAATTCTGCACTCGCTAGACGCTTGTTCTTGCAATTCTGCACTCGCTAGATGCTTGTTCTCGCAATTCTGCACTCGCTAGACGCTTGTTCTTGAAATTCTGCACTCGCTAGACGCTTGTTCTCGCAATTCTGCACTCGCTTGACACTTGTTCTTGCAATTCTGCAGTCGCTAGACGCTTGTTCTCGCAATTCTGCACTCGCTTGACACTTGTTCTCGCAATTCTGCACTCGCTAGACACTTGTTCTTGCACTTCTGCACTCGCTAGACGCTTGTTCTTGCAATTCTGCACTCGCTAGACGCTTGTTCTCGCACTTCTGCACTCGCTGGACGCTTGTTCTCGCACTTCTGCACTCGCTGGACGCTTGTTCACGCAATTCTGCACTCACTAGACACTTGTTCTTGCAATTCTGCACTCGCTAGATGCTTGTTCTCACACTTCTGCACTCGCTAGACGCTTGTTCTCGCACTTCTGCACTCGCTAGACGCTTGTTCTTGCAATTATGCACTCGCTAGACGCTTGTTCTCGCAATTCTGCACTCGCTAGACGCTTGTTCTTGAAATTCTGCACTCGCTAGACGCTTGTTCTCGCAATTCTGCACTCGCTTGACACTTGTTCTCGCAATTCTGCACTCGCTAGACGCTTGTTCTTGCAATTCTGCACTCACTAGACGCTTGTTCTCGCAGCTCTGCACTCGCTTGACACTTGTTCTCGCAATTCTCCACTCGCTAGACGCTTGTTCTCGCAATTTTGCACTCGCTAGACGCTTGTTCTCGCACTGCTGCACTCGCTAGACGCTTGTTCTTGCAATTCTGCACTCCCTAGACGCTTGTTCTTGCAATTCTGCACTCGCTAGACGCTTGTTCTCGCAATTCTGCACTCGCTAGACGCTTGTTCTTGCAATTCTGCACTCCCTAGACGCTTGTTCTTGCAATTCTGCACTCGCTAGACGCTTGTTCTCGCAATTCTGCACTCGCTAGACGCTTGTTCTCGCAATTCTGCACTCGCTAGACGCTTGTTCTTGCACTTCTGCACTCGCTAGACGCTTGTTCTCGTAATTCTGCACTCGCTAGACGCTTGTTCTCGCAATTCTGCACTCGCTAGACGCTTGTTCTCGCACTTCTGCACTCGCTAGACGCTTGTTCTCGCAATTCTGCACTCGCTAGACGCTTGTTCTCGCAATTCTGCACTCGCTAGACAATTGTTCTCGCACTTCTGCACTCGCTAGACGCTTGTTCTCGCACTTCTGCACTCGCTGGACGCTTGTTCTCGCAATTCTGCACTCGCTGGACGCTTGTTCACGCAATTCTGCACTCACTAGACACTTGTTCTCGCACTTCTGCACTCGCTAGATGCTTGTTCTCGCACTTCTGCACTCGCTAGACGCTTGTTCTCGCACTTCTGCACTCGCTAGACGCTTGTTCTTGCAATTATGCACTCGCTAGACGCTTGTTCTCGCAATTCTGCACTCGCTAGACGCTTGTTCTTGAAATTCTGCACTCGCTAGACGCTTGTTCTCGCAATTCTGCACTCGCTTGACACTTGTTCTCGCAATTCTGCACTCGCTAGACGCTTGTTCTTGCAATTCTGCACTCACTAGACGCTTGTTCTCGCAGCTCTGCACTCGCTTGACACTTGTTCTCGCAATTCTCCACTCGCTAGACGCTTGTTCTCGCAATTTTGCACTCGCTAGACGCTTTTTCTCGCAATTCTGCACTCGCTAGACGCTTGTTCTCGCAATTCTGCACTTGCTAGACGCTTGTTCTCGCAATTCTGCACTCGCTAGACGCTTGTTCTCGCACTTCTGCACTCGCTAGACGCTTGTTCTCGCACTTGTGCACTCGCTAGACACTTGTTCTTGCACTTCTGCACTCGCTAGATGCTTGTTCTTGCAATTCTGCACTCGCTAGACACTTGTTCTTGCAATTCTGCACTCGCTAGACGCTTGTTCTCGCAATTCTGCACTCGCTAGACGCTTGTTCTTGAAATTCTGCACTCGCTAGACGCTTGTTCTCGCAATTCTGCACTCGCTTGACACTTGTTCTTGCAATTCTGCAGTCGCTAGACGCTTGTTCTCGCAATTCTGCACTCGCTAGACGCTTGTTCTCGCAATTCTGCACTCGCTAGACGCTTGTTCTCGCAATTCTGCACTCGTTAGACGCTTGTTCTCGCAATTCTGCACTCGCTAGACGATTGTTCTCGCACTTCTGCACTCGCTAGACGCTTGTTCTCGCACTTCTGCACTCGCTGGACGCTTGTTCTCGCAATTCTGCACTCGCTGGACGCATGTTCACGCAATTCTGCACTCGCTAGACGCTTGTTCTCGCACTTCTGCACTCGCTAGACGCTTGTTCTCGCACTTCTGCACTCGCTAAACGCTTGTTCTCGCACTTCTGCACTCGCTAGACGCTTGTTCTCGCACATCTGCACTCGCTAGACGCTTGTTCTTGAAATTCTGCACTCGCTAGACGCTTGTTCTCGCAATTCTGCACTCGCTAGACGCTTGTTCTTGAAATTCTGCACTCGCTAGACGCTTGTTCTCGCAATTCTGCACTCGCTTGACACTTGTTCTCGCAATTCTGCAGTCGCTAGACGCTTGTTCTCGCAATTCTGCACTCGCTAGACGCTTGTTCTCGCAATTCTGCACTCGCTAGACGCTTGTTCTCGCAATTCTGCACTCGCTAGACGATTGTTCTCGCACTTCTGCACTCGCTAGACGCTTGTTCTCGCACTTCTGCACTCGCTAGACGCTTGTTCTCGCAATTCTGCACTCGCTGGACGCTTGTTCACGCAATTCTGCACTCGCTAGACGCTTGTTCTCGCACTTCTGCACTCACTAGATGCTTGTTCTCGCACTTCTGCACTCGCTAGACGCTTATCTCGCACTTCTGCACTCGCTAGATGCTTGTTCTTGCAATTCTGCACTCGCTAGACGCTTGTTCTCACAATTCTGCACTCGCTAGACGCTTGTTCTTGAAATTCTGCACTCGCTAGATGCTTGTTCTCGCAATTCTGCACTCGCTTGACACTTGTTCTCGCAATTCTGCACTCGCTAGACGCTTGTTCTTGCAATTCTGCACTCACTAGACGCTTGTTCTCGCAGCTCTGCACTCGCTTGACACTTGTTCTCGCAATTCTGCACTCGCTAGACGCTTGTTCTCGCAATTTTGCACTCGCTAGACGCTTTTTCTCGCAATTCTGCACTCGCTAGACGCTTGTTCTCGCAATTCTGCACTCGCTAGACGCTTGTTCTCGCAATTCTGCACTCGCTAGACGCTTGTTCTCGCACTTCTGCACTCGCTAGACGCTTGTTCTCGCACTTGTGCACTCGCTAAACACTTGTTCTTGCACTTCTGCACTCGCTAGACGCTTGTTCTTGCAATTCTGCACTCGCTAGACGCTTGTTCTTGCAATTCTGCACTCGCTAGACGCTTGTTCTCGCAATTCTGCACTCGCTAGACGCTTGTTCTTGAAATTCTGCACTCGCTAGACGCTTGTTCTCGCAATTCTGCACTCGCTTGACACTTGTTCTTGCAATTCTGCAGTCGCTAGACGCTTGTTCTCGCAATTCTGCACTCGCTAGACGCTTGTTCTCGCAATTCTGCACTCGCTAGACGCTTGTTCTCGCAATTCTGCACTCGCTAGACGCTTGTTCTTGCAATTCTGCACTCGCTAGACGATTGTTCTCGCACTTCTGCACTCGCTAGACGCTTGTTCTCGCACTTCTGCACTCGCTAGACGCTTGTTCTTGCACTTCTGCACTCGCTAGACGCTTGTTCTCGCACTTCTGCACTCGCTGGACGCTTGTTCTCGCAATTCTGCACTCGCTGGACGCTTGTTCACGCAATTCTGCACTCCCTAGACGCTTGTTCTCGCACTTCTGCACTCGCTAGACGCTTGTTCTCGCACTTCTGCACTCGCTAGACGCTTGTTCTCGCACTTCTGCACTCGCTAGACGCTTGTTCTTGCAATTATGCACTCGCTAGACGCTTGTTCTCGCAATTCTGCACTCGCTAGACGCTTGTTCTTGAAATTCTGCACTCGCTAGACGCTTGTTCTCGCAATTCTGCACTCGCTTGACACTTGTTCTCGCAATTCTGCACTCGCTAGACGCTTGTTCTTGCAATTCGGCACTCACTAGACGCTTGTTCTCGCAGCTCTGCACTCGCTTGACACTTGTTCTCGCAATTCTGCACTCGCTAGAAGCTTGTTCTCGCAATTTTGCACTCGTTAGACGCTTTTTCTCGCAATTCTGCACTCGCTAGACGCTTGTTCTCGCAATTCTGCACTTGCTAGACGCTTGTTCTCGCAATTCTGCACTCGCTAGACGCTTGTTCTCGCACTTCTGCACTCGCTAGACGCTTGTTCTCGCACTTGTGCACTCGCTAGACACTTGTTCTTGCACTTCTGCACTCACTAGACGCTTGTTCTTGCAATTCTGCACTCGCTAGACGCTTGTTCTTGCAATTCTGCACTCGCTAGATGCTTGTTCTCGCAATTCTGCACTCGCTAGACGCTTGTTCTTGAAATTCTGCACTCGCTAGACGCTTGTTCTCGCAATTCTGCACTCGCTTGACACTTGTTCTTGCAATTCTGCAGTCGCTAGACGCTTGTTCTCGCAATTCTGCACTCGCTTGACACTTGTTCTCGCAATTCTGCACTCGCTAGACACTTGTTCTTGCACTTCTGCACTCGCTAGACGCTTGTTCTTGCAATTCTGCACTCGCTAGACGCTTGTTCTCGCACTTCTGCACTCGCTGGACGCTTGTTCTCGCACTTCTGCACTCGCTGGACGCTTGTTCACGCAATTCTG
This sequence comes from Closterium sp. Naga37s-1, assembly GCA_947471745.1. Taxonomy (NCBI): domain Eukaryota; kingdom Viridiplantae; phylum Streptophyta; class Zygnematophyceae; order Desmidiales; family Closteriaceae; genus Closterium; species Closterium sp. Naga37s-1. The sequence continues at coordinate 24,985 of CANJKZ010000209.1, read as the reverse complement.
CACTCACTAGACACTTGTTCTTGCAATTCTGCACTCGCTAGATGCTTGTTCTCACACTTCTGCACTCGCTAGACGCTTGTTCTCGCACTTCTGCACTCGCTAGACGCTTGTTCTTGCAATTATGCACTCGCTAGACGCTTGTTCTCGCAATTCTGCACTCGCTAGACGCTTGTTCTTGAAATTCTGCACTCGCTAGACGCTTGTTCTCGCAATTCTGCACTCGCTTGACACTTGTTCTCGCAATTCTGCACTCGCTAGACGCTTGTTCTTGCAATTCTGCACTCACTAGACGCTTGTTCTCGCAGCTCTGCACTCGCTTGACACTTGTTCTCGCAATTCTCCACTCGCTAGACGCTTGTTCTCGCAATTTTGCACTCGCTAGACGCTTTTTCTCGCAATTCTGCACTCGCTAGACGCTTGTTCTCGCAATTCTGCACTTGCTAGACGCTTGTTCTCGCAATTCTGCACTCGCTAGACGCTTGTTCTCGCACTTCTGCACTCGCTAGATGCTTGTTCTCGCACTTGTGCACTCGCTAGACACTTGTTCTTGCACTTCTGCACTCGCTAGACGCTTGTTCTTGCAATTCTGCACTCGCTAGACGCTTGTTCTTGCAATTCTGCACTCGCTAGACGCTTGTTCTCGCAATTCTGCACTCGCTAGACGCTTGTTCTTGAAATTCTGCACTCGCTAGACGCTTGTTCTCGCAATTCTGCACTCGCTTGACACTTGTTCTTGCAATTCTGCAGTCGCTAGACGCTTGTTCTCGCAATTCTGCACTCGCTAGACGCTTGTTCTTGCAATTCTGCACTCGCTAGACGCTTGTTCTCGCAATTCTGCACTCGCTAGACGCTTGTTCTCGCAATTCTGCACTCGCTAGACGATTGTTCTCGCACTTCTGCACTCGCTAGACGCTTGTTCTCGCACTTCTGCACTCGCTGGACGCTTGTTCTTGAAATTCTGCACTCGCTAGATGCTTGTTCTCGCAATTCTGCACTCGCTTGACACTTGTTCTCGCAATTCTGCACTCGCTAGACGCTTGTTCTTGCAATTCTGCACTCACTAGACGCTTGTTCTCGCAGCTCTGCACTCGCTTGACACTTGTTCTCGCAATTCTGCACTCGCTAGACGCTTGTTCTCGCAATTTTGCACTCGCTAGACGCTTTTTCTCGCAATTCTGCACTCGCTAGACGCTTGTTCTCGCAATTCTGCACTCGCTAGACGCTTGTTCTCGCAATTCTGCACTCGCTAGACGCTTGTTCTCGCACTTCTGCACTCGCTAGACGCTTGTTCTCGCACTTGTGCACTCGCTAAACACTTGTTCTTGCACTTCTGCACTCGCTAGACGCTTGTTCTTGCAATTCTGCACTCGCTAGACGCTTGTTCTTGCAATTCTGCACTCGCTAGACGCTTGTTCTCGCAATTCTGCACTCGCTAGACGCTTGTTCTTGAAATTCTGCACTCGCTAGACGCTTGTTCTCGCAATTCTGCACTCGCTTGACACTTGTTCTTGCAATTCTGCAGTCGCTAGACGCTTGTTCTCGCAATTCTGCACTCGCTAGACGCTTGTTCTCGCAATTCTGCACTCGCTAGACGCTTGTTCTCGCAATTCTGCACTCGCTAGACGCTTGTTCTTGCAATTCTGCACTCGCTAGACGATTATTCTCGCACTTCTGCACTCGCTAGACGCTTGTTCTCGCACTTCTGCACTCGCTAGACGCTTGTTCTCGCACTTCTGCACTCGCTAGACGCTTGTTCTCGCACTTCAGCACTCGCTGGACGCTTGTTCTCGCAATTCTGCACTCGCTGGACGCTTGTTCACGCAATTCTGCACTCCCTAGACGCTTGTTCTCGCACTTGTGCACTCGCTAGACGCTTGTTCTCGCACTTCTGCACTCGCTAGACGCTTGTTCTCGCACTTCTGCACTCGCTAGACGCTTGTTCTTGCAATTATGCACTCGCTAGACGCTTGTTCTCGCAATTCTGCACTCGCTAGACGCTTGTTCTTGAAATTCTGCACTCGCTAGACGCTTGTTCTCGCAATTCTGCACTCGCTTGACACTTGTTCTCGCAATTCTGCACTCGCTAGACGCTTGTTCTTGCAATTCGGCACTCACTAGACGCTTGTTCTCGCAGCTCTGCACTCGCTTGACACTTGTTCTCGCAATTCTGCACTCGCTAGAAGCTTGTTCTCGCAATTTTGCACTCGTTAGACGCTTTTTCTCGCAATTCTGCACTCGCTAGACGCTTGTTCTCGCAATTCTGCACTTGCTAGACGCTTGTTCTCGCAATTCTGCACTCGCTAGACGCTTGTTCTCGCACTTCTGCACTCGCTAGACGCTTGTTCTCGCACTTGTGCACTCGCTAGACACTTGTTCTTGCACTTCTGCACTCACTAGACGCTTGTTCTTGCAATTCTGCACTCGCTAGACGCTTGTTCTTGCAATTCTGCACTCGCTAGATGCTTGTTCTCGCAATTCTGCACTCGCTAGACGCTTGTTCTTGAAATTCTGCACTCGCTAGACGCTTGTTCTCGCAATTCTGCACTCGCTTGACACTTGTTCTTGCAATTCTGCAGTCGCTAGACGCTTGTTCTCGCAATTCTGCACTCGCTTGACACTTGTTCTCGCAATTCTGCACTCGCTAGACACTTGTTCTTGCACTTCTGCACTCGCTAGACGCTTGTTCTTGCAATTCTGCACTCGCTAGACGCTTGTTCTCGCACTTCTGCACTCGCTGGACGCTTGTTCTCGCACTTCTGCACTCGCTGGACGCTTGTTCACGCAATTCTGCACTCACTAGACACTTGTTCTTGCAATTCTGCACTCGCTAGATGCTTGTTCTCACACTTCTGCACTCGCTAGACGCTTGTTCTCGCACTTCTGCACTCGCTAGACGCTTGTTCTTGCAATTATGCACTCGCTAGACGCTTGTTCTCGCAATTCTGCACTCGCTAGACGCTTGTTCTTGAAATTCTGCACTCGCTAGACGCTTGTTCTCGCAATTCTGCACTCGCTTGACACTTGTTCTCGCAATTCTGCACTCGCTAGACGCTTGTTCTTGCAATTCTGCACTCACTAGACGCTTGTTCTCGCAGCTCTGCACTCGCTTGACACTTGTTCTCGCAATTCTCCACTCGCTAGACGCTTGTTCTCGCAATTTTGCACTCGCTAGACGCTTTTTCTCGCAATTCTGCACTCGCTAGACGCTTGTTCTCGCAATTCTGCACTTGCTAGACGCTTGTTCTCGCAATTCTGCACTCGCTAGACGCTTGTTCTCGCACTTCTGCACTCGCTAGACGCTTGTTCTCGCACTTGTGCACTCGCTAGACACTTGTTCTTGCACTTCTGCACTCGCTAGACGCTTGTTCTTGCAATTCTGCACTCGCTAGACGCTTGTTCTTGCAATTCTGCACTCGCTAGACGCTTGTTCTCGCAATTCTGCACTCGCTAGACGCTTGTTCTTGAAATTCTGCACTCGCTAGACGCTTGTTCTCGCAATTCTGCACTCGCTTGACACTTGTTCTTGCAATTCTGCAGTCGCTAGACGCTTGTTCTCGCAATTCTGCACTCGCTAGACGCTTGTTCTTGCAATTCTGCACTCGCTAGACGCTTGTTCTCGCAATTCTGCACTCGCTAGACGCTTGTTCTCGCAATTCTGCACTCGCTAGACGATTGTTCTCGCACTTCTGCACTCGCTAGACGCTTGTTCTCGCACTTCTGCACTCGCTGGACGCTTGTTCTCGCAATTCTGCACTCGCTGGACGCATGTTCACGCAATTCTGCACTCGCTAGACGCTTGTTCTCGCACTTCTGCACTCGCTAGACGCTTGTTCTCGCACTTCTGCACTCGCTAGACGCTTGTTCTCGCACTTCTGCACTCGCTAGATGCTTGTTCTCGCACTTCTGCACTCGCTAGACGCTTGTTCTTGAAATTCTGCACTCGCTAGACGCTTGTTCTCACAATTCTGCACTCGCTAGACGCTTGTTCTTGAAATTCTGCACTCGCTAGACGCTTGTTCTCGCAATTCTGCACTCGCTTGACACTTGTTCTCGCAATTCTGCAGTCGCTAGACGCTTGTTCTCGCAATTCTGCACTCGCTAGACGCTTGTTCTCGCAATTCTGCACTCGCTAGACGCTTGTTCTCGCAATTCTGCACTCGCTAGACGCTTGTTCTCGCAATTCTGCACTCGCTAGACGATTGTTCTCGCACTTCTGCACTCGCTAGACGCTTGTTCTCGCACTTCTGCACTCGCTAGACGCTTGTTCTCGCAATTCTGCACTCGCTGGATGCTTGTTCACGCAATTCAGCACTCGCTAGACGCTTGTTCTCGCACTTCTGCACTCGCTAGATGCTTGTTCTCGCACTTCTGCACTCGCTAGACGCTTGTTCTCGCACTTCTGCACTCGCTAGACGCTTGTTCTTGCAATTCTGCACTCGCTAGACGCTTGTTCTCGCAATTCTGCACTGCTAATGTTCTGCAATTCTGCACTCGCTAGACGCTTGTTCTCGCAATTCTGCACTCGCTAGACGCTTGTTCTTCGCAATTCTGCACTCGCTAGACGCTTGTTCTCGCAATTCTGCACTCGCTAGACGCTTGTTCTCGCAATTCTGCACTCGCTAGACGCTTGTTCTCGCAATTCTGCACTCGCTAGACGCTTGTTCTCGCAATTCTGCACTCGCTAGACGCTTGTTCTGCACTTCTTGCACTCGCTAGACGCTTGTTCTCGCACTCCTTGTGCACTCGCTAGACACTTGTTCTTGCACTTCTGCACTCGCTAGACGCTTGTTCTGCAATTCTGCACTCGCTAGACTGCTTGTTCTTGCAATTCTGCACTCGCTAGACGCTTGTTCTCGCAATTCTGCACTCGCTAGACGCTTGTTCTTGAAATTCTGCACTCGCTAGACGCTTGTTCTCGCAATTCTGCACTCGCTTGACACTTGTTCTTGCAATTCTGCAGTCCCTAGACGCTTGTTCTCGCAATTCTGCACTCGCTAGACGACTTGTTCTCGCAATTCGCACTCGCTAGACGCTTGTTCTTGCAATTCTGCACTCGCTAGACCGCTTGTTCTCGCAATTCTGCACTCGCTAGACGCTTGTTCTCGCAATTCTGCACTCGCTAGACGCTTGTTCTCGCAATTCTGCACTCGCTAGCTTCCGCTAGACGCTTGTTCTCGCAATTCTGCACTCGCTAGACGCTTGTTCTCGCAATTCTGCACTCGCTAGACGCTTGTTCTCGCACTTTGCACTCGCTAGACGCTTGTTCTCGCAATTCTGCACTCGCTAGACGCTTGTTCTACGCACTTCTGCACTCGCTAGACGCTTGTTCTCGCACTTCTGCACCTCGCTAGACGCTTGTTCTCGCAATTCTGCACTCGCTAGACGCTTGTTCTCGCAATTCTGCACTCGCTAGACGCTTGTTCTTGCAATTCTGCACTCGCTAGACGCTTGTTCTCGCAATTCTGCACTCGCTTGACACTTGTTTCTCTGCAATTCTGCACTCGCTAGACGCTTGTTCTCGCAATTCTGCACTCGCTAGACGCTTGTTCTCGCAATTCTGCACTCGCTAGACGCTTGTTCTCGCAATTCTGCACTCGCTAGGACGCTTGTTCTCGCAATTCTGCACTCGCTAGACGCTTGTTTCTGCACTTCTGCACTCGCTAGACGCTTGTTCTCGCACTTCTGCACTCGCTAGACGCTTGTTCTCGCAATTCTGCACTCGCTAGACGCTTGTTCTTGCACTTCTGCACTCGCTAGAACGCCTTGTTCTCGCAATTCTGCACTCGCTAGACGCTTGTCTCTGCAATTCCTGCACTCGCTAGATACGCTTGTTCTTGCAATTCTGCACTCGCTAGACGCTTGTTCTCGCAATTCTGCACTCGCTAGACGCTTGTTCTTGCAATTCTGCACTCGCTAGTACGCTTGTTTCTCGCAATTCTGCACTCGCTAGACGCTTGTTCTCGCAATTCTGCACTCGCTAGACGCTTGTTCCTCGCAAATTCTGCACCTCGCTAGGACACTTGTTCTCGCAATTCTGCACTCGCTGACACTGTTCTCGCACTTCTGCACTCGCTAGACGCTGTTCTTCGCAACTTCTGCACTCACTAGACGCTTGTTCTCGCACTTCTGACACTCCGCTAGACGCTTGTTCTCGCAATTCGCACTCGCTAGACGCTTGTTCTCGCAATTCTGCACTCGCTAGACGCTTGTTCTGCAATTCTGCCACTCGACTAGACGCTTGTTCTCGCAATTCTGCACTCGTAGATGCTTGTTCTCGCACTTCTGCACTCGCTAGACGCTTGTTCTCGCACTTCTGCACTCGCTAGACGCTTGTTCTTGCAACTTGCTGCACTCGCTAGACACTTGTTCTCGCAATCTGCACCGCTAGACGCTTGTTCTTGCAATTCTGCACTCGCTAGACGCTTGTTCTCGCAATTCTGCACTCGCTAGACGCTGGTTCTCGCAATTCTGCACTCGCTAGACGCTGTTCTGCAATTTCTGCACTCGCTAGACACTTGTTCTCGCAATTCGCACTCGCTAGACGCTTGTTCTCGCAATTCTGCACTCGCTAGACGCTTGTTCTCGCAATTCTGCACTCGCTAGACGCTTGTTCTCGCAATTCTGCACTCGCTAGACGCTTGTTCTCGCAATTCTGCACTCGCTAGACACTTGTTCTCGCAATTCTGCACTCGCTAGACGCTTGTTCTCGCACTTCTGCACTCGCTAGACGCTTGTTCTACGCAATTCTGCACTCGCTAGACGCTTGTTCTCGCAATTCTGCACTCGCTAGACGCTTGTTCTCGCAATTCTGCACTCGCTAGACGCTTGTTCTTCGCACTTCTGCACTCGCTAGACGCTTGTTCTCGCAATTCTGCACTCGCTTAGACACTTGTTCTCGCAATTCTGCACTCGCTAGACGCTTGTTCTCGCAATTCTGCACTCGCTAGACGCTTGTTCTCGCAATTCTGCACTCGCTAGACGCTTGTTCTCGCAATTCTGCACTCGCTAGACGCTTTGTTCTCGCAATTCTGCACTCGCTAGACGCTTGTTTCTCGCACTTCTGCACTCGCTAGACGCTTGTTCTCGCACTTCTGCACTCGCTAGACGCTTGTTCTCGCAATTCTGCACTCGCTAGACGCTTGTTCTCGCAATTCTGCACTCGCTAGACGCTTGTTCTCGCACTTCTGCACTCGCTAGACGCTTGTTCTCGCAATTCTGCACTCGCTAGACGATTGTTCTCGCACTTCTGCACTCGCTAGACGCTTGTTCTCGCACTTCTGCACTCGCTAGACGCTTGTTCTCGCAATTCTGCACTCGCTAGACGCTTGTTCTCGCAATTCTGCACTCGCTAGACGCTTGTTCTCGCACTTCTGCACTCGCTAGACGGCTTGTTCTCGCAATTCTGCACTCGCTGGACGCTTGTTCTACGCAATTCTGCACTCGCTAGACGCTTGTTCTCGGCACTTCTGCACTCGCTAGACTGCTTGTTCTCGCACTTCTGCACTCGCTAGGACGCTTGTTCTCGCACTTCTGCACTCGCTAGTACGCTTGTTCTTGCAATTCTGCACTCGCTAGACGCTTGTTCTCGCAATTCTGCACTCGCTAGACGCTTGTTCTTGCAATTCTGCACTCGCTAGACTGCTTGTTCTCGCACTTCTGCACTCGCTTGACACTTGTTCTCGCAATTCTGCACTCGCTAGACGCTTGTTCTCTGCAATTCTGCACTCGACTCGACGCTTGTTCTCGCAGCTCTGCACTCGCTTAGACACTTGTTCTCGCAATTCTGCACTCGCTAGACGCTTGTTCTCGCAATTCTGCACTCGCTAGACGCTTTTTCTCGCACTTCTGCACTCGCTAGACGCTTGTTCTCGCACTTCTTGCACTCGCTAGACGCTTGTTCTCGCAATTCTGCACTCGCTAGACGCTTGTTCTCGCACTTCTGCACTCGCTAGACGCTTGTTCTCGCACTTGTGCACTCGCTAGACACTTGTTCTTCGCACTTCTGCACTCGCTAGACTTGTTCTTGTTCTTGCAATTCTGCACTCGCTAGACGCTTGTTCTCGCAATTCTGCACTCGCTTGACACTTGTTCTCGCAATTCTGCACTCGCTAGACGCTTGTTCTCGCAATTCTGCACTCGCTAGACGCTTGTTCTCGCAATTCTGCACTCGCTAGACGCTTGTTCTCGCAATTCTGCACTCGCTAGACGCTTGTTCTCGCAATTCTGCACTCGCTAGACGCTTGTTCTCGCACTTCTGCACTCGCTAGACGCTTGTTCTCGCACTTCTGCACTCGCCTAGACGCTTGTTCTGCACTTCTGCACTCGCTAGACGCTTGTTCTCGCAATTCTGCACTCGCTAGACGCTTGTTCTTCGCACTTCTGCACTCGCTAGACGCTTGTTCTCGCACTTCTGCACTCGCTAGACGCTTGTTCTTGCAATTCTGCACTCGCTAGACGCTTGTTCTCGCAATTCTGCACTCGCTTAGACAGCTTGTTCTCGCAATTCTGCAGTCGCTAGACGCTTGTTCTCGCAATTCTGCACTCGCTAGACGCTTGTTCTCGCAATTCTGCACTCGCTAGACACTTGTTCTTGCAATTCTGCACTCGCTAGACGCTTGTTCTTGCAATTCTGCACTCGCTAGACGCTTGTTCTTCGCAATGGCTCACTAGACGCTTGTTCTCGCAGCTCTGCACTCGCTTGACACTTGTTCTCGCAATTCTGCACTCGCTAGAAGCTTGTTCTCGCAATTTTGCACTCGCTAGACGCTTTTTCTCGCAATTCTGCACTCGCTAGACGCTTGTTCTCGCAATTCTGCACTTGCTAGACGCTTGTTCTCGCAATTCTGCACTCGCTAGACGCTTGTTCTCGCACTTCTGCACTCGCTAGACGCTTGTTCTCGCACTTGTGCACTCGCCTAGACACTTGTTCTTGCACTTCTGCACTCGCTAGACGCTTTGTTCTTGCAATTCTGCACTCGCTAGACGCTTGTTCTTGCAATTCTGCACTCGCTAGACGCTTGTTCTCGCAATTCTGCACTCGCTAGACGCTTGTTCTTGAAATTCTGCACTCGCTAGACGCTTGTTCTCGCAATTCTGCACTCGCTTGACACTTGTTCTTGCAATTCTGCAGTCGCTAGACGCTTGTTCTCGCAATTCTGCACTCGCTTGACACTTGTTCTCGCAATTCTGCAATCGCTAGACGCTTGTTCTCGCACTTCTGCACTCGCTAGACGCTTGTTCTCGCACTTGTGCACTCGCTAGACACTTGTTCTTGCACTTCTGCACTCGCTAGACGCTTGTTCTTGCAATTCTGCACTCGCTAGATGCTTGTTCTTGCAATTCTGCACTCGCTAGACGCTTGTTCTCGCAATTCTGCACTCGCTAGACGCTTGTTCTTGAAATTCTGCACTCGCTAGCCGCTTGTTCTCGCAATTCTGCACTCGCTGACACTTGTTCTTGCAATTCTGCAGTCGCTAGACGCTTGTTCTCGCAATTCTGCACTCGCTAGACGCTTGTTCTCGCAATTCTGCACTCGCTAGACGCTTGTTCTCGCAATTCTGCACTCGCTAGACGCTTGTTCTCGCAATTCTGCACTCGCTAGACGATTGTTCTCGCACTTCTGCACTCGCTAGACGCTTGTTCTCGCACTCCTGCACTCGCTAGACGCTTGTTCTCGCACTTCTGCACTCGCTAGACGCTTGTTCTCGCACTTCTGCACTCGCTGGACGCTGTTCTCGCAATTCTGCACTCGCTGGACGCTTGTTCTACGCAATTCTGCACTCGCTAGACGCTTGTTCATCGCACTTCTGCACTCGCTAGACGCTTGTTCTCGCACTTCTGCACTCGCTAGACGCTTGTTCTCGCACTTCTGCACTCGCTAGACGCTTGTTCTCGCACTTCTGCACTCGCTAGCTTGTTCTGCATTTCGCACTCGCTAGACGCTTGTTCTCGCAATTCTGCACTCGCTAGACGCTTGTTCTTGAAATTCTGCACTCGCTAGACGCTTGTTCTCGCAATTCTGCACTCGCTTGACACTTGTTCTCGCAATTCTGCACTCGCTAGACGCTTGTTCTTGCAATTCGGCACTCACTAGACGCTTGTTCTCGCAGCTCTGCACTCGCTTGACACTTGTTCTCGCAATTCTGCACTCGCTAGAAGCTTGTTCTCGCAATTTTGCACTCGCTAGACGCTTTTTCTCGCAATTCTGCACTCGCTAGATGCTTGTTCTCGCAATTCTGCACTTGCTAGATGCTTGTTCTCGCAATTCTGCACTCGCTAGATGCTTGTTCTCGCAATTCTGCACTCGCTAGACGCTTGTTCTCGCACTTCTGCACTCGCTAGACGCTTGTTCTCGCACTTGTGCACTCGCTAGACACTTGTTCTTGCACTTCTGCACTCGCTAGACGCTTGTTCTTGCAATTCTGCACTCGCTAGACGCTTGTTCTTGCAATTCTGCACTCGCTAGACGCTTGTTCTCGCAATTCTGCACTCGCTAGACGCTTGTTCTTGAAATTCTGCACTCGCTAGACGCTTGTTCTCGCAATTCTGCACTCGCTTGACACTTGTTCTTGCAATTCTGCAGTCGCTAGACGCTTGTTCTCGCAATTCTGCACTCGCTTGACACTTGTTCTCGCAATTCTGCACTCGCTAGACACTTGTTCTTGCACTTCTGCACTCGCTAGACGCTTGTTCTTGCAATTCTGCACTCGCTAGACGCTTGTTCTTGCAATTCTGCACTCGCTAGACGCTTGTTCTCGCAATTCTGCACTCGCTTGACGCTTGTTCTCGCAATTCTGCACTCGCTAGACGCTTGTTCTCGCAATTCTGCACTCGCTAGACGCTTGTTCTCGCAATTCTGCACTCGCTAGACGCTTGTTCTCGCAATTCTGCACTCGCTAGATGCTTGTTCTCGCAATTCTGCACTCGCTAGACGCTTGTTCTCGCAATTCTGCACTCGCTAGACGCTTGTTCTCGCAATTCTGCACTCGCTAGACGCTTGTTCTCGCAATTCTGCACTCGCTAGACGCTTGTTCTTGCAATTCTGCACTCGCTAGACGCTTGTTCTCGCAATTCTGCACTCGCTAGACGCTTGTTCTCGCAATTCTGCACTCGCTAGACGCTTGTTCTCGCAATTCTGCACTCGCTAGACGCTTTGTTCTCGCAATTCTGCACTCGCTAGACGCTTGTTCTCGCAATTCTGCACTCGCTAGACGCTTGTTCTTCGCAATTCTGCACTCGCTAGACGCTTGTTCTCGCAATTCTGCACTCGCTAGACGCTTGTTCTCGCACTTCTGCACTCGCTAGACGCTTGTTTCTCGCAATCTGCACTCGCTAGGACAGCTTGTTTCTTGCAATTCTGCACTCGCTAGACGCTTGTTCTTGCAATTCTGCACTCGCTAGACGCTTGTTCTCGCAATTCTGCACTCGCTTGACACTTGTTCTCGCAAATCTGCACTCGCTAGACGCTTGATCTCCCAATTGTGCACTTGCTAGACGCTTGTTCTCGCAATTCTGCACTCGCTAGACGCTTGTTCTCGCAATTCTGCACTCGCTAGACGCTTGTTCTCGCAATTCTGCACTCGCTAGACGCTTGCTCTTGCAATTTTGCACTCGCTAGACGCTTGCTCTTGCAATTCCGCACTCACTAGACGCTTGCTCTTGCAATTCCGCACTCACTAGACGCTTGTTCTCGCAATTCTGCACTCACGAGACGCTTGTTCTCGCAATTCTGCACTCCCAAGACGCTTGTTCTCGCACTGCTGCACTCGCTAGACGCTTGTTCTTTCAATTCTGCACTCCCTAGACGCTTGTTCTTGCAATTCTGCACTCGCTAGACGCTTGTTCTCGCAATTCTGCACTCGCTAGACGCTTGTTCTTGCAATTCTGCACTCCCTAGACGCTTGTTCTTGCAATTCTGCACTCGCTAGACGCTTGTTCTCGCAATTCTGCACTCGCTAGACGCTTGTTCTCGCAATTCTGCACTCGCTAGACGCTTGTTCTTGCACTTCTGCACTCGCTAGACGCTTGTTCTCGCAATTCTGCACTCGCTAGACGCTTGTTCTCGCAATTCTGCACTCGCTAGACGCTTGTTCTCGCACTTCTGCACTCGCTAGACGCTTGTTTTCGCAATTCTGCACTCGCTAGACGCTTGTTCTCGCAATTCTACACTCGCTAGACAATTGTTCTCGCACTTCTGCACTCGCTAGACGCTTGTTCTCGCACTTCTGCACTCGCTGGATGCTTGTTCTCGCAATTCTGCACTCGCTGGACGCTTGTTCACGCAATTCTGCACTCGCTAGACGCTTGTTCTCGCACTTTTGCACTCGCTAGACGCTTGTTCTCGCACTTCTGCACTCGCTAGACGCTTGTTCTCGCACTTCTGCACTCGCTAGACGCTTGTTCTCGCAATTCTGCACTCGCTAGACGCTTGTTCTCGCAATTCTGCACTCGCTAGACGATTGTTCTCGCACTTCTGCACTCGCTAGACGCTTGTTCTCGCAATTCTGCACTCGCTAGACACTTGTTCTTGCAATTCTGCACTCACTAGACGCTTTTTTCTCGCAGCTCTGCACACGCTTGACACTTGTTCTCGCAATTCTGCACTCGCTAGACGCTTGTTCTCGCAATTTTGCACTCGCTAGACGCTTTTTCTCGCAATTCTGCACTCGCCAGACGCTTGTTCTCGCAATTCTGCACTTGCTAGACGCTTGTTCTCGCAATTCTACACTCGCTAGACGCTTGTTCTCGCACTTCTGCACTCGCTAGACGCTTGTTCTCGCACTTGTGCACTCGCTAGACACTTGTTCTTGCACTTCTGCACTCGCTGGACGCTTGTTCTTGCAATTCTGCACTCGCTAGATGCTTGTTCTTGCAATTCTGCACTCGCTAGACGCTTGTTCTCGCAATTCTGCACTCGCTAGACGCTTGTTCTTGAAATTCTGCACTCGCTAGACGCTTGTTCTCGCAATTCTGCACTCGCTTGACACTTGTTCTCGCAATTCTGCAGTCGCTAGACGCTTGTTCTCGCAATTCTGCACTCGCTAGATGCTTGTTCTCGCAATTCTGCACTCGCTAGACGCTTGTTCTCGCAATTCTGCACTCGCTAGACGCTTGTTCTCCCAATTCTGCACTCGCTAGACGATTGTTCTCGCACTTCTGCACTCGCTAGACGCTTGTTCTCGCACTTCTGCACTCGCTGGACGCTTGTTCTCGCAATTCTGCACTCGCTGGACGCTTGTTCACGCAATTTTGCACTCGCTAGACGCTTGTTCTCGCACTTCTGCACTCGCTAGACGCTTGTTCTCGCACTTCTGCACTCGCTAGACGCTTGTTCTCGCACTTCTGCACTCGCTAGACGCTTGTTCTCGCAATTCTGCACTCGCTAGACGCTTGTTCTTAAAATTCTGCACTCGCTAGACGCTTGTTCTCGCACTTGTGCACTCGCTAGACACTTGTTCTTGCACTTCTGCACTCGCTAGACGCTTGTTCTTGCAATTCTGCACTCGCTAGACGCTTGTTCTTGCAATTCTGCACTCGCTAGACGCTTGTTCTCGCAATTCTGCACTCGCTAGACGCTTGTTCTTGAAATTCTGCACTCGCTAGACGCTTGTTCTCGCAATTCTGCACTCGCTTGACACTTGTTCTTGCAATTCTGCAGTCGCTAGACGCTTGTTCTCGCAATTCTGCACTCGCTTGACACTTGTTCTCGCAATTCTGCACTCGCTAGACACTTGTTCTTGCACTTCTGCACTCGCTAGACGCTTGTTCTTGCAATTCTGCACTCGCTAGACGCTTGTTCTTGCAATTCTGCACTCGCTAGACGCTTGTTCTCGCAATTCTGCACTCGCTTGACACTTGTTCTCGCAATTCTGCACTCGCTAGACGCTTGTTCTCGCAATTCTGCACTCGGTATACGCTTGTTCTCGCAATTCTGCACTCGCTAGATGCTTGTTCTCACAATTCTGCACTCGTTAGACGCTTGTTCTTGCAATTTCGCACATCGCTAGGCGCTTGTTCTCGCAATTTGCCCTCGCTAGGCACTTGTTCTTGCAATTATGCACTCGCTAGAGACGCTTGTTCTTGCAATTCTGCACTCGCTACGCTTGTTCTTGCAATTCTGCACTCGCAAGATGCTTGTTCTCGCAATTCTGCACCATCGCAAGATGCGCTTGTTCTCTCAGCAAATTCTGCACTCTGCTAGACGCTTGTTCTTGCAATTCTGCACTCGCTAGACGCTTTGTCCTAGACGCTTGTTCTTGCAATTCTGCACTCGCTAGACGCTTGTTCTTGCAATTCTGCACTCGCTAGACGCTTGTTCTCGCAATTCTGCACTCGCTAGACGCTTGTTCTCGCAATTCTGCACTCGCTAGACGCTTGTTCTCGCAATTCTGCACTCGCTAGACGCTTGTTCTCGCAATTCTGCACTCGCTAGACGCTTGTTCTCGCAATTCTGCACTCGCTAGACGCTTGTTCTCGCAATTCTGCACTCGCTAGACGCTTGTTCTCGCAATTCTGCACTCGCTAGACGCTTGTTCTTGCAATTCTGCACTCGCTAGACGCTTGTTCTTGCAATTCTGCACTCGCTAGACGCTTGTTCTCGCAATTCTGCACTCGCTAGACGCTTGTTCTCGCAATTCTGCACTCGCTAGACGCTTGTTCTCGCACTTCTGCACTCGCTAGACGCTTGTTCTCGCAATTCTGCACTCGCTAGACGCTTGTTCTTGCAATTCTGCACTCGCTAGACGCTTGTTCTCGCAATTCTGCACTCGCTAGACGCTTGTTCTTGCAATTCTGCACTCGCTAGACGCTTGTTCTCGCAATTCTGCACTCGCTAGACGCTTGTTCTCGCAATTCTGCACTCGCTAGACGCTTGTTCTCGCAATTCTGCACTCGCTAGACGCTTGTTCTTGCAATTCTGCACTCGCTAGACGCTTGTTCTCGCAATTCTGCACTCGCTAGACGCTTGTTCTCGCAATTCTGCACTCGCTAGACGCTTGTTCTCGCACTTCTGCACTCGCTAGACGCTTGTTCTCGCAATTCTGCACTCGCTAGACGCTTGTTCTCGCAATTCTGCACTCGCTAGACGCTTGTTCTCGCAATTCTGCACTCGCTAGACGCTTGTTCTCGCAATTCTGCACTCGCTAGACGCTTGTTCTCGCAATTCTGCACTCGCTAGACGCTTGTTCTCGCACTTCTGCACTCGCTAGACGCTTGTTCTCGCACTTCTGCACTCGCTAGACGCTTGTTCTCGCAATTCTGCACTCGCTAGACGCTTGTTTCTCGCAATTCTGCACTCAGCTAGACGCTTGTTCTCGCAATTCTGCACTTCGCTAGACGCGTTGTTCTCGCAATTCTGCACTCGCTAGACGCTTGTTCTCGCAATTCTGCACTCGCTAGACGCTTGTTCTCGCAATTCTGCACTTCGCTAGACGACTTGTTCTCGCAATTCTGCACTCGCTAGACGACTTGTTCTCGCAATTCTGCACTCGCTAGACGCTTGTTCTCGCAACTTCTGCACTCGCTTGACAGCTTGTTCTCGCAATTCTGCACTCGCTAGAACGCTTGTTCACGCATTCTGCACTCGCTAGACGCTTGTTCTCGCAATTCTGCACTCGCTAGACGCTTGTTCTCGATTGCACTTCTGCACTCAGCTTAGACGCTTGTTCTCGCACATTCTGCACTCGCTAGACGCTTGTTTCTCGCAATTCTGCACTCGCTGGACCCTTGTTCCTCGCAATGCCTGCACTCGCTAGACGCTTGTTCTTGCAATTCTGCACTCGCTAGACGCTTGTTCTTGCAATTCTGCACCTCGCTAGACGCTTGTTCTCGCAATTCTGCACTCGCTAGACGCTTGTTCTTGCAATTCTGCACTCGCTAGACGCTTGTTCTCGCAATTCTGCACTCGCTTGACACTTGTTCTCGCAATTCTGCAGTCGCTAGAGCTTGTTCTCGCAATTCTGCACTCGCTAGACGCTTGTTCTCGCAATTCTGCACTCGCTAGACGCTTGTTCTCGCAATTCTTGCACTCGCTAGACGCTTGTTCTCCGCAATTCTGCACTCGCTAGACGCTTGTTCTCGGCACTTCTGCACTCGCTAGACGCTTTGTTCTCGCAATTCTGCACTCGCTGGACGCTTGTTCTCGCAATTCTGCACTCGAGGACGCTTGTTCACGCAATTCTGCACTCGCTAGACGCTTGTTCTCGCAATTCTGCACTCGCTAGACGCTTGTTCTCGCAATTCTGCACTCGCTAGAAGCTTGTTCTCGCACTTCTGCACTCGCTAGACGCTTGTTCTTGCACTTCTGCACTCGCTAGACGCTTGTTCTTCGCAACTTCTGCACTCGCTAGACGCTTGTTCTCGCAATTCTGCACTCGCTAGACGCTTGTTCTGCAATTCTGCACTCGCTAGACGCTTGTTCTCGCAATTCTGCACTCGCTAGACGCTTGTTCTTGCAATTCTGCACTCGCTAGACGCTTGTTCTCGCAATTCTGCACTCGCTAGACACTTGTTCTTGCAATTCTGCACTCGCTAGACGCTTGTTCTCGCAATTCTGCACTCGCTAGACGCTTGTTCTCGCAATTCTGCACTCGCTAGACGCTTGTTCTCGCAATTCTGCACTCGCTAGACGCTTGTTCTCGCAATTCTGCACTCGCTAGACGCTTGTTCTCGCAATTCTGCACTCGCTAGACGCTTGTTCTCGCAATTCTGCACTCGCTAGACGCTTGTTCTCGCAATTCTGCACTCGCTAGACGCTTGTTCTCGCAATTCTGCACTCGCTAGACGCTTGTTCTCGCAATTCTGCACTCGCTAGACGCTTGTTCTTGCAATTCTGCACTCGCTAGACGCTTGTTCTCGCAATTCTGACTTCTTCGCAATTTCTGCACTCGCTAGACGCTTGTTCATCGCAATTCTGCACTCGCTAGACGCTTGTTCTCGCAATTCTGCACTCGCTAGACGCTTGTTCTCGCAATTCTTGCACTCGCTAGACGCTTGTTCTCGCAATTCTGCACTTCGCTAGACGCTTGTTCTCCCAATTCTGCACTCGCTAGATGCTTGTTCTTGCAATTCTGCACTCGCTAGACGCTTGCTTCTCACAATTCTGCACTCACTCGTGACGCTTGTTCTTGCAATTCTGCACTCGCTGAACGCTTGTTCTGCAATTCTGCACTCGCTAGACGCTTGTTCTCGCAATTCTGCACTCGCTAGACGCTTGTTCTCGAAAGTTCTGCACTCGCTAGACGCTTGTTCTCGCCAATTCTGCACTGCTAGACGCTTGTTCTCGCAATCTGCACTCGCTAGACGCTTGTTCTCGCAATTCTGCACTCGCTAGACACTTGTTCTCGCAATTCTGCACTCGCTAGACGCTTGTTCTTGCACTTCTGCACTCGCTAGACGCTTGTTCTTGCAATTCTGCACTCGCTAGACGCTTGTTCTGCAATTCTGCACTCGCTAGACGCTTGTTCTCGCAATTCTGCACTCGCTAGACACTTGTTCTCGCAATTCTGCACTCGCTACGACGCTTGTTCTCGCAATTCTGCACTCGCTAGACGCTTGTTCTCGCAATTCTGCACTCGCTAGACGCTTGTTCTCGCAATTCTGCACTCGCTAGACGCTTGTTCTCGCAATTCTGCACTCGCTAGACGCTTGTTCTCGCAATTCTGCACTCGCTAGACGCTTGTTCTCGCAATTCTGCACTCGCTAGACGCTTGTTCTCGCAATTCTGCACTCGCTAGACGCTTGTTCTCGCAATTCTGCACTCGCTAGACGCTTGTTCTCGCAATTCTGCACTCGCTAGACGCTTGTTCTCGCAATTCTGCACTCGCTAGACGCTTGTTCTCGCAATTCTGCACTCGCTAGACGCTTGTTCTCGCAATTCTGCACTCGCTAGACGCTTGTTCTCGCAATTCTGCACTCGCTAGACGCTTGTTCTCGCACTTCTGCACTCGCTAGACGCTTGTTCTCGCAATTCTGCACTCGCTAGACGCTTGTTCTCGCAATTCTGCACTCGCTAGACGCTTGTTCTCGCAATTCTGCACTCGCTAGACGCTTGTTCTCGCACTTCTGCACTCGCTAGACGCTTGTTCTCGCAATTCTGCACTCGCTAGACGCTTGTTCATCGCAATTCTGCACTCGCTAGACGCTTTTGTTTCTCGCACTTCTGCACTCGCTAGACGCTTGTTCTCGCAATTCTGCACTCGCTAGACGCTTGTTCTCGCAATTCTGCCACTCGCTAGACGCTTGTTCTCGCAATTCTGCACTCGCTAGACGCTTCCTCCTTTCACTCGCAATTCTGCACTCGCCTAGCGCTTGTTCTCGCAATTCTGCACTTGCTAGACGCTTGTTCTCGCAATTCTGCACTCGCTAGACGCTTGTTCTCGCAATTCTGCACGTCGCTAGACGCTTGTTCTCGCAATTCTGCACTCGCTAGACGACTGTCCGCAATTCTGCACCGCTAGACGCTTGTTCTCGCAATTCTGCACTCGCTAGACGCTTGTTCTCGCAATTCTGCACTCGCTAGACGCTTGTTCTTGCAATTCTGCACTCGCTAGACGCTTGTTCTTCGCAATTCTGCACTCGCTAGACGCTTGTTCTCTGCACTTCTGCACTCGCTAGACGCTTGTTCTCGCAATTCTGCACTCGCTAGGATGCTTGTTCTTGCAATTCTGCACTCGCTAGACGCTTGTTCTCGCAATTCTGCACTCGCTACGCTTGTTCTTGCAATTCTGCACTCGCTAGACGCTTGTTCTCGCAATTCTGCACTCGCTAGACGCTTGTTCTCGCAATTCTGCACTCGCTAGACGCTTGTTCTCGCAATTCTGCACTCGCTAGACGCTTGTTCTCGCAATTCTGCACTCGCTAGACGCTTGTTCTCGCAATTCTGCACTCGCTAGACGCTTGTTCTCGCAATTCTGCACTCGCTAGACGCTTGTTCTCGCAATTCTGCACTCGCTAGACGCTTGTTCTCGCAATTCTGCACTCGCTAGACGCTTGTTCTCGCAATTCTGCACTCGCTAGACGCTTGTTCTCGCAATTCTGCACTCGCTAGACGCTTGTTCTCGCAATTCTGCACTCGCTAGACGCTTGTTCTCGCAATTCTGCACTCGCTAGACGCTTGTTCTCGCACTTCTGCACTCGCTAGACGCTTGTTTCTTGCAATTCTGCACTCGCTAGACGCTTGTTCTCGCAATTCTGCACTCGCTAGACGCTTGTTCTCTCAATTCTGCACTCGCTAGACGCTTGTTCTCGCAATTCTGCACTCGCTAGACGCTTGTTCTCGCACTTCTGCACTCGCCTAGACGCTTGTTCTCGCAGCTTCTGCACTCGCTAGACACTTGTTCTCGCAATTCTGCAATCGCTAGACGCTTGTCTAACTTGCATCGCTAGACGCTTGTTCTCGCAATTCTGCACTCGCTAGACGCTTGTTCTCGCAATTCGGCACTCGCTAGACGCTTGTTCTCGCAATTCTGCACTCGCTAGACGCTTGTTCTCGCAATTCTGCACTCGCTAGACGCTTGTTCTCGCACTTTTGCACTCGCTAGACGACTTGTTCTCGCAATTCTGCACTCGCTAGACGCTTGTTCTCGCAATTCTGCACTCGCTAGACGCTTGTTCTCGCAATTCTGCACTCGCTAGACGCTTGTTCTTGCAATCTGCACTCGCTAGACGCTTGTTCTCCAATGCTGCACTCGCTTAGACCACTTGTTCTCGAATTTCTGCAGTTCGCTAGACGCTTGTTCTGCACTCTGCACTCGCGTAGACGCCTGTCTCGCAATTGTTCCCCCCCCCCCTCCGCAATTCTGCACTCACTAGATGCTTGTTCTCGCAATTCTACACTCGCTATACGCTTGCTCTCACAATTCTGCACTCACCTAGACGCTTGTTCTTCGCATTCTGCACTCGCTAGACGATTTGTTCTTGCAATTCTGCACTCGCTAGACGCTCTGTTCTCGCAATTCTGCACTCGCTTGACACTTGTTCTCGCAAATCTGCACTCGCTAGGACGCTTGTTCTCCCAATTGTGCACTCTGCTAGACGCTTGTTCTCGCAACTTCTGCACTCGCTAGACGCTTGTTCTCGCAATTCTGCACTCGCTAGACGCTTGTTCTCGCAACTCTGTCACTCGCTAGACGCTTGTTCTCGCAATTCTGCACTCGCTAGACGCTTGCTCTTGCACTCCGCACTCTCACTTAGATGCTTTGCTCTTGCAATCCGCACTCACTAGACGCTTGTTCTTGAAATTCTGCACTCGCGAGACGCTTGTTCTCGCAATTCTGCCACTCCCAAGACGCTTGTTCTCTGCACTGCTGCACTCGCTAGACGCTTGTTCTTTCAATTCTGCACTCCCTAGACGCTTGTTCTTGCAATTCTGCACTCGCTAGACGCTTGTTCTCGCAATTCTGCACTCGCTGACGCTTGTTTCTTGCAATTCTGCACTCCTAGACGCTTGTTCTTGCAATTCTGCACTCGCTAGACGCTTGTTCTCGCAATTCTGCACTCGCTAGACGCTTGTTCTCGCAATTCTGCACTCGCTAGACGCTTGTTCTCGCAATTCTGCACTCGCTAGACGCTTGTTCTCGCAATTCTGCACTCGCTAGACGCTTGTTCTCGCACTTCTGCACTCGCTAGACGCTTGTTCTCGCAATTCTGCACTCGCTAGACGCTTGTTCTCGCACTTCTGCACTCGCTAGACGCTTGTTCTCGCAATTCTGCACTCGCTAGACGCTTGTTCTCGCAATTCTGCACTCGCTAGACGCTTGTTCTCGCAATTCTGCACTCGCTAGACGCTTGTTCTCGCAATTCTGCACTCGCTAGACGCTTGTTCTCGCAATTCTGCACTCGCTAGACGCTTGTTCTCGCAATTCTGCACTCGCTAGACGCTTGTTCTCGCAATTCTGCACTCGCTAGACGCTTGTTCTCGCAATTCTGCACTCGCTAGACGCTTGTTCTCGCAATTCTGCACTCGCTAGACGCTTGTTCTCGCAATTCTGCACTCGCTTGACGCTTGTTCTCGCAATTCTGCACTCGCTAGACGCTTGTTCTTGCAATTCTGCACTCGCTAGACGCTTGTTCTCGCAATTCTGCACTCGCTAGACACTTGTTCTCGCAATTCTGCACTCGCTAGACGCTTGTTCTCGCAATTCTGCACTCGCTAGACGCTTGTTCTCGCAATTCTGCACTCGCTAGACGCTTGTTCTCGCAATTCTGCACTCGCTAGACGCTTGTTCTCGCAATTCTGCACTCGCTAGACGCTTGTTCTCGCACTTCTGCACTCGCTAGACGCTTGTTCTCGCACTTCTGCACTCGCTAGACACTTGTTCTTGCACTTCTGCACTCGCTAGACGCTTGTTCTTGCAATTCTGCACTCGCTAGACGCTTGTTCTTGCAATTCTGCACTCGCTAGACGCTTGTTCTCGCAATTCTGCACTCGCTAGACGCTTGTTCTTGCAATTCTGCACTCGCTAGACGCTTGTTCTCGCAATTCTGCACTCGCTAGACACTTGTTCTCGCAATTCTGCACTCGCTAGACGCTTGTTCTCGCAATTCTGCACTCGCTAGACGCTTGTTCTCGCAATTCTGCACTCGCTAGACGCTTGTTCTCGCAATTCTGCACTCGCTAGACGCTTGTTCTTGCAATTCTGCACTCGCTAGACGCTTGTTCTCGCAATTCTGCACTCGCTAGACGCTTGTTCTCGCAATTCTGCACTCGCTAGACGCTTGTTCTCGCAATTCTGCACTCGCTAGACGCTTGTTCTCGCAATTCTGCACTCGCTAGACGCTTGTTCTCGCAATTCTGCACTCGCTAGACGCTTGTTCTCGCAATTCTGCACTCGCTAGACGCTTGTTCTCGCAATTCTGCACTCGCTAGACGCTTGTTCTCGCAATTCTGCACTCGCTAGACGCTTGTTCTTGCAATTCTGCACTCGCTAGACGCTTGTTCTCGCAATTCTGCACTCGCTAGACGCTTGTTCTCGCAATTCTGCACTCGCTAGACGCTTGTTCTCGCAATTCTGCACTCGCTAGACGCTTGTTCTCGCAATCTGCACTCGCTAGACGCTTGTTCTCGCAATTCTGCACTCGCTAGACGCTTGTTCTTGCAATTCTGCACTCGCTAGACGCTTGTTCTCGCAATTCTGCACTCGCTAGACGCTTGTTCTCGCAATTCTGCACTCGCTAGACGCTTGTCTCTCGCAATTCTGCACTCGCTAGACGCTTGTTCTCGCACTTCTGCACTCGCTAGACGCTTGTTCTTGCAATTCTGCACTCGCTAGACGCTTGTTCTCGCAATTCTGCACTCGCTAGACGCTTGTTTCTCGCAATTCTGCACTCGCTAGACGCTTGTTCTCGCAATTCTGCACTCGCTAGACGCTTGTTCTCGCAATTCTGCACTCGCTAGACGCTTGTTCTCGCAATTCTGCACTCGCTAGACGCTTGTTCTCGCAATTCTGCACTCGCTAGACGCTTGTTCTTGCAATTCTGCACTCGCTAGACGCTTGTCTTGCAATTCTGCACTCGCTAGACGCTTTTGCTCGCAATTCTGCACTCGCTAGACGCTTGTTCTCGCAATTCTGCACTCGCTAGACGCTTGTTCTCGCAATTCTGCACTCCTAGACGCTTGTTCTCGCAATTCTGCACTCGCTAGACGCTTGTTCTTGCAATTCTGCACTCGCTAGACGCTTGTTCTCGCAATTCTGCACTCGCTAGACGCTTGTTCTCGCAATTCTGCACTCGCTAGACGCTTGTTCTTGCAATTCTGCACTCGCTAGACGCTTGTTCTCGCAATTCTGCACTCGCTAGACGCTTGTTCTCGCAATTCTGCACTCGCTAGACGCTTGTTCTCGCAATTCTGCACTCGCTAGACGCTTGTTCTTGCAATTCTGCACTCGCTAGACGCTTGTTCTCGCAATTCTGCACTCGCTAGACGCTTGTTCTCGCAATTCTGCACTCGCTAGACGCTTGTTCTCGCACTTCTGCACTCGCTAGACGCTTGTTCTCGCAATTCTGCACTCGCTAGACGCTTGTTCTCGCAATTCTGCACTCGCTAGACGCTTGTTCTCGCATTCTGCACTCGCTAGACGCTTGTTCTCGCAATTCTGCACTCGCTGGACGCTTGTTCTCGCAATTCTGCACTCGCTAGACGCTTGTTCTCGCAATTCTGCACTCGCTAGACGCTTGTTCTCGCAATTCTGCACTCGCTAGACGCTTGTTCTCGCAATTCTGCACTCGCTAGACGCTTGTTCTCGCAATTCTGCACTCGCTAGACGCTTGTTCTCGCAATTCTGCACTCGCTAGACGCTTGTTCTCGCAATTCTGCACTCGCTAGACGCTTGTTCTCGCAATTCTGCACTCGCTAGACGCTTGTTCTCGCAATTCTGCACTCGCTAGACGCTTGTTCTCGCAATTCTGCACTCGCTAGACGCTTGTTCTCGCAATTCTGCACTCGCTAGACGCTTGTTCTCGCAATTCTGCACTCGCTAGACGCTTGTTCTCGCAATTTTGCACTCGCTAGACGCTTGTTCTCGCAATTCTGCACTCGCTAGACGCTTGTTCTCGCAATTCTGCACTCGCTAGACGCTTGTTCTCGCAATTCTGCACTCGCTAGACGCTTGTTCTCGCACTTCTGCACTCGCTAGACGCTTGTTCTCGCAATTCTGCACTCGCTAGACATTCTTGCACTTCTGCACTCGCTAGACGCTTGTTCTTGCAATTCTGCACTCGCTAGACGCTTGTTCTTCGCAATTCTGCACTCGCTAGACGCTTGTTCTCGCAATTCTGCACTCGCTAGACGCTTGTTCTTGCAATTCTGCACTCGCTAGACGCTTGTTCTCGCAATTCTGCACTCGCTATGACGCTTGTTCTCGCAATTCTGCTCGCTAGACGCTTGTTCTCGCAATTCTGCACTCGCTAGACGCTTGTTCTCGCAATTCTGCACTCGCTAGACGCTTGTTCTCGCAATTCTGCACTCGCTAGACGCTTGTTCTCGCAATTCTGCACTCGCTAGACGCTTGTTCTCGCACTTCTGCACTCGCTAGACGCTTGTTCTCGCACTTCTGCACTCGCTAGACGCTTGTTCTCGCAATTCTGCACTCGCTGGACGCTTGTTCTCGCAATTCTGCACTCGCTAGACGCTTGTTCTCGCAATTCTGCACTCGCTAGACGCTTGTTCTCGCACTTCTGCACTCGCTAGACGCTTGTTCTCGCAATTCTGCACTCGCTAGACGCTTGTTCTCGCAATTCTGCACTCGCTAGACGCTTGTTCTCGCAATTCTGCACTCGCTAGACGCTTGTTCTCGCACTTCTGCACTCGCTAGACGCTTGTTCTCGCACTTCTGCACTCGCTAGACGCTTGTTCTTGCAATTCTGCACTCGCTAGACGCTTGTTCTTGCAATTCTGCACTCGCTAGACGCTTGTTCTCGCGAATTCTGCACTCGCTAGACGCTTGTTCTTGAAATTCTGCACTCGCTAGACGCTTGTTCTCGCAATTCTGCACTCGCTAGACGCTTGTTCTTCAATTCTGCACTCGCTAGACGCTTGTTCTCGCAATTCTGCACTCGCTCAGACGCTTGTTCTCGCAATTCTGCACTCGCTAGACACTTGTTCTTGCAATTCTGCACTCGCTAGACGCTTGTTCTCGCAATTCTGCACTCGCTAGACGCTTGTTCTTGCAATTCTGCACTCGCTAGACGCTTGTTCTCGCAATTCTGCACTCGCTAGACGCTTGTTCTCGCAATTCTGCACTCGCTAGACGCTTGTTCTCGCAATTCTGCACTCGCTAGACGCTTGTTCTCGCAATTCTGCACTCGCTAGACGCTTGTTCTCGCAATTCTGCACTCGCTAGACGCTTGTTCTCGCAATTCGCACTCGCTAGACGCTTGTTCTCGCAATTCTGCACTCGCTAGACATTGTTCTCGCAATTCTGCACTCGCTAGACGCTTGTTCTCGCAATTCTGCACTCGCTAGACGCTTGTTCTCGCAATTCTGCACTCG
>CANJKZ010000208.1:0-127080 GCA_947471745.1 Closterium sp. Naga37s-1 | reverse complement strand
GCAAGCCAGTAGTGCTGCAAGATGTTCTCTATCCCCCAACTTCAAGGCCAACCTGATTTCCCTCCGTAAGCTTGCCAAGGCTAGGGTGAGCACTAGCACGGATGGGGCACGCATTTACAAGATACAGCTGGGCAATCGGGTGCTTAGGAATATGCACGGGAGCAAGGATGTCTACAGATCCATGAGGCGGCTGCCGGCGATGGCGTGGCACGGTGGGGGCAGCCTAGAGAGGGTCCTACATCCCAGGGGAGTGCAACCCCGTTGGAGGGGTTGGTGTGAAAGTGTCGGCCAGATCTGGGAGAAGGATTGGGCAACGGCACACCGACGCTGAGAGGGAGCTGGGCACACTGATTGAGAAGCAGGGCATTCAGAGGGAGCTGACCACGGCTTACACCCCACAGTCCAACGGTGTAGAAGAACAGGCAAACCGGACCATTCTGGAGACAGCTAGGGCGCTGCTCATAGAATCAGGGGTGGGCAATTCGATGTAGCCCCATGCTGTCCGGCATGCTGCCGTGGCTAGGAACAGGGTGCTCACTAAGGTTGGTGATGACTCGTGGGTGCCGGTGGAGGGGTGGCTTGGGAGGAAGCCGTCAGTGGACATGCTGAGGGTGTTCGGTTGCATGGCAGTCGCCCATGTCCCAAGAAGTATCAAAGTAAGTTGGGGGCGAGTGCAATCTGGTGTGTGCATTTGGGAATGGCTGCTAAGAGCAAGGGATGGCTACTGTGGGAACCATCCAAGGGTGTGTTGTTTGACAGCAGGGATGTGAAGTTTGTTGAGGACATGATGTATGTTAGCTGGGAGAAACAGCCGGAGGCCAGGGTGTCCCAGCAGATGGAGCAGATCACCATACAGCTGAACCTCACTCCTAGTGTGTGGGAGGAGGGAGAGGAGGCAGCTGAAGAGGGTGGTGATGGAGAGAAGATGCAGGAGCCACCTGCTGGTGGAGGAGATGATGTGGAGACTAGTGGTAGCACTAGGTAAGCTGCTGGATCTGAGGGAGGAGAACAATAGTAGGGAAAAACTAAGGTGCCTAGCTACCACAAAGGAGGAACCTGAAGGGTGTCGTTATGAGGCGATGGGAGACACCCGTCTCCAGGCCAAGACGTATCCGTATGGCCACTATGAAGCTGACTGCAGGAGCTGATGTAGCAGAGCAGCAGCTTGGAATGAAGAGGCATTGCTGATTCTACCGCATGGCTATGACCCGGATGAGGAGGATGAACCTGCCTACTGTTTTCATGCCCCTGCACCAGAGAGAACCAGCTAGCATGGAGGAGGCATTAGCTGGACTAGATAGGGAGAAGTGGCTGGTTTCTAGGGATGCTGAGTACCAGAGCCTGCTAGAGAATGGGACATGGGATCTGGTGGTGCTGCCTGAGGGGAAGAAAGCCGTACAGTGCAAGTGGGTGCTAAGGATCAAGACCGATGACAAGGGACAGGTCACAATCTACAAGAGTAGACTGGTGGCTAAGAGGTTTATGCAGAAGGAGAAGCAGGACTTCAATGACATCTTTGCTTCCACTACCAAACCCTTACCCTCCGTATCTTGTTGGCAGATGCAGCCGTTAGTGGGAAATTCATCATTCAGATTGATATATCAACGGCATTCCTCAATGGGATTTTAGAGGAGGATGTCTACATGACGCAACCGTCTGGGTATGAGGATGGTACGGGCAGGGTGTGCAAGCTGAAAAAGTCCATCTACGGCTTGAAGCAGGTGCCACGCTGCTGGTACCAGAAGTTGGCAGCTGTTTTAGAGGAGATGGGATTCAGGACCAGCAGCTGTGATGAGAGCCTCTTTCTCAAGGGGTAGGGGGTGAAGCTGGTGATGTTTCTGATCTACATGGATGACATTCCTCTCTTGAGCAGCAGCATGAAGGAGATCCAGAAAGTGCAGCAGCAGCTGATGGAGAACTTCAAGTGCAAGAACCTTGGAGAGGTAATGTACTACCTCGGGATGCACGTGGAGAGCGATTCAGATCACAGGTAGTTGAAGCTGCACCAGGAGAATGAGCGTATGGGATTGAGAATGAGCGCAAGGTTGCAACTCCCCTGCCAGCAGAATTCAAGCTTGTGAAGGCCGCAGATGATGAAGGGGTTGAAGCCGAGGAGCAGCAGCAATTTCAGTTCTTGGTGGGCAGCCTCTTTGTATGCAGCAGTTCACACGAGGCCCAACATCTCTTTCTCTGTTTGGCAGTTGGCAAGGGTGATGCAGAATTCCTCAGAGGAGCAGGTGGATGCAGCTGAGCGTGTGGTGAAGTACCTGAACTCTCACCCAAGCATTGGAGTTCAATACTCCGCATCTGCACAGGTGAAGCAAAAATGGATTGAGGTGCTGAAAGAGAAGGGGGAGCGGCCTGGAGAAGGCAAGCTGTTTCTCACTTACTTTACCGATGCAACGTGGGCTTCTGAGAAGGGGGATTCCTCATCTGTGGGAGGATAAATTTGCGTAGTTGGGGGAGGACCTGTTAGTTGGAGGTCCTAGAAGCAGATGGAGACAACACTCTCTTATGTGGAATCAGAGTATATGGCGATGTTCCATGGGGTGAAGGAGGTGATTTGGTTGAGGAGGCTGTTAGAGGAGATTGGCCAGGAGCAGAAGGTTGCTACGCCGCTGTTTTGTGATAGCTAGGGGGCTCCTGGGATGGCCAGGAACGCTGTGCTTCATGGGCTGAACAAGCACATGCGTATCAAGTGGCACTGGCAGCGTAAGGAGGTGAAGAGGGGGACGTGTGAATCCGATCTACATCAAGACTCACCAGCAGCCAGCAGACTTCCTCACCAGAGACTTGCGGATGAGCCTCATTGGCGTTGTGTGCGTATGAGTGGAATGCGTATGAACTAGCCTGGAATGATTGGGAAGCAGCAGGCAGGCTGAGGGGGAATGTGTTGGGAGCAAATTCACATTGCACGACATCCTGCCGTCTGTTTGTACGAGTATGCTTGTGCGAATTGCATTTTGGTGTGAATGGAATGTTCATATCTGTTTGTTTGCTTTCGCAATTTTCGCTTGGAGGCATTTGCAGGTAATCGCAGCAATTTGCGCTTCCACACAACATTGTACGCGCTATGAACTGTGCAAGCAGAAAGGACAAGCTCGCAAAGGAACCCAAGATGGAAGCTTTGCTGTTCGAGTTGAAATTGAATGCACAGATTGAGTTATATCCCAACTCGAAATTGTACTGTTATGTTTGGATAACTAGAGATGTACCAAGGGCAGGACTATAGGGGTACAATTTAGGTAAAGTTTGGATGTTTTTTGTATTGTGTCTGCATGCTACAGGGCCAGTGGAAACCAGCGGAACCAGCATTGGCTGGTTGGACAAAGACAAACAGGTTCTGTTTTTAGGACCTGAACTGGTTGTTGTTTTTCCCAGGTTGGAAAAGCAGAACCAGAGGTTGTTTACCAACCTATCACCTGCTGATTTTTCGAGCCAGGTTGGTTTTGTTGCTTGGAAATTATTTGGGATCATCCCTGGTTGTTTCCCAGGTTGATTCCCAATGTCCTTGTTAGCTAGAACTATTTATTCCTTCTCTGTTTGTACCTGGATATAGTCAAATTGAATCAAGCGAATTCCTTCCTTGCTGGAATTTCATATCCACGCGTGTTCGACAGCGGAATGCTACTGAGTCAACGCTAGTACGCTAGCATCACGACGCTAGGGACACGTTGTTCCAATTCGTAACCCTGGCTCTTTTGAAAAGCCCATAGAGTGAGCTTCAATATAGCAAATTCTAAGCTTAATCTGATCGACGGTCTTCACGGCACGCTGCGCGACGCACAAGGTGCTCTCGTTATTCTGGCTAAGTCATTCTTGGTCCCTCTCTTTACAAACTCGGACCCGAGGCATAGGAACTGGTCTTGTACCCAGGCACCCAAGGACCCTTAAAGGTGGACCCGGAGGAGAGGTATTAAGTTTGATTAGGTCTTAATGACTTGAGTTTATTAGGCCCTTACACCAACACCAATCGGTCGATCAGGCCAACAGCCCGGGTTGTCCAACGGGTCCCATCGGGCTATCAGGTTGGTTTGTCCAACTGGTCCATCGGGCCTACAGGCCGATTGGCCCAACTGGTCCATCAAGCCAACAGCCCAATTGTTCCATTGGTCCATCGGGACCCACAGCCCGATTCGTCCAACCAGTCCATCAGACCACAGCCCGGTAGTGTGCAACTGGACAATCGGACCAGCCGCCCAGCTGGTCCATCGGGTCTATACGGGCCAACAGGTCGGTTGGTCAAAGCGGGTCCATCGGGCTAACAGGTTGGTTGGTCCACCGATCCATCAGGCCAATAGGCCGGTTGGTCCACTTGGTCCATCGAACCCAACAGCCCAGATTGTCCATCCGGGATCCATCGGGCCAATAGCCAGCTCAAGCGACCAGTCCGATCAGCCAACAGCCCAATTGTTCCAACCGGTCCATCGGGCCCACTAGCCTGGTTGGTCCAACCGGTCCACCGGACCAATAGCCCAGCTGGTCCATCAGGTCTATCGGGCCAACAGGTTGATTGGTCCAAGCGGTCCATCAGATCAACAGGCCGGTTGGTCCAACCGGTCCATCGGGCCAACAGGCCGGTTGGTCCACCCGGTCCATCGGACCAACAGCCCAGCTGGTCCATCAAGTCTATCGGGCCAACAGGCCTGTTGGTTCAAGCGGTCCATCGGGCCAAGAGGCCGGTTGGTCCAACCGGTCCATCGGGCCAACATCCAGGTTGGTCCAACTGGTTCATAGGACCAACAGCCCAGCTTGTCCGATTGGTCCATCGGGCCACCAGGCCGGTCCATTAGGCCAACAGCCCGATTGTTCCAACCGGTCCATCGGCCCAGCAGCCAGTTGGTCCAAGTGGTCCATCGGGCCTACATGTTAGAGACTAAGGACGGAGTCTATGAAGATTAGGGGCTGAAATATCTCAAAATCGTCAACTACAACAATTCTGGACAGAAACGTCGTCGTCACAGAAACGTCGTCGACGATAAACGCACTGTTGGAATTCTTTCAAACTCGTGTATGTTGTAGCCCTTGACCGTGGCTATCTTGCCCAATTTGAATAGTATCAAAATATGAAGTATAACTCGAGTTATGAAATTGGCGCACTAGGGGGTATGCTGCCATAGAAAACGCAACTCAATCACAACTATCTCACAAGTTCACATAAGAAAGTTGGAGTAGCAATTGAACCAGGTAGGAGGGGATGAGGAGGACGAGAGGGAAGGTCCCAAGGGAGTCCCCAACCAAGGAAACCCCATACCACACAATTCCCCCCTCTATAGGCACCCCAACTTTGACATTTGTCACTTTCCCAACTCATGCCATCCACCTCACCCAACTTGGCCACACTTGCCAACCTGGTTTGGCTTCTCCCAACCACTTGGCATCATCTACAGTGATGGTGACGAATTTCCCAACCTCCAAAAGTCTGTACCCCATATTGAGTCAACCCGCAAATTCCCATAGTCGCCGCATCTCAATCAAAAACTTCGAACGATCATATCTTTCTCGTTCTTTCTCCGATCAAGTCGATTATCGGTTCGTCGGGAAGCTCTTGAGTAGAGGAGTCACTTCAGATATCTGCTCAAGCAAAATAACATTCACACACACTCAGAAAATCCAAACAATATCAAACACAAATTCTTGCACACGCTCACACCACGCATGCAACACACGAACATATGATGGGAGGCAGACAGACGTGAATGCAAATGATAGCATCACATAACACTACAGGTCGGTTAGTCAAACTGGTCCATCGGGCCAAGGTTGGTCCAATCGGTCCATCGGCCCAACAGGTTCGTTGGTCAAAACCGGTCCATCGGGCCAACAGCATGGTTGGTCCAACCGGTCCATCAGGCCGACAGCCTGGTTGGTCCAACTGGTTCATCGGACCAACAGCCCTGCTTGTGCAACCTGTACATTGGCCCAACAGGCCAGCTCGTCCTACTGGTCCATCAGGCCAACAGCCCAATTGTTCCAACCGGTCCATCGGGACCACTAGCCAAGTTGGTCCAGTCCATCGGACCAACAGCCCAGTTGGTCCAACCGGTCCATTGGACCAACAGCCCAGCTTGTCCATCAGGTCTATCGGGCCACAGGCCGGTTGGTCCAACTGGCCCATCGGGCCAACAGGCCGGCTGGTCCAGCTGGTCCGTCGGACCAATAGCCTAGCTTGTCCATCCGGTCCATCATGCCAACAGGCCAACTCAACCGGCCGGCCGATCAGCCAACAGCCCTATTGTTCCAACCGGTCCATCGGGCCCACTAGCCTGGTTGGTCCAACCGGTCCATCAGACCAACAGCCCGGTTGGTCCAACCGGTCCAATCAGACCAACAGCCCAGCTGGTCCATCAGGTCTATCGGGCAGGAAGGCCAATTGGTCCAACTGGCCCATTGGGCCAACAGGCCGGTTGGTCCAACCAGTCCATCGGACCAACAGCCCAAATGTCCATCTGGTTCATCAGGCCAACAAGCCAGCTCAACCGACAGGCCGACCAGCCATCAGCCCAATTGTTCCAACCGGTCCATCGGGCCCACTAGCCTGGTTGGTCCAACCGGTCCATCGGACAAATAGCCCGGTTGGTCCAACCGGTCCATCGGACCAACAGCCCAGCTGGTCCATCAGGTCTATCAGGCCGAGAGGCTGGTTGGTCCAAGCGGTCCATCGGGCCAACAGCCCAATTGTTCCAACCAGTCCATCGGGCCAACAGTCTGGTTGGTCCAACTAGTCCATCGGACCAACAGCCATCTTGGTCCGACCGGTCCATCGAGCCAACCGCTTCAATTGTTCCAACCAGTCCATCAGGAACACAGTTCAGTTGGTCCAGCCGGTCGATCGGATCAACAGCGTGGTTGGTCCAACTGGTCAATCGGACCAACAGCCCAGCTGGTCCAACAGGTCTATTGGGCCAACTAGCCGGTTGGTCCAAGCTGGCCTGTTGGCCCCAATGTACAGGTTGCACAAGCCGGGATGTTGGTCCGATCAACTAGTTGGACCAACCAGGCTGTCGGCCCGATGGACTGGTTGTACTAACCATGCTGTTGGCCCCATGGACCGGTTGGACCAACCTTGGCCCGATGGACCAGTTTGGACTAACCGACCTGTGGGCCCGATGGACAGCTTGGATCAACCGGCCAGCTGGCCCGATAGACCCGATGGACCAGCTGGGCTGTTGGTCCGATGGACCGGTTGGACCAACCGGGTTGTTGGTCCGATGGACCAGTTGGACCAACTTGGCTAGTGGTCCCGATGGACCGGTTGGAACAATTGGGCTGTTGGCCTGATGGTACGAGTAGGACGAGCTGGCCTGTTGGCCCGATGTACAGGTTGCACAAGCTAGGATGTTGGTCCGATGAACTAGTTGGACCAACCAGGCTGTCGGCCCGATGGACCGGTTGGACAAACCATGCAGTTGGCCTCATAGACTGGTTTGAACAACGAACCTGTTGGGCCAATGGACTGGTTGGACCATTGGCCTGATGGACCAGTTGGACTAACCGATCTGTAGGCCTGATGGACAGCTTGGACCAACCGGCCAGTTGGCCCGATAGACCTGATGGACCAGCTGGGCTGTTGGTCCGATTGACCACTTGGACCAACCAGGATGTTGATCCCATTGACCGGTTGGACCAACTGGGCTGTGGCCCCGATGGACTGGTTGGAACAATTGAGCTGTCAGCTTGATGGACCGGTCGGACTTGTTCCAATCGGTCCATCGGGCCCACAGCCTGGTTGGTCCAACCAGTCAATCGGATCAACAGCCTGGTTGGTCCAACCAGTCAATCAGACCAACAGCCCAGCTGGTCCATCGGGTCTATCGGGCCAACTGGCCAGTTGGTCCGAGCGATACATCGGGCCAACAGGCCGGTTGGTCCAACGGGTCCATCAGGCCAACAGCAAGGTCGGTCCAACCGGTCCATCGGCCAACAGGCCAGTTGGTCCAACTGGTCCATCGGGCCAACAGCCCAATTGTTCCAACTGGCCCATCGGGCTTACAGCCCGTTTGGTCCAACAGGTCTATCGGACCAAGAGCCAGGCAGGTCCATCATGTCCATCTGGCCAACAGCCCGGGCCAACAGGCCGGTTGGTCTAACCGGTCCATCGGGCCAACAGCCCGGTTGGTCCAACCGGTCCATCAGGCCAACAGCCCAGTTGGTCCCACCGGTCCATCGGGCCCATAGCCCGGTTGGTCCAACCGGTCTCTCAGGCCAACAGCCCAATTGTTCCAACCGGTCTGTCGGGCCCATAGCCCGGTTGGTCCAACCGGTCCATCGGGCCCACAGCCCGGTTGGTCCAAACAGTCCATCGGACCAACCGCCCAGTTTGTCCAAACGGTCCATCTGACCAACAGCCCGGTTGGTCCAACCGGTCCATCAGGCCAACAGCCCGGTTGGTCCAACCGGTCCATCGGGCCAACAGCCTGGTTGGTCCAACTGGTCTATTGGGCAATCAACACGATTGGTCCAACCGGTCCATCGGGCCAACATGTTGGTTGGTCCCAACCGTTCCATTGGGCCAACAGCCAAGTTGGTCCAACTGGTCCATTAGACCAACAGCCCAGCTGGTCCATCGGGTCTATCGGGCTAACAGGCCACTTCGTCCAAGCGGTCCGTCGGGCCAACAGGCCGGTTGGTCCAATCGGTCCATCGGGCCAACAGGCTGGTTGGTCCACCCGTCCATTGGGGCAACAGGCCAGCTGGTCCAACCGGTCCATTGGGCCAACGGCTTGTCCGACCCTTATATCGGGCCAACATGCCAGCTGGTCCAACCGGTTCCATCGGACCTATTGGCAAGTTTTTCCAACCTGTCCATTGGGCCAAAAGCCATTTGGTCCAACCGATCCATCGGGCCGACAGGCCTGTTGGTCCAACTGGTCCATCGGGCCAATAGGGCAGCTGGTCCAACCGATCCATTGGGCCAACGCTTGTCCAACTGGTCCATCAGGCCAACAGGCCAGCTGGTCCAACCAGCCCAACGGGCCAACAGGCCAGCTGGTCCAACCGGTCCATCAGGCCAATAGGCCAGCTGGTCCAACCGGTCCATCTGGCCAGCAGGCCTGTTGATCCAATCGGTCCATCAGACCAACAGGCCAGCTGGTCCAACCAGTCCATCAGACCAACAAGCCATCTAGTTCAACCAGTCCATCTGGCCAACGGGCTAGTTGGTCCAACCGGTCCATTAGGCCAATAATCAATTTTGTCCAACCATTCCATTCGGCCAACTAGAAATGTTGGTCCAACCATTAGATCTGGCCAACAGGCCAGCTGGTCCAACCGGTACATCGGGCCAACAGGCCAGGTGGTCCAACAGGTCAATCGGGCCAACTAGGTAGGTGGTCCAACTGGTCCAATGGGCCAACAGCCCTGCTGGTCCAACCGGTCCATGGGGCCAATGGGCCAGCTGGTCTAACCGGCCCATCAGGCCAACAGGCCAGCTGGTCCAACCGGTCCATCGTACCATCAACCCGGTTGGTCGAAACCGGTCCATCGGACCAACAGCCCAGCTGGTCCATCGGGTCTATCGGGCCAGGAGGCTGGTTGGTCCAACTGGCCCATCGGGCCAATAGGCCGGTTGGTCCAACCGGTCCATCAGACCAACAGCCCAACTTGTCCATCCGGTCCATCAGGCCAACAAGCCAGCTCAAGTGACAGGCCGATCAGCCAACAGCCCGATTGTTCCAGCCGGTCTATCGGGCCCGCTAGCCTGGTTGGTCCAACCGGTCCATCGGACCAACAGCTCAACTAGTCCATCAGGTCTATCAAGCTGAGAGGCCAGCTGGTCCAAGCGGTCCATCGAGCCAAC
This sequence comes from Closterium sp. Naga37s-1, assembly GCA_947471745.1. Taxonomy (NCBI): domain Eukaryota; kingdom Viridiplantae; phylum Streptophyta; class Zygnematophyceae; order Desmidiales; family Closteriaceae; genus Closterium; species Closterium sp. Naga37s-1. The sequence continues at coordinate 117,281 of CANJKZ010000208.1, read as the reverse complement.
AGCTCAATTGTTCCAACCAGTCTATCTGGCCCACAGCCTGGTTGGTCCAACCGGTCGATCGGATCAACAGCCTGGTTGGTCCAACCGGTCAATCGGACCAACAGCCCAGCTGGTCCATCGGGTCTATCGGGCCAACTGGCCGGTTGGTCCTAGCGGTACATCGGGCCAACAGCCCAATTGTTCAACTGGTCCATCGGGCTTACAGCCCGTTTGGTCCAACAAGTCTATCGGACCAACAGCCCGGCAGATCCATCGGGTCCATCTGGCCAACAGCCTGGGCCAACAGGCCGGTTGGTCTAACCAGTCCATCGGGCCAACATCCCGGTTTGGTCCAACCGATCTATTAGGCCAACAGCCCGGTTGGTCCCACCGGTCCATTGGGCCAACGGGCCGGTTGGTCCAACCGGTCCATCGGGCCAACAGGCCGGTTGGTCCAAGCGGTCCATCGGGCCAACAGGCCGGTTTGGTCCAACCGGTCCATCGGGCCAACAGCTTAATTGTTCCAACCGGTCCATCGAGCCCACAACCCGGTTGGTCCAAGTGGTCCATCGGACCAACAGCCTGGTTGGTCAAACCCTTCCATCGGACCAACAGCCCGGTTGGTCCAAACAGTCCATCAGACCAACAGCCCCGCTAGTCCATCGGGTCTTTCGGGCCAAAAAGCCCGGTTGATCTAAGCGGTCCATCGGGCAAACAGCCCGATTGGTCCAACCGGTCCGTCGGGCCAACAGGTTGGTTGCCCCAACCGTTCCATCAGAACAACAACCCTGCTGGTCCATCAGGCAAACAGGCCGGTTGGTCCAACCGGCCCATCCAGCCAACAGGCCGGGTGGTCCAACTGGTCCATCGGGCCAACAGCCCGGTTGGTCCCACCGGTCCATCGGGCCAACAGCCCGGTTGGTCCCACCGGTCCATCGGGCCAACGGGCTGGTTATTCCAACCGGTCAATTGAGCCAAAAGGCCAGTTGGTTCAAGCGGTCCATCGGGCCAACAGGCCGGTTGGTCCAACCGGTCCCTCAAGCCAACTGCCCAATTGTTCCAACCGGTCTATCGGGCCCATAGCCCAGTTGGTCCAACTGGTCCATCGGGCCCACAGCCCGGTTGGTCCAAACGGTCCATCGGACCAACAGCCCAGTTGGTCCAAACGGTCCATCTGACCAACAGCCCGGTTGGTCCAACCGGTCCATCAGGCCAACAGCCCGGTTGGTCCAACCGGTCCATCGGGCCAACAGCCCGGTTGGTCCAATCGGTCCATCGAGCCAACATGTTGGTTGGTCCAACCGTTCCATCGAGCCAACAGCCAAGTTGGTCCAACTGGTCCATTAGACCAACAGCCCAGCTGGTCCTTCGGGTCTATCGGGCTAACAGGCCCTTGGTCCAAGCGGTACGTCGGGCCAACAGGCCGGTTGGTCCAATCGGCCTATCGAGCCAAAAGGCTGGTTGGTCCACCCGTCCATTGGGGTAATAGGCCAGCTGGTCCAACCGGTCCATTGGGCCAACGGCTTGTCCGACCGTTACATCGGGCCAACATGCCAACTGGTCCAACCAGTCCATCGGACCAATTGGCAAGTTTTTCCAACCTGTCCATTGGGCCACAAGCCATTTGGTCCAACCGGTCCATTGGGCCAACAGGCCTGTTGGTCCAACTGGTCCATCGGGCCAATAGGGCAGCTGGTCGAACCGATCCATTGGGCCAACGGCTTGTCCAACCGATCCATCGGGCCAGCAGGCCAGCTGGTCCAACCAGCCCATCGGGCCAACAGGCCAGCTGGTCCAACCGGTCCATAAGGCCAATAGGCCAGCTGGTCCAACCGGTCCATCTGGCCAACAGGCCAGCTGGTCCAACCAGTCCATCAGACCAACAAGCCAACTAGTTCAACCAGTCCATCTGGCCAACGGGCTAGTTGGTCCAACTGATCTATTGGACCAACAGCCTTGGTCCAACTGGTCCATTGGGCCAATAATCAATTTGGTCCAACCGGTCCATTCGGCCAACTAGAAATGTTAGTCAAACCATTCCATCTGGCCAATAGGCCAGCTGGTCCAACCGGTACATCGGGCCAACAGGCCAGGCGGTCCAACAGGTCAATCGGGCCAACTGGGTAGGTGGTCCAACTGGTCCAACGGGCCAACAGCTCAGCTGGTCCAACCGGTCCATCGGGCCAACAGGCCAGTTGGTCCAACCGGTCCATCGGACCAACAACCCGGTTGGTCAAACCGGTCCATCAGACCAACAGCCCAGCTGGTCCATCGGGTCTATCGGGCCAGGAGGCTGGTTGGTCCAACTGGCCCATCGGGCCAACAGGCCGGTTTGTCCAACCGGTCCATCGGGCCAACAAGCCAGCTCAAACCGACAGGCAGATCAGCCAACAGCCCAATTGTTCCAACCGGTCTATCAGGCCCACTAGCCTGGTTGGTCCAACAAGTCCATCGGACCAATAGCCCGGTTGGTCCAACCGGTCCATCAGACCAACAGCTCAGCTGGTCCATCAGGTCTATCGGGCTGAGAGGCCGGCTGGTCCAAGCGGTCCATCGAGCCAACAGCTCAATTGTTCCAACCAGTCCATCGGGCCCACAGCCTGGTTGGTCCAACCAGTCGATCGGATAACCAGCCTCGTTGGTCCATTCGGTCAATCGGACAAACAACCCAGCTGGCCCATCGGGTCTATCGGGCCAACTGGCCGGTTGGTCCAAGCGGTACATCGGGCCAATAGCCCAATTGTTCCAACTGGTCATCGGGCTTACAGCCCGTTTGGTCCAACAGGTCTATCGGACCAACAGCCCGGCAGGTCCATCGGGTCCATCTGGCCAACAGCCTGGGCCAACAGGCCGGTTGGTCTAACCGGTCCATCGGGCCAACAGCACGGTTGGTCCCACCGGTCCATCAGGCCAACAGCACGGTTGGTCCCACCGGTCCATCAGGCCAACAGCCCGGTTGGTCCAACCGGTCCATCATGCCAACAGCCCGGTTGGTCCAACCGGTCGATCAGACCAACAGCCCAGCTGGTCCATCGGGTCTATCGGGCCAGGAGGCTGGTTGGTCCAACTGGCCCATCGGGCCAACAGGCCGGTTGGTCCAACCGGTCCATCGGCCCAACAAGCCAGCTCAACCGACAGGCAGATCAGCCAACAGCCCGATTGTTCCAACCGGTCTATCGGGCCCACTAGCCTGGTTGGTCCAACAAGTCCATCGGACCAATAGCCCGGTTGGTCCAACCGGTCCATCGGACCAACAGCTCAGCTGGTCCATCAGGTCTATCGGGCTGAGAGGCCGGCTGGTCCAAGCGGTCCATCGAGCCAACAGCTCAATTGTTCCAACCTGTCCATCGGGCCCACAGCCTGGTTGGTCCAACCAGTCGATCGGATAACCAGCCTCGTTGGTCCATTCGGTCAATCGGACAAACAACCCAGCTGGTCCATCGGGTCTATCGGGCCAACTGGCCGGTTGGTCCAAGCGGTATCATCGAGCCAACAGCCCAATTGTTCCAACTGGTCCATCGGGCTTACAGCCCGTTTGGTCCAACAGGTCTATCGGACCAACAGCCCGGCAGGTCCATCGGGTCCATCTGGCCAACAGCCTGGGCCAACAGGCCGGTTGGTCTAACCGGTCCATCGGGCCAACAGCACGGTTGGTCCCACCGGTCCATCAGGCCAACAGCAACGGGTTGGTCCCACCGGTCCATCAGGCCAACAGCCCGGTTGGTCCAACCGATCCATCATGCCAACAGCCCGGTTGGTCCAACCGGTCCATCAGACCAACAGCCCAGCTGGTCCATCGGGTCTATCGGGCCAGGAGGCTGGTTGGTCCAACTGGCCCATCGGGCCAACAGGCCGGTTGGTCCAACCGGTCCATCGGGCCAACAAGCCAGCTCAACCGACAGGCAGATCAGCCAACAGCCCGATTGTTCCAACCGGTCTATCGGGCCCACTAGCCTGGTTGGTCCAACAAGTCCATCGGACCAATAGCCCGGTTGGTCCAACCGGTCCATCAGACCAACAGCTCAGCTGGTCCATCAGGTCTATCGGGCTGAGAGGCCGGCTGGTCCCAAGCGGTCCATCGAGCCAACAGCTCAATTGTTCCAACCAGTCCATCGGGCCCACAGCCTGGTTGGTCCAACCAGTCGATCGGATAACCAGCCTCCTTGGTCCATTCGGTCAATCGGACAAACAACCCAGCTGGTCCATCGGGTCTATCGGGCCAACTGGCCGGTTGGTCCAAGCGGTACATCGGGCCAACAGCCCAATTGTTCCAACTGGTCCATCGGGCTTACAGCCCGTTTGGTCCAACAGGTCTATCGGACCAACAGCCTGGCAGGTCCATCGGGTCCATCTGGCCAACAGCCTGGGCCAACAGGCCGGTTGGTCTAACCGGTCCATCGGGCCAACAGCAACGGTTGGTCCCCACCGGTCCATCAGGCCAACAGCACGGTTGGTCCCACCGGTCCATCAGGCCAACAGCCCGGTTGGTCCAACCGGACCATCATGCCAACAGCCCGGTTGGTCCAACCGGTCAATCGGGCCAAGAGCCCGGTTGGTCCCACCGGTCCATCGGGCCAACGGGCTGGTTATTCCAACCGGTCCATTGAGCCAACAGGCCTGTTGGTCCAGGCGGTCCATCGGGCCAACAGGCCGGTTGGTCCAACCGGTCCCTCAGGCCAACAGCCTAATTGTTCAAACCGGTCTATCGGGCCCATAGCACGGTTGGTCCCAACCGGTCCATCGGGCCCATAGCCCGGTTGGTCCAAACGGTCCATCGGACTAACAGCCCAGTTGGTCCAAATGGTCCATCTGACCAACAGCCCGGTTGGTCCAACCGGTCCATCTGGCCAACAGCCCGGTTGGTCCAACCGGTCCATCGGGCCAACAGCCTGGTTGGTCCAATTGGTCCATTGGGCAAACAGCACGATTGGTCCAACCAGTCCATCGGGCCAACATGTTGGTTGGTCCAACCGTCCCATCAGGCCAACAGCCAATTTGGTCCAACTGGTCAATTAGACCAACAGCCCAGCTGGTCCATCGGGTCTATCGGGCTAATAGGCCACTTCGTCCAAGCGGTCCGTCGGGCCAACAGGCCGGTTGGTCCAATCGGTCCATCGGGCCAACAGGCTGGTTGGTCCACCCGTCCATTGGGGCAATAGGCCAGCTGGTCCAACCGGTCCATTGGGCCAACGGCTTGTTCGACCGTTACATCGGGCCAACATGCCAACTGATCCAACTGGTCCATCGGACCAATTGGCAAGTTTTTCCAACCTGTCCATTAGGCCAAAAGCCATTTGGTCCAACCAGTCCATCGGGCCAACAGGCGTGTTGGTCCAACTGGTCCATCGGGCCAATAGGGCAGCTGGTCCAACCGATCCATTGGGCCAACGGCTTGTCCAACCGGTCCATCGGGCCAACAGGCCAGCTGGTCCAACCAGCCCATCGGGCCAACACGCCAGCTGGTCCAACTGGTCCATCAGGCCAATAGGCCAGCTGGTCCAACCAGTCCATCTGGCCAGCAGGCCTGTTGATTCAATCGGTCCATCAGGCCAACAGGTCAGCTGGTCCAACCAGTCCATTAGACCAACAAGCCAACTAGTTCAACCAGTCCATCTGGCCAACGGGCTTGTTGGTCCAACCGGTCTATTGGACCAACAGCCTTGGGCCAACCGGTCCATGTTATAGTCACTATAGGCTTAAATGTGCCTAAAACGAAAGATAGAGAGCACAGACGGATTTCTGCACAGCGGCTTCAAATGTTGATAGCGTTCCGGTCACAGCTTCAAACGACCTGATTCAACTTGGATCTGGAGCGTGTCGCCTACAATAAGCAATTTGGATTGCACGATCGCATAAAGAATTGACGACACAGCGTTGGTTTGAACGAACGGTACTATGGCAGCCACTGTAGTCTTAGAACACAAATTAGGATGAGTTGCGAGTTGGGAATGACTCCCAGCTCCTACAAACCCCAAGAGCCGAGGTACAATGACGTGGAACAGTGCCACACTGTCCCCAACCACGAAGGGTCTCGAAAATACCCTCCACAAGGGCCTACACCAAGAGAAATGTTACACTACAAAAAGTAATGCAACTATTCTCACTATCTTAAAGATTACCCTTTTGAAGAGCTTCGAAATCACTTGATTCTTGAAACCAAGGCTCTGGTTCTTCAAGATAAATTCTTCCTTGAGTCCTTGGAAGTCTGCTGCGCACACCTGCGACACGCCGAACGTTCCACACACCACAAAATAGAAAAAACGCACACGACACGCAAACGACGACATGACACGCGACTAGCGATAACTCGCTATTGACTCGACACACACATTCAAAATCATGCCTCATCATTCACACACTATTATAAGCATGAAATACATATTATCACATGCCCTCATACCATTCCATGCTCACACTCATGCATGCATACGGACAACAAGCCGAATGCAAACCGTAGGGTTGCACCAACAAACTCCCCCTCGGATTGTTGGTCTTAGGAACTTGTTCTCTCAGTTCAGAAGCCATCCCAGCCAGCTTGCAACACTTCCAATGCTGCTGCTCCACCAGCCTCTTGGTCATCATGTCAGCCGGCTGCCCCGTCGTCTTTACGTAGCGCAACTCAACTTCACCCGTGGCCACCATGCTCCTCGTCCAATGCCACTTCACCCTCATGTGCTTGGTGAGGCCATGCAACACAGGGTTTTTAGCAAGAGAAATGGCACCATGGCTGTCACAGTAGAGTGGGGTAGGTCCTTGCTGCTCCTCCCCCAATTCAGCCAACAAACGCCGCTGCCACACAATCTCCCGTACGGCATGGAAGAGTACCATGTACTCGGACTCCACTGAGCTCAATGCTTGATCCACCTGCTTCTTGCTCTCCCAAGAAGTTGGGCCTCCACCAACACAGCAAATGAACCCTTCAACACCTGTCATGTCCTCTGGTTCTGATGCATAAGAAGCATCCGAGAATGCGGTGAGGAACAAACGCCCGGGTTCAACACCATCCGCGCCTCTTTTGGCGCCTTTGCGCCGCCGCCGAGTATTGCAGCCCAACGGTCGGTGTTTGGCCAAGATACTTGGCCACCCTCATTCCAGCTGCTACCTGCTCCTCGTTAGGGCATTGAACAACCATAGCCAACATTCCGGTAGCAAACGCGACGCCCGGTCGGGTGTTTACAGCCGCGTACATGAGGCTGCCCACCAACGAATGAAAACGGCGCCTCTCCTCTTCACCAACGCTCTCCTGCTCTGGTCCCTTCACACACTTGAACCCAGAGGGAAAGGGTGTAGCCACATGGCCTTTACTCTGCCCAAAGTTGGCAGCCAATGCCTCCAGGTACTTCCGTTGATGCACCCGCATGCACCGCTTCTCCACATCGCGTTCAATGTGGAGCCCGAGGTAGAAGTTGAACGTCACCAAGGGCCTTACACTTGAACTTGTCCTGAAGCTTCAGCATCACCTCCTTCACAAGGTCAGAGGAGGGTGAGAAGAGGATGTCATCCACGTACACCACCATGAAGCTCCTCTGCTCCCCCTCGGCAAGCATGAACAATGAGTGATCCGCCGTTGAGGGAGTGAAGCCGATCTCCTCCAAAACTCCTCGCAGCTTCAAGTACCACTGCCTAGGGGCCTGCTTCAGTCCATAAAGGGCCTTCTTCAGCTTCAAAACTCTGCCACTATCATCATCAAACCCCTCTGGCTGCGCCATAAAAATCTCTTCCTCAAGGACGCCGTTGAGGAATGCCGTTGTGACATCCATTTGTTTCACCACCCATCCTTTTATGGCAGCTACCGCGAGTAGGGTTCGCAGCGTCGTCGGCTTCACCACAGGAGCAAACAACTCCTTATACTCCACCTTCTCCTTCTTCTGGTACCCCCTTTGCCACAAGCCTAGACTTGTAGCGCTCGATTTTGCCATCGGCATCGGACTTGATCTTGAAGAGCCACTTGGACGTAATCGCATTACGCCCCTCCGGTAGCTCCACCAATTTCCACGTGCCGTTCTCCTCAATGCTCTTCAACTCACTCTTCATTGCGTTCTTCCACTCCTCAGCATCACTAATCTCCAAGGCCTCCTTGAGAGTTGCTGGTTCCCCCCGGCATCTCCACCGGAGAGAAGAACGCGAAGGCACACTCGTCGTAGTCACTCTCCTCGTCATCTCCAACTATAAGTGCCGCTCCGGCCAAGGCTGACTTGGCTGGCTTTCCCAGTGCCTCATAGGTCAGCCTATTTGGGGCTTGGATTCTCCTTTTGCCCCTTCCTTCCTCCTCAGCTGCAGGGACATGAAGGCTCTCGTGGCGTTGCTGCGGGGTGACTCGGATCCGTGGAGCACTTATAGTGCGAGAAGGAAGTGTCGGTGCACGCTCGCTCACTTGCTGCACCTCCTCCCCTTCTTCCTCTGCATCCTTGGCCTCCTCTCCCCCATTCACAAGGGAGGATTGCCTTGTGGTGGTGTTGCCGCTGCTCAGCTCCTAAGGCAGCTCCACATGCTCAAAACCGAAACTCTTCACCTCCCCAAACCGCATGCCTATCTTCGCCTCATTCTCCGCCTTCCAATCTTAATACATCAGGTTCTCATGGCGCTGCTGCGGGGTGACTCGGATCCGTGGAGCACTCGTAGTGCGAGATGGAAGTGTCGGTGCACGCTCGCTCACTTGCTGCACCTCCTCCTCTTCTTCCTCTGCATGCTTGGCCTCCTCTCCCCCATTCACAAGGGAAGATTGCTTTGTGGTGGTGCTGCTTCTGCTCAGCTCCAAAGGAAGCTCCACATGCTCCAAGCCGGAACTCTTCACCTCCCCAAACCGCATGCCTATGTTCGCCTCATTCTCCGCCTTCCAATCCTTGTACATCAGATTCTCCATGAATTTGTAGTCCCTGCTCACCAAGAATTTCTTGGTGAATGGGTCCCAAAGAAGCCACCCCTTGCTGTTTTGAGCCATGCCCAAGTGCATAGCCCATATCGTCTTCGCACCGAGCTTGTTGTGCCGAAGATGCTTAGGCACGAGTGCCATGCACATGCACCCGAACACCCGAAGCATATCCACTTTTGGCTTCCTTCCAATCCACTCCACATAGGGCACCCATTTGTCTGTTCCCACATGAGTCAAAGCTCTGTTCTTGGCCACACACGCACTCCGCACCGCATCAGGCCAGAAGTAGTCGGGTAGCCCGGCTTCAATGAGCAACCCGCGTGCTGTCTCCGTGATTGTGCGGTTCGCTTCGCTCGGCGATGCCGTTCATTGCAGGGGAGTATGGCATGGCAAGGGAGTGCCTTATGCCATTCTTCTTCAGCCACAATCCAAACTCCTTTCTCAGGAACTCTCCCCCTCGATCGGTGCGGATTGACTTGACTAGCCGGTCTTGTTGCCGCTCCACCATCGGCAATCAATCGATCTTCACTGTTTCAGCCACGTCGCTCTTCTTGGACAGCACGTACACCCAGGTCATGCGGGTGTAGACGTCCACAATGGTGAGGAAATACTCTGCTCCAGCAGCTCCAAGCTTCAAGGGGCCCAGCACGTCCATCACCACCTCATCAAGTGGTGCCTTAGCCGTTGCCTCCGAACTAGAGAACGGGTAACGGGTGAACTTGGCTTGCATGCACATCGGGCTGCCAAGTACCTCATCGGGCTCCCCCTTCACAAGTATGCCAGCAACCATCTCATTCTTCACTAGCTGCTGCAAGATGGGCAGGGCCACATGCCCCATGCGCCGATGCAAGGTCAACCAATCACACTCCCCCGTAGCCGAAGTCGGATTGGAGAATGCCGCACTCGCAATAGTGCCCCACATGCTCTCTCTGTACTCCTCCTCCGCTGCTGCCTTTGGGTTCTTCTCACCCTTATGCTGCTTCTGAGCTGCTGCACCACTCTCCTCGTATTTACCGAGTTTGCTGGTCCCTCCAAGATTGCACTTCTTGGACTCAATCTCCTTAGCGCAACCGTTTCGCGCCATCGCCGCTACCAACCGCTTCACCCTTGGTGCTGATGCTTGCTGCCACTTGCCTCTCCTTAGGCATGGGGACCACAGGGATCTGCCACATCTTGTTGTAGACATCCCTATCCTCATGAAGGTCCCAAAGAATCTGCTCGCCAAGCCTCGCAGTGTAGGTCTTAGCTCCCTTCGAGCTCGTGTCCATGCTGGCCTTTTGCAACCGCCGCACGGAAATCAGGTTGGCAGCAAGGTTGGGCACCCAAAGCACGTTCTTGAGGCCCACCATCTTCCCATCAGCACCCTTGAACATGGCCTTGCCCATGCCTTTCACCTCTTCTCGCTGCCCCAAAGCCGATGTCACATGCTTCACCGGTGAAGGCTCAAGTTCGGTGAGCAAGTCCGCACGAGGTGTCATGCTATAGGTAGCACCGCTATCGATCACCCAATAGTCCAGGGAGTGTATGGTGACCTTCCCCAAAGCTGCTGGCTCCTCCAAGCCTTCATCCTTCTCTGGACCAGCCGGTGCTTGCGTGGACACGAAAAAGAATTGACCCGGAAAGCGATCGTCCCTCGACTCGTGTCACCGCATATGCACTTAATACATATGCAATAACAGTAGACTGATGGTATAGTGTGGGCTTCATATTAAGACCATAGGAAGACTATATAGGAATAAGAGTATAAGTAATAGGAGTAGCAGGTAGCGAAGTTACTGTTAGGAGCGGGGGTGTAGAAGGGGGGAAACCGGACAAGAGCGGTTGAGATAAAAAGGGGGAAAGACTCCGAAGGGCGAAATGTGAAAACCAATCAACCCCAACCCCGAGCCGCACATTTGGAAATGTGCAGCCAGGGGTGGGGTAAGGTCGCTCACCTCCAACCCATCGATGCTTTCTCGTTGTGATTCTCTCGAACTAGTGAAGGTTGTTGATTCCAGCTTTATCACACTGCAGCACATCACTAAGAGGGAACCTACGGGGTGTAGGACTGAGCTCCTTCATCACAACGAGAAAGCGAGACGGTAGTCTCGTAGCGCGGGCCATATGGACAAGTACGAGCTGCGCTGGGGTAGGGTGTTCAGCCGACGTGAGGAAGAGCGGGTGCGACGTGAACCGTTGCGGGAACGTGGGCGGTCCTGGGAGCGATCGCCACGCCGACCAGCCTTCCGCGCGGATCGGATCCCGGCCACGAGGGACGGTCGAACAGAGAATGCGAGAGCGGACGCCGAAGGAACGAATCGAAACGCGTGGCTCCGAGAGGGCACACGCGGGACTGGCGCGGAGGGCGGAAGCCACCGCGATGCTGGGGCGTTCTACTCGCCGGAAGATCGCGGACAGCGCCGCGATGAGAGAGGTCGTTGGCGAGGAATCGAGGAACGACGCCGTGGACGGGGAGAGAACAGCAGTGGCGACGCTCGCGAAGGGGGCCCGCAAGAGAAGGTGGCCCAGGAACTCACGCAGGAGCGGGACGCGGGAGAAGACGAAGGGGAACAAGGAATGCCGGAGGAGGAGGCGGAGGTAGAAGGGGCGGATGAGACGCAATCAGAGGGAACGGGCGAGGCGGAGACCCCGCCGGCGGAAGAGCACAGGGTGATAAGCCAGGCGGCGGTCGCAGAGTCAAAGACCCCGCTGCAGGGATCGCGCGATCGAGACGGCAGCCGTGGGGAGGGGCAGCACGCGGAGAGCTCCAGACGGCAGGAGCGAGTGGCAGTAGACGAAGGCAATCAATCCGGACAAGCGCCGAGACCGCGCGGTAAGGGGGAGGCGGAACGGTCGCGCTCGGCGGACAGGGAGAGGCGCCACGGAGAATGGCTCGTGGGCGAGTTTCGCCCGTACGACAAGCGACAGGAACAGGGAGGCTGGAGCGGTGGCGACACGCGTTCGCCAGGACAGCGGCAGGCGCGCGGTGACGAAAGGAGAGAGGAGCCACGCTCTCCCAGACCGCAGGGGCGCCAAAAAGGGAGGCACGAGGCGGAACATGCGTCGCCGGAGCGGCACGGTCAGCAGCAGAGGGGACACAGCAGCACATTGCGATCGCCAGGCAGGCCGAGACAGAGCGAGCGGAGAGACAGCAGCGGGTCCCACTCGCCTGATTGGTACCGCACGCGGAGGGAGAGGTACGGAGGAGAGCGGCACTCACCGGAACGCCGCCAGCCGCGTAGCAGGGGAGGAGGCGCCTGGTCACCATCACCACAGAGGCGGCCTCAGCGAGAGACTGGCAGGTGGGAGGGGCGGAAGCTATATGAGCCGCCGACGCCGCAATGGGGAAGGGTGGGAGAATGGGGAAGGCCGGGGGAAGGGCGTCGTGAGTCAGGAGGGAGCCGCCAAGAGGGCAGGACGGAGAGCAAAAGCCTGACGTACGGAGCGGAGCGGGCTCGGGAAGCCAGGGAGGGCATGCGAAGGGCGAGAGCAAGGGGGCCGGAGAGAGGGCGAGCAGGAGGAGACAGTGAGGCGTGGGGAGAAGGGCGAGGAGGAGCTAGCAACACCCCGCGCGTAGAAGTGCCCGCCAGGTTCTCGGGCGACCAACGCGGGGGGCCTACCCTCAAGAACTACCTGATGCAGGTGGGGAACGTGCGGTACCGCTGCGACCGCCACAACATGGACCCCGTGGACTTCTTCCTGAGCTTGCCGAACACACTGGAGGGAGAGGCCGAAACGCTGTACCGCATGAGGATGGAGGAACTGCTGTGGAGGGCAGGGAGGTACGGAGAGGACCCCACTGAGGCATTCTTGGAGCAGCTGCAGCGGCGGTTCCCGGGGCACACGGCGGAGCGTATAAGGGAATTCCAGGAGTTCAGCAGGGGCCGGGCCGAATCACTGTTGACCTATTACAACCGACTGATCAATGTGGCGGAAGACGTAAGATGCACGGATAACAGTCTTCTCATCAGCAAGTTCCTAGGAGGCTTGGACGAGGCCCTAGGAGGGGGGTTGAGGATGAGGGTGTATGAGTTGGGTGCGGAGGCAAGCCTGGAGGAGGTGTTCGATCTAGCAGAGAGGGTGGAGCTCGCACAAAGGAAGTACGAGGCTTACCTCCCCAGGCCAACGGAGAGAAGCCGTAGGCCTACATGGGCGGCGGCAATAATACCGGAGGGAGGAGGGAGGACGGATGCACGAGGGGAGTCAGGAATTGACACCAGGACATGCCACAGGTGTGGGCAGCCAGGGCATCTGCGGAGGGATTGCAAGAACTGTGACGGATGCGGGAAGCCGGGGCACAGAAAGAGGGAGTGCCCAGATGCAGCCCGGTGTGAAATCTGCAAGAAACGGGGACATGAGGCGAAGGATTGCTACCAGAGAGAAGGGGGGATCAGGCGGCATCCAGAGGAGCTGCAGCGGCAGATTAGTCGGCTACAAGCACAGCTCAGGGCGACCGGGATGAGAGGGGAGGCAGAGGCAGGGATGTACGCTAGAGATGAGGAAGGGGAGGAAGTGGAGCAGGATGTGCAGTGTGCCCTCATGGCCTGGAGAGGAAGGGAGGAAATGGGGCTGCGAAGCGGGGGCAAAGATGGCAGGCGGGAGCTGGGAAAGAAGGAACAGGTGAAGGGAGAGAAGCCCACCGAGCCAGCCCTGGAGCGAGCCCCCGCACGCCATCCCCAAGAGCGGCTGGCGTGCCAGACCTCCGTGCTACTGCTGGAAAAAGGGGCCATGGAAGTGGAAGGGGAGAAGGTAAAGACAGCCATCATAGACACGGGGGCACAGAGCGTGATGTTGGGCAAGGGGATGGCTGAAAGGCTAGGGTTGCTGGCGCCGGAGAGACATGTGAAAAAGGGGATGTTGGTGATGACGGCGGAAGGGGGGGAACCTAAGTGGATGCCGTGCACACGAACGCCCATAGAAGTGACGCTGCTGCCGGGGGGGGAGCACGAGACCAAAATCCGCATGAAGTGCGGAATCTCCGAGTCGGAAGACTTTGACGTGTTGGTGGGCACCGAGCTGGTGTATGCGGTAGGGATGACAATATGCACATGGACGGAGAAGGTTGAGTTTAGGACGAGGTACTGGAAGAAGGAGGGGCCGCTGGGAGAGCTGCCAGTGCGGTTTGTGAAGGTGGAGCCGAAGAGGGCGTACCAAGCCGCGGAGGGGCCGCCGCCTGTGGGGCAGGGAGGCCCACCAGGGTTGGGAGGAGCGCCCAGAATGAAGAGGATGGACAAGCCACAACAACAGAGTGATTGGCAGCAGCCCATCCACCTGGTGGAGCTGTTTGGGGGGATAGGGGCAGGGCTGTCCGCAGTAGTGAGGAATGGGATAGCAGTAAGGAAGTGGACGTATGTGGAGAAGGAACCAGTGGTGAGGAGGATGGCAGAGCACCATGCGAGGAAGCTGCAAGCGGAGTATCCAGAATTGCTGAGTGAGAGAGTGATCAGAGAAGCGATGGGGGGGACGACCCACGATGTGAAGGAGATAAGTGAGGCGGAGGTGGCGAGCTGGGGGCAGGTAGATCTGCTGGTGGCAGGGTGGGAATGCCAAGGGGTGTCATGGGCAGGCAAAGGCAAGGGAGAAGGAGATCAGAGGACAAGGCTGATGGAGGAGCTGTTCCGAATCCTGGAATGGCTACAGGAGAAGCAGGGCAGGGTGGCGTATTTGCTAGAGAACTTGGACCTAGAGGGAGACAGCAGGGAGCCGATCCGACTGGTGAGGGACAGAATCAGGGGGCAGTTGGGAGAAGGGGTGAGCTGTGATGCGGCCAGAAGGGAGTCGTATGCGCACAGGCTCAGAATGTATTGGCAGAATGTGGTCCCTGCCATGCAGCTGCAAGCAGATATAGAAGGGGTAAAGCGAGCAGCAGAGCGGAAGGTGCAGGACATCACCAGTGTGTCGCAAGAGCTACAGCAGGCATGAGCAATGCAACCAAGTGGGGCAAGAGCGGCGAGCCCTGCCCACTCTGGTGGCATATGTGGGGGCAGCAGGGTACAAATGGGAAGCAGGGAAGCCAGGTCCGGGGATGGTGTATGATCATGGGAGGAGGAGATGGGAGGAGCCCACGGCACTCGAGCGGGAGCTGGCTATGGGGTACAGAGAAGATGCAACAGCTGCACCCGGGGCGAGTGAGGCGGACAGGAGGAGGGCTCTGGGGAATGCAATGGACGGCCACGTGCTGAGGTGGCTGGTGCAGCGGATGTGGCGAGAGACAGTCGTGAGCTGGGGGCAGGAAGAAGAGAAGGGAGGAGTGGAGGCAGAGCCGCGGGGAGCGTGGAGCTGCCAGGAGATGGGGGAGGAGAGCTGGGTGGTAGGGGAAGCAATGAGCAAGGAAGGGAAGGATGCCATGCAGGAGCTGCTGGCCAGGCACAGGAAGTGCTTCGCCTTCACAATGCAGGAACTGGGGAGGTGCAAGGTAAAGGAGATGGAGCTGAAGCTGAGCAGCACAGAACCAGTGTTCCACCGCAGGAAGAAGATGCCGCCAGGGGACGAGGAAATCTGCAAAGAGAAGATCAAGGAGCTGCTGGAAGCGGGACTGATTAGGAGATCAGAATCCGAGTACGCCACACCGACAGTGGTGGCAGCCAGGCGAGACCTGACAGGGGAGGTGCTGAGCAGGAGGATGTGCGGGGACTACCGGGCGCTTAACAAAATCACCGTAGCAGATAGGTACCCGATGCCGATGGCGGAAGAGATCTTTGATAAGTTAGCGGAAGGGGTGTTCTTCACCACGCTGGACCTGCGGCAGGGGTTCAACCAGATTAAGATACGGGAAGAGGACATCAAGAAGACGGCCTTTCATGGGCCAGACGGCCTATACGAGTGGTTGTACATGCCATTTGGACTGCGGAATGCATCAGCGGTGTTCCAGAGGGTCATGGACAGTGTGCTGCGGGGGGTGGAGTGCGCGGCCTGCTACATCGATGACGTGGTAATCTTCAGCACGACCGAGCAGCAGCACCTTCAGGATGTGGAGAGGACCCTGACGGCGATCGAAGCAGCAGGACTCACCTGCCACCCGAAGAAGTGCAGATGGGGGGAACAGACAGTGCAGTATCTGGGGTATGAGGTGAAAGGGGGGCAGATAGGGATCCAACAAGCCAAGGTAGCAGTCCTGGACAGACTAAGGGAGCCAAAGGACAAGTCAGGGCTGAGGGCGGTGCTGGGCTTCCTAAGCTACTACAGGCGGTTTGTACCCAACTTCAGCAAGAGAGCGGCGGTGCTGAATGGACTGTTGCGGGAGGACAAGGCGTGGGAGTGGGGAGAGGCACAGAAAGGGGCACTGCAGGATCTGATGGCAGCAGTGAAGACCGCAACGGTGCTCAAGCTGCCCACGGCCGACCTCCCGTTCACGCTGTACACTGACTGGAGCAGCCAAGGGATGGGGGGGATACTCTGCCAAGAGGTGGAAGGAGAGGAAAAGGTGGTGGCATACGCCAGCAGGAGCTGCAACTCAGCAGAGGCGCAGTACAGCTCATACATAGGGGAAGGACTGGCAGCTGTGTGGGCTGTGGGGCACTTCAGGGTATACTTGCAGGGGAGGGAGTTCACCTTGGTGACAGATCACCAGCCCTTGACGTGGCTAATGACCACCCCGGGGTTGACGGGCAGGAATGCACGGTGGGCTATGAAGCTGCAAGAGTATGACTTCAAAATTAAGCACAGGCCAGGGAAGACACTGCAGCACGTGGACGGTCTCTCACGGAACCCCCCACCGCCAGAGCCCACCGTTACCTTAACACTACTGGCCAGGCAGGCGGAGCTGAGTGGGGCCAAAGGGGAGAAGGGGCCAGCAGACATTTGGGAGGATGAACCGGCCATGCGGTGGGTGAAGGGAGAGACAGGAGAGGACGAGGAGCTGACAGCGCGGGTGAGGGCAAGGGGACAGCACTACAGATGGTACCAGCAGCAGCTGCAGGTGCAGACGGAAGATGGGTGGAAGCTGGTGCCGGCACCAAGTGAGAGGGAGGCGGTGATCAAAGAAATACACACCAAGCTAGGGCACTTTGGGCACGAGAGGACAGTGCAGCTGCTAAAGACAGGGTGGTGGTGGGAAGGGATGCGGAAGCAAGTGAAGGGGTGGGTGGAGGGCTGTGAGGCGTGCCAAAGAAGCAGGGCAAACCTCACCCAAGCCAAGGCGGAGTTGCAGTCACTGCCCATCCGAGGCTTAGGTTTCAGATGGTCCCTAGATCTGGCGGGGGAGCTGCCGCTGAGCCGGGGAGGGAAGCAATACATAGTGCTCATGGTCGAGCATGTGAGCAAGTGGCTGGAGGTGAGGGCCATCCCGAGCAAGAGCTCTAGGGACGTAGCAGCGGCGTTCAAGGAACAAGTGGTATGCAGGTTTGGGGCATGTGCAGAGGTTCTCACGGATCAGGGGACAGAGTTTCAAGGGGAGTTCAAGAAGCTTCTAGAGGAGACAGGGATCACCCACAGGCGCACCTCCCGGTACCACCCACAGAGCGATGGGCTAACTGAGCGACTGGTGCAGACCTTGAAACGGGGATTGCGAGCGTATGGGGAAAAGAGGAAGAGGGACTGGGATGAGGAGCTGCATTGGATCGCTGCAGGGTACAGGTTTGGGAAGCAGGCGGCCCTGAGGGATCACTCTCCTTACAGTCTCCTATATGGTTGTGAGCCGCTGCTGCCAGTGGGAGCAGCCCGGGTCCTCACAGACACGGTGACTGCAGGAACGATAGAGAACTGGGTGGCGCTGTCAGAGGCCAGGGCAAGATACCTACGAGTGATGATGCCAGCGGCATTGGAGAATCTCCACACCGCACAGCTGAGGGATGCGCGGAGATATGAGCAGCGGCAACAGCAAGGGGCGGGGGGGAGACCCAGGAAGGGAGTGAGTCAGGGGCAGGAAGTGTACCTAAAGCGGGCAAAGCAAGACACGCTGGATGTTGGGGTGAGCACGGAGAGATGGAGGGTGAAGGAGGTACGTCCCTCAGGGGTCTTGGTGCTGGAAAATGACAAAGGGGTACTCCTGAAGGAGCACCAGAGCAACACGGCCATGGTCAGGGGGGGCAAGCCTCAAGAGAAGGGTCCTGTGACACGGGCTCAAGCAGCTAGAGCACGAGCACAGGAGGGGGCAGTGGGTAAGTGAGGCTATGCAACCAGGAGAAGGAAGAAACAAGAGATACAGCAGGAGAAGAACAGGTGCAAGGAGAAGAGCAGGTGCAGGATGAAGAGGAGGTGCATGAAGAAGAGCAAGGGCTGAGAGGAGAAAGGTTCTCCGACACTCGCTCTCGTTGCCGGCACTCTTCATACTTGCAGCACCACCTCCGCGACCGCCACGGCCTCCACGGCCTCTTCCTCTCCCTCCTCCTGCTCCTCTACCCTCTTGGCCTTGAGCAGGGGTCCATCCATCAGGGAGCTTGTCACAATCGCGCCACATATGTCCGTTCTTGTGACAATAGTGGCACTCGCCGTCGAATCGGCCGCGACCGCGTCCGTAGCTCTTGTTGTCGCTGCCGTATCCGCCACTCCCGCGGCCTCCATTGAAGTTGTTGCTGCCAAATCTGCCTCCCCCTTGTCCTCTGCCCCTTCCACGGCCATACCCTCGGCCGATGCTTGCTGCCCCGGCGCCATCCGCACTCGCCAACTCACGGCGGCGGAAATCCTCTTAAAGGATCGCTCGCTTCACGTCTTCAAGCGAGAGCCGGGGCAAGTCACGATTGAGGTTGATGATGAGCGAGGACCATGACTCTGGGAGTAAAGCCAGCAACTTGGTCTTCTTTTGGAGCTCACTGTAGTTCAAATCAGCTCCCTCAAGCCGCGTCAACAAGTCGAAGAATTTCTGCACCCCTTCTTCAACCGCTTCGTCTTCTTCAATTCGTAGTGCCGCCATTTGCCGTTCCAACACCACCGCTACCGCCACTGTTGCAGGAGCGTGTACACTCTTGAGAGCAGCCCATGCCTTTGGTCTTTTCTCTGGTTCACGCTGGAATGGCTTGATGTGACGGATCTGGCTGCTCCCCAACGCTTTCCCAAGTAGGAGATAGCCTTGTGCGCTCTTCCGCACCCATGGGCTCTTCTCTGGGTCGTTCTCGGGGCGCTTCTCCGTTCCTTCCATGACCTCCAGCAGGTCATAGTGGTCAAATACATTCCCCATTCTGAAGGACCATTCACCGAAGTTGTCGCCATTGAACTTGTCAAGCCCAAACACCCTAGGCTCATCCCTAGGTGGGCCAAGACTTGGTTGCACGGGCGCCATGGCTGAATCACGGGGTTGGCCTTGAGCTTGGGCTTCTCCACTGCCACCAGCACCTCTGCCACCCCTTTCCTAAGGTCCAGACATTGTCGAAACTGCTCCAAGGGGCTCTGATACCACTTGTTATAGTCACAATAGGCTTGAATGTGCCTAAAACGAAAGATAGAGTGCACGGACGGATTTCTGCACAGCGGCTTCAAATGTAAATAGCGTTCTGGTCATAGCTTCAAAAAACCAGATTCAACTTGGATCTGAAGCGTCTTAACGTCGCCTACAATATGCAATTTAGATTGCACGATTTCATAAAGAATTGACGATACAGCGTCGGTTTGAACGAACGGTACTATGGCAGCCACTATAGTCTTAGAACACAAATTAGGAAGAGTTGCGAGTTGGGAATGACTCCCAGCTCCTACAAACCCCAAGAGCCGAGGTACAGTGATGTGGAAAAGTGCCACACTGTCCCCAACTACGAAGGGTCTCGAAACTACCCTCCACAAGGGCCTACACCAAGAGAAATGTTACACTACAAAAAGTAATGCAGCTATTCTCACTATCTTAAAGTTTACCCTTTTGGAGAGCTTCGAAATCACTTGATTCTTGAAACCAAGGCTCTGGTTCTTCAAGATAAATTATTCCTTGAGTTCTTGCAAGTCTGCTGCGCACACCTTCGATACGCCAAACGTTGCACACACGACAAAATAGAAAAAATGCACACGACACGCAAACGACGACATGACACGCGACTAGCGATAACTCGCTATTGACTCGACACACACATTCAAAATCATGCCTCATCACTCACACACTATTGTAAGCATGAAATATATATTATTTCATGCCCTCATATCATTCCATGCATACGGACAACAAGCCAAATGCAAACCGTAGGGTTGCACCAACAGTCAATTGGGCAAATAATCAATTTGGTCCAACCGGTCCATTCGGCCAACTAGAAATGTTGGTCCAACCATTCCATCTAGCCAACAGGGTAGCTGGTCCAACCGGTACATCGGGCCAACAGGCCAGGCGGTCCAACAGGTCAATCGGGCCAACTGGGTAGGTGGTCCAACTGGTCCAACGGGCCAACAGCCCAGCTGGTCCAACCGGTCCATGGGGCCAACAGGCCAGCTGGTCTAACCGGCCCATCAGGCCAACAGGCCAGCTGGTCCAACCGGTCCATCAGGCCAACAGGCCAGTTGGTCCAACCGGTCCATCGGACCAACAACCGGTTGGTCCAACCGGTCCATCGGACCAACAGCCCAGCTGGTCCATCAGGTCTATCGGGCCAGGAGGCTGGTTGGTCCAACTGGCCCATCGGCCCAACAGGCCGGTAGGTCCAACCGGTCCATCGGACCAACAGCCCAGCTTGTCCATCTGGTCCATCGGGCCAACAAGCCAGCTCAAGTGACAGGCCGATCAGCCAAAAGCCCGATTGTTCCAACCGGTCTATCGAGCCCACTAGCCTGGTTGGTCCAACCGGTCCATCTGACCAATAGCCCAGTTGGTCCAACCGGTCCATCGGACCAACAGCTCAGCGGGTCCATCAGGTCTATCGGTTGAGAGGCCGGCTGGTCCAAGCCGTCCATCGAGCCAACAGCTTTATTGTTCCAACCATTCCATCGGGCCCAACAGCCTGGTTGGTTTAATTGGTCAATCGGACCAACAGCCCAGCTGGTCCATCGGGTCTATCAGGCCAACGGACCAGTTGGTCCGAGCGGTACATCGGGCCAACAGCCCAATTGTTCCAACTGGTCCATCGGGCTTACGGCCCATTTGGTCCAACAGGTCTATCGGACCAACAGCCCGGCAGGTCCATCGGGTCCATCTGGCCAACAGCCCGGGCCAACAGGCCGGTTGGTCTAACCAGTCCATCGGGCCAACAGCCCGGTTGGTCCAACTGGTCCATCAAGCCAACAGCTCGGTTGGTCCCACCGGTCCATTGGGCCAACGGGCTGGTTGGTCCAACCGGTCCATCTGGCCAACAAGCCGGTTGGTCCAAGCGGTCCATCGGGCCAACAGGCCGGTTGGTCCAACCGGTCCATTGGGCCAACAGCTTAATTGTTCCAACCGGTCCATCGAGCCCACAGCCCAGTTGGTCCAAGCGGACCATCGGACCAACAGCCTGGTTGGTCAAACCCTTCCATCAGACCAACAGCCCGGTTGGTCCAAACGGTCCATCAGACCAACAACCCCGCTAGTCCATCGGGTCTTTCGGGCCAAAAGCCTGGTTGGTCTAAGCGGTCCATCGGGCAAACAGCCCGATTGGTCCAACCGGTCCGTCGGGCCAACAGGTTGGTTGCTCCAATTCCATCGGATCAACAACCCAGCTAGTCCATCAGG
The DNA here is from genome assembly GCA_947471745.1 of Closterium sp. Naga37s-1. Taxonomy (NCBI): domain Eukaryota; kingdom Viridiplantae; phylum Streptophyta; class Zygnematophyceae; order Desmidiales; family Closteriaceae; genus Closterium; species Closterium sp. Naga37s-1. The sequence goes on along the minus strand of CANJKZ010000208.1, from coordinate 95,895 downwards.
CACATAGGCCGGTTGGTCCAACCGGTCCATCATGCCAACAGCTCGATTGGTCCAACTGGTCCATCGGGCCCAGAGCTCGGTTGGTCCCACCGGTCCATCGGGCCAACGGGCTGGTTATTCCAACCGGTCCATTGAGCCAACAGGCCTGTTGGTCCAAGCGGTCCATCGGGCCAACAGGCCGGTTGGTCAAACGTTCCCTCAGGCCAACAGCCCAATTGTTCCAACCGGTCTATCAGGCCCACAGCCCGGTTGGTCCAACCGGTCCATCGGGCCCACAGCCCTGTTGGTCCAAACGGTCCATCGGAGCAATAGCCTAGTTGGTCCAAACGGTCCATCTGACCAACAGCCCGGTTGGTCCAACCGGTCCATCAGGCCAACAGCCCGGTTGGTCCAACCGGTCCATCGGGCCAACAGCCCGGTTGGTCCAACTGGTCCATTGGGCAAACAGCACGATTGGTCCAACCGGTCCATCGGGCCAACATGTTGGTTGGTCCAACCGTTCCATCGGGCCAACAGCCAAGTTGGTCCAACTGGTCCATTAGACCAACAGCCCAGCTGGTCCATCGGGTCTATCGGGCTAACAGGCCACTTGGTCCAAGCGGTCCGTCAGGCCAACAGGCCGGTTGGTCCAATCGGTCCATTGGGCCAACGGCTTGTCCGACCGTTACATCAGGCCAACATGCCAGCTGGTCCAACCGGTCCATCGGACCAATTGGCAAGTTTTTCCAACCTGTCCATTAAGCCAAAAGCCATTTGGTCCAACCAGTCCATCGGGCCAACAGGCGTGTTGGTCCAACTGGTCCATCGGGCCAATAGGGCAGCTGGTCCAACCGATCCATTGGGCCAACGGCTTGTCCAACCGGTCCATCGGGCCAACAGGCCAGCAGGTCCAACCAGCCCATCGGGCCAACAGGCCAGCTGGTCCAACCGGTCCATCAAGCCAATAGGCCAGCTGGTCCAACCAGCCCATCGGGCCAACAGGCCAGCTGGTCCAACCGGTCCATCAGGCCAACAGGCCAGCTGGTCCAACCGGTCCATCAGGCCAATAGGCCAGCTGGTCCAACCAGTCCATCAGGCCAACAGGCCAGCTGGTCCAACCAGTCCATCAGACCAACAAGCCAACTAGTTCAACCGGTCCATCTGCCCAACGGGCTAGTTGGTCCAAGCGGTCTATTGGACCAACAGCCTTGGGCCAACTGGTCCATTGGGCCAACAATCAATTTGGTCCAACCGGTCCAATCGGCCAACTAGAAATGTTGGTCCAACCATTCCATCTGGCCAACACGCCAGCTGGTCCAACCGGTACATCGGGCCAACAAGCCAGGCGGTCCAACAGGTCAATTGGGCCAACTGGGTAGGTGGTCCAACTGGTCCAACGGGCCAACAGCCCAGCTGGTCCAACTGGTCCACGGGGCCAACGGGCCAGCTGGTCTAGCCGGCCCATGAGGCCAACAGGCCAGCTGGTCCAACCGGTCTATCAGGCCAACAGGCCAGTTGGTCCAACCAGTCCATCGGACCAACAACCCGGTTGGTCCAACCGGTCCATCTGACCAACAGCCCAGCTGGTCCATCGGGTCGATCGGGCCAGGAGGCTGGTTGGTCCAACTGGCCCATCGGGCCAATAGGCCGGTTGGTCCAACCGGTCCATCGGACCAACAGCCCTGCTTGTCCATCCGGTCCATCGGGCCAACAAGCCAGCTCAACTGACAGGCCGATCAGCCAACAGCCCGATTGTTCCAACCGGTCTATCGGGCCCACTAGCCTGGTTGGTCCAACCGGTCCATCGGACCAATAGCCCGGTTGGTCCAACAGGTCCATCGGACCAACAGCTCAGCTGGTCCATCAGGTCTATCGGGCTGAGAGGCCGGCTGGTCCAAGCGGTCCATCGAGCCAACAGCTCAATTGTTCCAACCAGTCCATCGGGCCCACAGCCTGGTTGGTCCAACCGGTCGATCGGATCAACAGCCTGGTTGGTCCAACCGATCAATCGGACCAACAGCCCAGCTGGTCCATCGGGTCTATCGGGCCAACAGGCCGGTTGGTCCGAGCGGTACATCGGGCCAACAGCCCAATTGTTCCAAATGGTCCATCGGGCTGACAGCCCGTTTGGTCCAACAGGTCTATCGGACCAATAGCCCGGCAGGTCCATCGGGTCCATCTGGCCAACAGCTTGGGCCAACAGGCGGGTTGGTCAAACCGGTCCATCGAGCCAACAGCCCGGTTGGTCCAAGCGGTCCATCGGGCCAACAGGCAGGTTGGTCCAACCGGTCCATCAGGCCAACAGCTTAATTGTTACAACCGGTCCATCGAGCCCACAGCCCGGTTGGTCCAAGCGGTCCACCGGACCAACAGCCTGGTTGGTCAAACCCTTCCATTGGACCAACAGCCCGGTTGGTCCAAGCGGTCCATCGGGCCAACAGGCAGGTTGGTCCAACCGGTCCATCAGGCCAACAGCTTAATTGTTACAACCGGTCCATCGAGCCCACAGCCCGGTTGGTCCAAGCGGTCCACCGGACCAACAGCCTGGTTGGTCAAACCCTTCCATTGGACCAACAGCCCGGTTGGTCCAAACGGTTCATCAGACCAACAGCCCCGCTAGTCCATCGGGTCTTTTGGGCCAAAGGCCCAGTTGGTCTAAGCGGTCCATCGAGCAAACAGCCCGATTGGTCCAACTGGTCCGTCCGGCCAACAGGTTGGTTGCTCCAACCGTTCCATCGGATCAACAACCAAGCTGGTCCATCAGGCAAACAGGCGGGTTGGTCCAACCGGCCCATACGGCCAACAGGCCAGTTGGTCCAACTGGTCCATCATGCCAACAGCCCGGTTGGTCCAAACGGTCCATTGGGCCAACAGTGCGGTTGGTCCCACCGGTCCATCGGGCCAACGGGCTGGTTATTCAAACCGGTCCATTGAGCCAACAGGCCTGTTGGTCCAAGCGGTCCATCGGGCCAAGAGATCGGTTGGTCCAACCGGTCCCTCAGGCCAACAGCCCAATTGTTCCAACCGGTCTATCAGGCCCATAGCCCGGTTGGTCCAACCGGTCCATCGGGCCCACAGCTCGGTTGGTCCAAACGGTCCATCGGACCAACAGCCCAGTTGGTCCAGACGGTCCATCTGACCAGCAGCTCGGTTGGTCCAACCGGTCCATCAGGCCAACAGCCCAGTTGGTCCAACCGGTCCATCGGGCCAACAGCCCGGTTGGTCCAACTTGTCCATTGGGCAAACAGCACGATTGGTCCAACCGGTCCATCGGGCCAACATGTTGGTTGGTCCAACCGTTCCATCGGGCCAACAGCCAAGTTGGTCCAACTGGTCCATTAGAACAATAGCCCAGCTGGTCCATCGGGTCTATCGGGCTATCAGGCCACTTGGTCCAAGCGGTCCGTCGGGCCAACAGGCCGGTTGGTCCAATCGGTTCATCGAGCCAACAGTCTGGTTGGTCCAACCAGTCCATCGGACCAATTGGCAAGTTTTTCCATCCTGTCCATTGGGCCAAAAGCCATTTGGTCCAACCGGTCCATCGGGCCAACAGGCCTGTTGGTCCAACTGGTCCATCAGGCCAATAGGGCAGCTAGTCCAACCGATCCATTGGGCCAACGGCTTGTCCAACCGGTCCATCGGGCCAACTGGCCAGCTGGTCCAACCAGCCCATCGGGCCAACTGGCCAGCTGGTCCAACCGATCCATCAGGCCAATAGGCCAGCTGGTCCAACCCGTCCATCTGGCCAGCAGGCATGTTGATCCAATCGGTCCATCAGGCCAACAGGCCAGCTGGTCCAACCTGTCCATCAGACTAACAAGCCAACTAGTTCAACCGGTCCATACGGCCAACGGGCTAGTTGGTCCAACCGGTCTATTGGACCAACAGCCTTGGGCCAACTGTTCCATTGGGCCAACAATCACTTTGGTCCAACTGGTCCATTCGGCCAACTAGAAATGTTGGTCCAACCATTCCATCTGGCCAACAGCCCAGCTTGTCCATCCGGACCATCGGGCCAACAAGCCAGCTCAACTGACAGGCCTCAGCCAACAGCCCGATTGTTCCAACCGGTCTATCGGGCCCACTAGCCTGGCTGGTCCAACCGGTCCATCGGACCAATAGCCTGGTTGGTCCAACCGGTCCATCGGACCAACAGCTCAGCTGGTCCATCAGGTCTTTCGCGCTGAGAGGTCGGCTGGTCCAAGCGGTCCACTGGCCCGCCCGTCGACCCCAGGCCCTTCGCGCCGCCCCTTGCGGCCCGCCCCTTGCCCCTGCAGCCCGCGAGCCGCCCCTTGTGACCCGCCCGCCGCCCCTAGGCCAGCCGGCCGCCCCTAGGCACCCGAGCCGCCCCTCTTTCAGCCTGCGCACCGCCTCTTGCAGATCGCTTACCGCCCCCCTGCTGCTGCCTGCCCTGTTCCCTGCGCTGCGCGGATACTGCCCGCCCTGCGTGCTACGCCACTATGGCTTCTCTCAGCGTTCTCGCGTTTGATCATGAGGGCCGCCCAATCCAGTTTGACACGTGGCTGGACGACCTGCAGCTGTACCTACTGAGCGACTCTAGGGACAGCGTTTCTTTGTTTGACCACATGTCTGGCGCCGCTCCTGCTCCTCCCGCCACAGCTGACAGTGCAACTCGCTCACTGTGGCTTACTCGTGACGCTGCTGCTCGCTTAGCCATTCGCAACCACCTACCGTTAGCCGAATGCGCTCACTTCGGACAGCAGAGGACAGCACAGGCACTTTACGACGCTGTAGTCGCCCGTTACTCCTCCCCTGCCACTCCTGCCCTACCTATTTCCCCAGCTGTCCGCCTTTGCCACAGTAGAGGACTTGGTTTCCCACCTTCGCACTAGCGACGCTCGCTACCGCGCTGCCGCCCCCGCTGAGTTCCTTGACAGAAACCAGCCCTCGATGTTCATCACTCGCTACTTTATAGTCACCTGCCTCCCTGACTCTCTTCGCTCTATCAGAAACCACTTTCTCTCACTTGATCCCACAGTCCTCACTCTTGCAGCACCTCCTTGCAGCTGAGACTGGTGTAGTCGCTGTAGGTGCTGCTTGTGGCACTCCGCGCACGCCCTTCTTTGAGGGGTGCTCCCCCTCCCCCCTTGCCCCCTCCTACACCTCTCCTGCTGCTGTTGACGTTCTTGGTGCTGAAGACGTCCGGGCTGCTTCTGCTAGTGGGAAGCGCCGCAGCAGCAAGGGCAAGGGTTGCAGAGGTGGTGGCGGTGGCAGCGGGGGTGGTGGTGGGGGCAGCAGTGGAGGTGTTGGAGGCAGTGGAGGTGGTAGCGGTAGTGGGAGTGGTGGCGGGAGTGGGGGCTTTGGTGGCGGCAGTGGTGGCAGCGGTGGGGGTGGCGGTAGTGGCGGCAGTGGGAGTGGTGGCGGTCGGGCTGGAGCTACTCAGCGTGGAGGTTCTGGCGGTGGCCAGAGGCAGCAGCAGCAGCGTCGGAGCGAGACCCTGTCGTCCCAGCAGCTTCGTGAGTGGTTTTTCTCAGCGTGGGGCGTCTAGGGGTAGTGGTAGCTGCCCGTATGTCATTCGCACGGGTGACCGTGCTGGTCAGACATGCGGGAAGCCTCACACTCAGCACCGCTGCTTCTCCCGCCTCGACGACGCTTGGCGCGCAGAGTTTGGTGACAAGGCCGAGCGCCTCCGCTGGGCAGAGCTGCTTAGGACTGGAGTTGCTATCTTTGACCTAGACTATGATGCTATCCTTGCTGCTATGTATGCTTTGTCTCTTAGTGCTGAGGGTGACAGTCACCTGTGTGTGCCGCCTGACCCAGGTATAGAGGCTGCTGCTCTAGGTGCTAGTGAGTCGGCTCTCCCTGGTACTGCGCCTGCTGAGGCCGTGCACACCTTTACACTTGACTCAGGTGCTTCACGCTGTTTCTTTTGCGACAGCACCACCCTCACTCCTCTCTGTGCACCTGTACCGGCCAGACTGGCTGACCCCTCCGAGGGTCCAGTCCTTGCCCATTCCTCCACTGTTCTCCCGTGTCCGGCGGTTCCGTCGGGCTCACTGTCAGGCCTTCACCTCCCCTCATTCTCTACGAAATTGGTGAGTACCGCTGCCCTCCAGGACGCGATGGTAACTACCACCACTCCTGGGGGTCAGCGTGTGACGATCTGCACGTGTACACAGACGGTCCGCCACCTAGCCACGTTCACTCGTTGGCCTGGGTCGAGTCTGTACACACTGGCTACTGAGCCTCCTCAGGTAGCTGCGTCTGCCCAGGTGTCCGCGTCAGGTCCGGTAGCACCCCCTTGCTCGTGTCGCCTCCTCTTGCACCAGACTCTCCTGTGGCACCACCGCCTGGGTCAGCCCTCCCTGCCACGCCTTCGTGGCATGCACTCTCGCCTCCTTGTCTCATGTCTTCCCAGGTCCTGCCTCCCCTCCCGCCCTTGCCTGCCCCGCCCTGCCTTCCATGCGTCGAGGGGCGGCAGCGCGCCGCTCCTCACTCCTTCTCGTTTCCCCCGATGAGTGCTCCCCTGCAGACTCTCCACAGGGATGGTGGGGCCCAGCCCGCGAGCGCTACTTTCTGCTGGTGGTTGACAACTACACGTGGTACACCACGTTCATCCCCTTGCGCAGCAAGGGTCGGGTCCCTGATGTCTTGATCACTTGGATCCGCATAGTCCGTCTCCAGCTCCTCGAGCGGTTCCGCCAGGACCTTCCTATCCCGTGTCTGCACTTTGACAAAGGTGGTGAGTTCTTCTCCGACCTCTTGCGGGACTTTTGTCGTGGGGAGGGCATTCTTTAGTCGTTCATGCTTCCGGACTCCCCTCAGCAAAATGGGATTGCTGAGCGCCTCATTGGCTTAGTCATGGAGGTCGCTCTTACCTCCATGATCCATGCGGCTGCTCCCCATTTTCTGTGGCCGTTTGCGGTCCGGTACGCTGCGCATCAGCTCAACCTCTGGCCCCGTGTCTCCTTGCCGGAGACCTCGCTGACACTGCGTTGGACGGGGGAGGTTGGCGATGCGTCGGTGTATCGGGTCTGGGGCTCTCGTGCCTTTGTTCGCGATACATCTGCGGACAAGCTCTCCGCCCACGCTATTCGCTGCGTCTTCCTTGGCTTTCCCCGTGACGCGCCTGGCCGGCAGTTTTACCACCCCACCTCGCGCCGTGTCTTCCCCTCTCAGGCTGTCACGTTTGACGAGTCGGTTCCCTTTTACCGTCTCTTCCCCTACCGCTCTGCCCCTGCCCCTCCCCCGCCGCTCTTCCTTGCTCCAGGTCCCCCTCCGATAGACCCCCTCCACCCCCCAGGGTCGTGCTCCCTCAGTTGTGTCTCAGGTAGTCTCTCTCCTTGGTATTGTGCCTGTTTAGGTAGCTGTCGACTCAGGTGTTGCTCAAGGTGCTGCGTCTGGGGATGCTGCGTCTGGGGGTGCAGAGCCTGGGGGTGTGGAGCCTAGGGGTGCTGAGTCTGAGGGTGGTGAGCCTGGGGGTGCGGAGCCTGAGGGTGCTAAGCCTGCGGGTGTGGAGTCTGGGGGTGCTGAGCCTGAGGGTGTGGAGCCTGAGGGTGCTGAGTCTGAGGGTGCGGAGTCTGGGGGTGCTGAGCCTCGGGGACCTTCTTCTTCTGGAGGTCCTGCAGGTGCTTCACCATGACTATCTCCGTGGCCGGAGCCTCTCTCCCTGCAGCAGCTGCGCGAGTGGTTTACTCAGCGCACACGCCTTTAGAGTGGATCTGCCGGAGCTGGAGACTCTGCCGCTGGAGACACTGGAGCTGGAGATGCTGGAGTTACTGCTGGAGCTGGTGGTACTGGAGGTGCTGCAGCAGCTGGTCCTGGAGGTGCTCGTACCAGGGGTACTGGAGCTGCCGGGAATGGTGGTGTTGGGGGCGCTGGCTACTAGGCGCGTTACGTTGTTAGAGGCTTCAGTCAGCGACAGGGGGTCGACAACTTCCAGACCTGCTCCCCCACCCCAAAGATGACTACTCTTCGGGTGTTGCTGCACGTTGCTCCTCAGCGTGACTACGAGTTACACTCTCTGGACTTCAGTACAGCTTTCTTGCAGGGCAGCCTGCACGAGGAGATCTGGCTGCGCCGCCCACCTGGTTTCACTGGGTCATTTCCTGCAGGTACCCAGTGGAGCCTCCGGTGGCCAGTCTACAGTCTCCATCAGGCACCTCGCGAGTGGCACTACACACTGAGGACTACACTTGCGGCTCTTGGGTTTGCTCCTTCTACTGCTGACCCGTCGCTGTTTCTACGCACCGGTACGTCGCTGCTGCAGTTCTACGTCCTCGTGTACGTCGACGACCTCGTCTTTGCCACTGCTGACACTGAGGCATTGTCCCTTGTGAAGTCGGAGCTGCACAAGAGACACACATGCAATGACCTGGGTGAACTGCGCAGCTATCTTGGCTTACAGATCAACCCGGACAGAGCATGGCGCACCATCACACTGACTCAGTCACACATGGTGCACGAGATCCTTTAGCGCTTCGGCTTCCAGTTCTCCTTGCCACAGCCCACTCCTCTGTCTACCGGCCACTCGCTCTCAGCTCCACATTCGGACGAGTCCGTAGAGCCGAGTGGTCCGTACCCAGAGCTTGTGGGTTGCCTCATGTACCTGATGACTTGCACACGACCTGACCTTGCATACCCTCTCAGCCTCCTAGCTCGCTACGTGGCTCCCAGTAGGCACCGAAAGGTGCACTGGGATGCTGCGAAGAGGGTACTGCGTTACTTCTGCAGTACGTCATGCATGGGGCTCGTGCTTGGAGGACGGGGTCCAGTTGTCCTCACTGGTCACGCAGACGCTTCTTGGGTTGTCACAGGGTTACGCCTTCAGCCTCGGTTCCGGCTCTGTTTCCTGGCGGTCTACCCGCTCGTCTTCGGTTCTCAGCTCCAGTTGTGAGGCTGAGATCTACGCAGGGGCCATGCTTGCACAGGAGCTACGCTGGCTCACCTACCTGCTGACTGACTTGGGCGAGCAGCCGTGTTTGCCTCCAGTTCTGTACGTAGACAACAAGGCCATGATTGCCTTGTGTCAGGAGCATAGACTGGAGCACGGAACAAAGCACATCGCTCTGCGATGCTTCCTTGCTCGAGGGTTGCAGCAGCGTGGCCAGCTTCGTCTTGCGTACGTGGCCACTAGGGCCAACACTGCTGATATATTCACCAAGGCACTTCTGCCTGATGATCATCAGCGCTTCTCTGCTGTGTTAGGCCTTGTGCCTACTTTGCCTCACTTGCTCACTACGTGACTTTGCTTGCAATGTGATATATATATATACCTGCATGCTTACACTTACTAGAGTATGATCACTGTATTGTTTGTTCTCTTTTATATAACTCTGCATGTGAACTGGCCTTGTGGCCCTTTGCTTGTACTCTGACTGTATGGTGACTTTGTGATCCACCCTGAGCTTGCTTTGTTTTTCTTGACTGGTCTTGTGACCACTTGTTCTCCCCTACTTTGCCTATGGGGGTGTGTCAGAATGTCATAGTGCTTACATTTGTGTAGGCTATAGTGGGGTAGGGTAGCCCTTAAGGGGTACAACAAAATTAGGGTTAGTACTTGTACCCAACTTCTGTTCAATGTATTCATTCTCGTTCGTTAGTTTGACATGGGGTACAGACTTTAGGGGGGCTGGAAAATTCGCCCCCATCACTGTAGTTGATGCCAAGTGGTTGGGAGAAGCCAAACCAGGTTGGCAAGTGTGGCCAAGTTGTGTGAGGCGGATGGCATGGGTTGGGAAAGTGATAAATGTCAAATTTGGGGTGCCTATAGAGAGGGGAATTGTGTGGTATGGGGTTTCCTTGGTTGGGGAATCTCTTGGGACCTTCCCTCTCGTCCTCCTTATCCCATCCTACCTGTTTTATTGTTACTCTAACTTCCTTGTGTGGATCTTGTGAGAGCTATTTGTGATTGAGTTAAGTTTCTATGGCAGCATACCCCCTAGTGCGCCGAAATTCATAACTCGAGTTATGCTCCATATTGGGATACGATTCAAATTGTGAAAGACAGCCACCGAAAGGGCTAGAACATACTCGAGTTTGAGAGAATCATAACTGTGCGTGTTTCGTCGACGACGTTTCCTGTGACTACGACTTTTCTGTCCAGAATTATAGTTGACGATTTTGAGATATTTCGGCCCTTAATCTTCATAGACTCCGTCCTTAGTCTTTAACACTACTGCCCCCTTCTGTCCCTTGGCCCCATTCAGCTCCTCCAGCCTGGCCAGCAGTGTCAAGGTCACAGTGGGTTCTGGTGTTGGGGGGTTCCAAGAGAGACCGTCCACATGCTGCAACGTCTTCCCTGGCCTGTGCTTTATTTCGAAGTCATACTCCTGCAGCTTCATTGCCCACCGTGCATTTCTGCCCGTCAACCCCGATGTTGTCATCAGCCAAGTCAGGGGCTGGTGATCCGTCACCAAGGTGAACTCCCTCCCTTGCAGGTACACCCTGAACTGCCCCACAGCCCACATGGCTGCCAACCCTTCCCCTATGTAAGAGCTGTACTGTGCTTCCGTCGAGTTGCAGCTCCTGCTCGCATATGCCACCACCTTCTCCTCTCATTCCACCTCCTGGCAGAGTATCCCCCCCATCCCTTGACTGCTCCAGTCGGTGTAGAGCGTGAACGGTTGATCGGCAGTGGTCAGCTTGAGCACCGCTGCGATCTTCACTGCTGTCATTAAGTCATGCAGTGCCCCTTTTTGTGCTTCTCCCCACTCCCATGCCTTGTCTTCCCGCAATAGCCCGTTCAGTACCGTTGTTCTCTTGCTGAAATTGAGCACAAACCGCCTATAGTAGCTCAAGAAGCCCAGAACTACTCTCAGTCCAGACTTGTCATTAGGCTCCCTCAGCCTATCCAGGACCTCCACCTTGGCGTGTTGTATCCCTATCTGCCCCCCTTTCACCTCATACCCCAGATATTACACTGTCTGTTCCCCCCATCTACATTTCTCCGGGTGGCAGATGAGTCCTGCCGCTTCTATCGCTGTCAAGGTCCTCTCCACATCCTGCAGGTGCTGCTGCTAGGTCGTGCTGAATATCACCACATCGTCAATGTAGCAGGCCGCACATTCCACTCCCTGCAACACGCTATCCATGACCCTCTGGAACACGGCTGAGGCGTTCCTCAACCCAAATGGCATGTATAACTTCATACAGCCCGTCTGACCCATGAAAGACCGTCTTCTTGATGTCCTCGTCTCTGATCTTGATCTGGTTGAACCCTTGCCGCAGGTCCAGAGTCGTGAAGAACACCCCTTCTGCTAGCTTGTCAAAGATTTCTTCTGCCATTGGCATTGGGTACCTGTCCGCTATGGTGATCTTGTTGAGTGCCCTGTAGTCCCTGCACATCCTCCTGCTTAGCACCTCCCCTGTCAGGTCCCGCCGGGCTGCCACCACCGTTGGTGTGGCGTATTCCGATTCTGACCTCCTAATCAATCCTGCTTCCAGGAGCTCTTTGATCTTCTCCTGACAGATTTCCTCGTCCCCGTGCGGCATCTTCCTCCTGCGGTGAAACACTTGTTCTGTGCTGCTCAGCTTCAGCTCCATCTCCTTCACCTTGCACCTCCCCAGTTCCTGCATGGTGAAGGCAAAGCACTTCCTGTGCCTGGCCAGCAGCTCCTGCATGGCCTCCTTCCCCTCCTTGCTCATCGCTTCCCCCACCTCCCATCTCTCCTCCTCCCTCTTCTGGCAGCTCCATGCCCCCCGAGGCACTGCCTCCATTTCTCCCTTTTCTTCCTCATACCCCCAGCTCAGGACCGTCTCTCACCACATCCACTGGATCAGCCACCTCAGCACATGGCCATCCATCGCATTCCCCAGAGCCTTCCTTCTATCCGCCTCGCTCGCCCCTGGTGCTGCTGTCACATCTTCCCCATACCCCATGGCCAGCTCTCGTTCTAGTGTCGTGGGCTCTTCCCATCTCTGTCTCCTGTGATCATACACCATTCCCGGCCCGGGCATCCCTGCTTCCCACTTGTACCGAGCCACTCCCGCATACGACACCAGAGTGGGCAGGGCTCGCCTCTCCTGCCCTACTTGGTTGCATGGATAATGCCGGTTGTAGCTCTTGCGACACACTGACGCTGGAGTCCGCCTTGGTGCTAGGATGTCTTGTACCTTCCTCTCTGCTGCTCGCTTTACCCCATTCACCTCTGCTTGCAACTTCACGGCAGGGACCATATTTTGCCAGTACATTCTAAGCCGGTGTGCGTAAGACCCTGTTCTGGCCGCATCACAGCTCACACCTTCCCCCAGCTGCCCCTTGATTCTCTCTCTCACAAATCGGATCGGCTCTCTGTTGTCTCCTTCGAGGTCCAGGTTTTCCAGCAGGTACGCCACCCTGCCCTGCCTTTCTTGTAGCCATTCCAGGATGCGGAACAAGTCTCCCATCAACTTGGTCCTGTGATCTTCCCCTCCCCTCCCTTTGCCTGCCCATGACACCCCTTGGCATTCCCACCCCGCCACCAGCAGATCCACCTGCCCCCAGCTCGCCACCTCTGCCTCGCCTATCTCCTGCACATCATGGACGGCTCCTCCCATGGCTTCTTGAACCACCCTCCCACTCAGTAAGTCTGGGAACTCCGCTTGCAGCTTCCATGCATGGTGTTCCGCCATCTTCCTCACCACTGGCTCCTTCTCCACGTAGGTCCATTTCCTCACGGCTATCCCACTCCTTATCACCGCGGACAGGCCTGCCCCTATCCCTCCAAACAACTCCACCAGGTAGATGGGCTGCTGCCAATCACTCTGCCGCTTTGGCTCATCCATCCACCTCATTCTGGGTCCCCCCTTCAACCCTGCTATTCCTCCCTGCTCCTCTGCTTGCTGCTCTCCAGTTAGCAGCTCTCCCACGGCCTGGTATGCCCTCTTGGGCTCTACCTTTACAAATCGCACTAGCAGCTCTCCCAAGAGCCCTTCCTTCTTCCAGTACCGCGTCCTGAACTCGACCTTCTAAGTCCAAGTACATATAATCATCCCCACCGCGAATACGAGCTCGGTGCCTACCAGTACGTCGAAGTCCTCTGATTCTGAAATCCCACACTTCATGCGGATTTTGGTCTCATGTTCCCCCCTTGGCAGCAGAGTCACTTCTATGGGCGTTTGGGTGCATGTCATCCACTTCGGCTCCCCCCCTTCCACCGTCATCACCAGCATCCCCTTGGCCACATGCCTCTCAGGCGCCAGCAACCCCAGTCTCTCCACCATCCCCTTGCCCAACATCACGCTCTGAGCTCCTGTGTCAATGATTGCAGTCTTCACCTTCTCTCCCTCCACGTCCATTGCTCCCTTTTCCAGCAGCAGTACTGAGGTCTGGCACGCCAACCTTTCTTGTGGATGGCGTGCTGGGGCTTGCTCGAGGGCTGGCTCAGCTGGCTTCTCTCCCTTTGCTTGTTCCTTCCTTCCCTGCTCCCGCCTGCCATCCTTCCCTCCGCTCCTCAGCCCCATCTCTTCTCTTCCTCTCCATGCCATGAGGGCAGACTGCATGTCCTGCTCTACCTCTCCCCCCTCCTCGTCTCTGGCATACATCCCTGCCTTGTCCTCTCCTCTTAGCCCTGTTGCCCTGAGCTGTGCTTGCAGCCTACTGATCTGCCGCTGCAGCTCCTCTGGCTGCCTCCTGGTCCCCCCTTCCCTCTTGTAACAATCCCTCGCCTCGTGTCCCCGTTTCTTGCAGATTTCACACTTGGATGCATCTGGGCATTCCCTCTTCCTGTGCCCTGGCTTCCCACAACCGTCACAATTCTTGCAGTCCCTGCGTAGGTGCCCTGGCAGCCCACACCTGTGACATGTCCTGGTGTCAATCCCTGTCTCCCCTCGTCCGTCTGTTCTCCCTCCCCCTTCCGGTATCATTGCCGCTGCCCATGTAGGCCTCTGGCTTCTCTCGGCTGGCTTGGGCAGATAAGCCTCGTACTCCCTCTGTGCGAGCTCCACCCTCTCTGTTAAGTCAAACACCTCCTCTAGGCTTGTCTCAGCGCCCAACTCGTACACCCTCATCCTCAGCCCTCCTCCTAAGGCCTCGTCCAAACCTCCCAGGAACTTGCTGATGAGAAGGCTACCGTCCGAGCACCTCACATCCTCGGCCAGGTTGATCAGTCGGTTAAGATAGGTCAGCAGTGACTCTGTCCGCCCCCTCGTGAACTCTTAAAACTCCCTTATGCACTCTGCCGTATGTCCCGGGAATTGCTGCTGCAGCCGCTCCAGAAATGTCTCAGTGGGCTCCTCTCCGTACCTCCCCGCCCTCCACAGCAGCTCGTCCATCCTCATGCGGTACAGCGTCTCCGCCTCTCCTTCCAATGTGTTCGGCAGGCTCAAGAAGAAATCTATCGGGTCCATGCCTTGCCTATCGCAGCGGTACTTCACGTTCCCCATATGCATTAGGTAATTCTTGAGGGTCGGCCCCGCACGTTGATCTCCTGAGAATCTGGCTGGTACTTCCACTCGCGGCGCGCTCGCTGCGCTTCCTCGCCCATCTCCCCAAGATTCCCTTGCCCCTCTCGGCCGCCCTCCTTTTGTCCCTCTTTCCCTAGCCCTTTCTAGCCCTTCCCTAGCCTCTCGAGCCCGCTCAGCGCCATATGCCAGACTCCCCCTTCCCATCCTGCTCTCCTGCTAATTCCAGCTCGAGTCGCCGCGCCTTTCTCTCGAACCCCTCCACTCTTCTGCCCGCCCCTGCAGCCGTGACGGCGAGACTCGCGCATCTCTCCACCTAGCTGTGCTTGTCTCTCGCTGTCTCTGCCTTTTAGGCGACGATGACCATGCTTCTCCCCTCCTCTGATGCCGACGGCCCTCAGGCGAGCGCCGGTCCCTGCCGCCTTCTCCGCTCTGCTGCTGCCTGGCGTGCGGCGAGCGGAATCCGCCGCCCATCCTCCTCTCCCACTGCTCTGGTGGGCCTGACGACCGCGCCTCCCCGCTGCGTTCCCCTTGCTGCTGGCCATGCCTCCCTGGTGAACTGGGCCCCTCCTTGCACCTCTCTTCCTGCCGCCAGTATCTGTTGGGTACGCTTGGCTCACCCTCCCATCCTCCCTTGCGCATCAGCTGCCGCTCCAGCGAACGCGTGCCGTCTCCGACCCAGCCCTCCCATGTCTGCCGCTTGTCGAGAGATCGAGGGATGCCAGGCGCTCGCTCCCAATGCCGCGCGTCCTCCTCTGTCACGCGCAAGCGCTCCACCTTGCCCCTTCCGCGCTCTCCTTGCATCCCCGCAGCGTCGGCGCCCACGTCGCGTTCCTGCCGCTCTTGCTGACGCGACCTCTCCGCGTCGTGCACTTCTTGATGGTTGGCGTCGCTCCCGCGCGACTCCAGCCGACCTGACCGCGATCCTTCCGCCACCTTCTGGCTTGCGCCCTCGGCTGTGTGTGCCTGTGCGGGCTCGGCGTCCTCGATCCCAGCCCCGGGCTCCTCGTTGTCATGCCCTCCGTCGGCGTCATCGACCTCCAGCTCTGGGTTCGCGCCATCCCCCTCCGCATTCTCCTCGCTGGATGTTTCCCACGGCTCTTCCTATGTGGCGGCCTCCCCTTTTCTGTCGGCGTCAAACCTCTCGACGCCCCGCCAATGGCCTCTCTCATCGCGGCGCCGTCCGCGCTCCTCCAGCGAGCGGAACATTCCCGCATCACGTCGGTCTCCGCTCCCATCTCCCTCTCCGCGATCTCTCTCTCTCTCCGCCACGCGCCTCCATCCGCGCTTGCAGCGTATCCTCCTCCGCTCGCTCCTACACTTGGCCTACCCTCCGCACGTTGGTCGCCTGCGGTGGGGACTCTATCTGCGCGAAACGCCGGCCTTCGCGGCGAGCGCTCTAGCAATCGCCCACTTCTGCGTGACACCTCTCGTCGCGACCGCTCCTCCTCGCGGCGACTGAACACTCTACCCCAACGTAGCTCATACTTATCCATGACTCCGTGCTCGATGCCCCTTTCTCGTTGTTATGAACGAGATTGCTCCTTCACCCCCAAGATTCCCTCTTGGTGTGTGCCACCGTGTGCTGGAAGCTAGGATGACCACTTTCACTACCAAGAGAGAATAACAACGAGAAAGCATCAAGGGCTTGGACGTGAGTGACCTTACCCAACCCCAGGCTGCACATTTCCAAATGTGCGGCTCGGGGTTGGGATTGATTGGTTTCACATTTCGCCCTTCGGTGTCTTTTTCCCCTTTTTATCCCAACCGCTCTTATGCCATTTCCCCCCTTCTACACCCCTTCCTATCAGTTGCCTTGCTACATTCTACACCTTCAGCCTATTTATGTTCTATACTATTATAGCCATCTATTCTTCCTATGGCTGCAGCCTAGAGCCCTGCCTATACCATGTTGGGTGCAAATTCACATTGCACGACATCCTGCCGTCTGTTTGTACGAGTATGCGTGTGCGAATGCATTTGGGTGTGAATGGAATGTTCGTGTGTTTGTTTGCTTTCGCAATTTTTTCTTGATGCATTTGCAGGTACTCGCGCAATGTGCGCTTCGGCACAACATTGTACGCGCTATGAACAGTGCAAGCAGAAAGGACGAGCTCGCAAAGGAACCCAAGATGGAAGCTTTGCAGTTCGGTTTAATTGATTGCGCAGATTCAGTTATATCCGACTCGAAATTGTACTGTTTTGTTTGGTTAACTATAGTGTACCAGGGCAGGCACTATAGGGGTACAATTTAGGTGAAGGTTGGATGTTGTTTGTCCGTATCTGCATGCTACAGGGCCAGGGGAAACCAGCGGAACCAGCATTTGGCTGGTTGGGCAAAGACAAAACAGGTTCTGTTTTTAGGACCTGAACCTGGTAGTTGTTTTCCCAGGTTGGAAACACAGAACCAGAGGTTGTTTACCAACCTACCACCTGCTGTTTTGTCCAGCCAGGTTGGTTCTGTTGCTTGGAATTATTTGGGATCATCCCTGGTTGTTCCCAGGTTGATTCCCAAGGTCCTTGCTAGCTAGAACTGTATATTCCTTCTCTGTTTGTACCTGAATATATTCAAATTGATTCAAGCGAATTCCTTCCTTGCTGGAATTTCGTTTCTACGCGGTGCGACGGCGGAATGCTACCGACTCAATGCTAGTACACTAGCACTACGACGTTAGGCCAACGCTGTCCATTTCGTAACTCTGCAATGGCAGAACTTTTCGCGAGGCAACTTGGCTCTTTTGAAAGCTCTTAGAGTGAGCTTCGATATAGCAAGATCTCAGCTTAATCCGATCGACGGTCTGCACGACACGCTGCGCGACGTTCAAGGTACTCTTGCTGTTTTGACTAAGTCTCTCTTGATCCCTCTCTCTACAAACTCGGACCCGAGGATAGGGGCTGGTCTAGTACCAAGCACCCAGGGACCCTTGGAGGTGACCCCGGGGAGAGGTTTTAAGTTGGATAACGTCTTAATAGCCTGAGTTTATTAGGCCCTTACCTCGGCGGGAGCTGGTGAATCTTCAGCCCAAGATCGTAGCGGCAGCCAGGATTCTGGTGTTTCGGCGCCAAGGGGAGCGCGAACAAACCAGGGCTCGCTGATCAAGGAGGTGCTGAAGAACTTCACCGTCGAGAAGTTCAATGGTGAGGGCTATGATGATTGGGCCTGGAAAATGCAACTTTATTTCCGTCAGATCGGTTTGTTGAAACTAATGATTGAGGAGGAGCCTAGACCGAGTGACCCCGCGCTGCAGGAAGATTGGGACGAGCGCGCCTCGGCTGGCTACTACTTGATGTCGCAGAGTTTGGAGCTAAACCAGCGTCACCACGTCATGCACCTGCTGCCGGAGGTTGATTGCGGTCCGAAGGCGTGGACCGTGTTGAAGGAGCTGCACGCCCCGACCTCCGTTGTCGCAACGTTGATGCTGGAGAGGGAGCTGTCCGCGTTGCGCTTGAGCGAGGGAGAGCCGGTGCAACCCGTTTTGGACAAAATGCGCGACCTCTACGCGAAGTTGGTGACCGCGGGAATCACCTACCCGGAGCAGACCAAGTGCTTGAAGATGCTATCGCTGCTTTCGGAATCGTGGCTTCAATTCACGAGCGGATTGAGCCTGCCGCAGAACCAGAGCTTGTGGACGCTCGAGTGGGTGCGGACGAAGATTCTGGAGGAGGACTTCCGTCGCCGCCAACTGAGGGGTGGAGACGACGGCAGCAGCGGCTACGGGATGCAAGGGAGCCGACGTGGCAGAGGACGTGGCTTCGGTGGTGCTGGACGCGGTGCAAAGAAGGACGACGACTCCAACGACCAACAAGGAGGTACCGGTTGAGGTACCAACAGGCCGGTTAGTCAAACCGGTCCATCAGGCCAACAACCTCGGTGGTCCAACCGATCCATCGAGCCAACAGCATGGTTGGTCCAACAGGCCGGTTGGTCAAACCAGTCCATCGGGCCAACTGGCTTGTTGGTCCAACCGGACCATCAGGCCAACAGCTTGGTTTGGTCTAACCGGTCCATTGGACCAACAACCTGGTCGGTCAAACTGGTCCATCGGACCAATAGCCCAGCTGGTCAACAGGCCGGTTGGTCCTGTTAGTGTAAGGGCCTAATATACTCAGGCTATTAAGACGTTATCCAATTTAAAACCTCTCCTCGTGGTCACCTCCAAGGGTCCCTGGGTGCTTGGTACAAGACCAGCCCCTATTCTCGGGTCCGAGATTGTAGAGAGAGGGATCAAGAGAGACTTAGTCAAAACAGCAAGAGTACCTTGAACGTCGCGCAGCGTGTCGTGCAGACCGTCGATCGGATTAAGCTGAGATCTTGCTATATCGAAGCTCACTCTAAGAGCTTTCAAAAGAGCCAAGTTGCCTCGCGAAAAGTTCTGCCATTGCAGAGTTACGAAATGGACAGCGTTGGCCTAACGTCGTAGTGCTAGTGTACTAGCATTGAGTCGGTAGCATTCCGCCGTCGCACCGCGTAGAAACGAAATTCCAGCAAGGAAGGAATTCGCTTGAATCAACTTGAATATATTCAGGTACAAACAGAGAAGGAATATATAGTTCTAGCTAGCAAGGACCTTGGGAATCAACCTGGGAACAACCAGGGATGATCCCAAATAATTCCAAGCAACAGAACCAACCTGGCTGGACAAAACAGCAGGTGGTAGGTTGGTAAACAACCTCTGGTTCTGTGTTTCCAACCTGGGAAAACAACTACCAGGTTCAGGTCCTAAAAACAGAACCTGTTTTGTCTTTGCCCAACCAGCCAAATGCTGGTTCCGCTGGTTTCCCCTGGCCCTGTAGCATGCAGATACGGACAACAACATCCAACCTTCACCTAAATTGTACCCCTATAGTGCCTGCCCTGGTACACTATAGTTAACCAAACAAAACAGTACAATTTCGAGTTGGATATAACTGAATCTGCGCAATCAATTAAACCGAACTGCAAAGCTTCCATCTTGGGTTCCTTTGCGAGCTCGTCCTTTCTGCTTGCACTGTTCATAGCGCGTACAATGTTGTGCCGAAGCGCACATTGCGCGAGTACCTGCAAATGCATCAAGCAAAAATTGCGAAAGCAAACAAACACACGAACATTCCATTCACACCCAAATGCATTCGCACACGCATACTCGTACAAACAGACGGCAGGATGTCGTGCAATGTGAATTTGCACCCAACACACTCCCCCTCAGCCTGCCGGCTGCATTCCACATCATTCCATGCTAGTTCATGCTCATTCCACTCATGCGCACACAACGCCAATGAGGCTCATCCGCAAGCCTCTTGGTGAGAAAGTCTGCTGGCTGCTGGTGAGTCTTGATATAGATTGGATTTACTATCCCCCTCTTCACCTCCTTACGCAGCCAGTGCCACTTGATACGCATGTGCTTGTTCAGCCCATGAAGCACAGCGTTCCTGGCCATCCCAAGAGCCCCCTTGCTATCACAAAACAGCGGCGTAGCAACCTTCTGCTCTTGGCCAATCTCCTCTAACAGCCTCCTCAGCCAAATCACCTCCTTCACTCCATGGAACATTGCCATGTACTCTGATTCAACAGAGGAGAGTGCCGTCTCCGTTTGCTTCTTGGACCTCCAACTAACAGGTCCTCCACCAACTATGCAGATGTATCCTCCCACAGATGAGGAATCCCCCTTCTCAGAAGCCCACGTAGCATCGGTAAAGCAAGTGAGAAACAGCTTGCCTTCTCCAAGCCGCTCCCCCTTCTCTTTCAGCACCTCAACCCCTTTCTGCTTCACCTGTGCAGATGCGGAGTATTGAACTCCAATGCTTGGGTGAGAGTTCAGGTACTTCACCACACGCTCAGCTGCATCTACCTGCTCCTCTGATGGATTCTGCACCACCCTAGCCAGCTGCCCAACCGAGAAAGAGATGTCGGGCCTTGTGTGAACTGCTGCATACAAGAGGCTGCCCACCAAGGACTGAAATTGCTGCTGCTCCTCGGCTTCAACCCCTTCATCCTCTGCTGCCTTCACAAGCTTGAATTCTGCTGGCAGGGGAGTTGCAACTTTGCGCTGATTCTCAATCCCATACTTCTCCCCCAGCTCCTTGATGAACTTCTCCTGGTGCAGCTTCAACCACCTGTGATCCAGATCCCTCTCCACGTGCATCCCGAGGTAGTACTTTACCTCTCCAAGGGTCTTGCACTTGAAATTCTTCATCAGCTGCTGCTGCACTTCCTGGATCTCCTTCATGCTGCTGCTGAAGAGAAGAATGTCGTCCACGTAGACCAGAAACAGCACCAGCTTCTCCCCCTCCCCCTTGAGAAAGAGGCTCTCATCAGCTGCTGGTCCTGAATCCCATCTCCTCTAAAACAGCTGCCAACTTCTGGTACCAGCAGCGTGGCGCTTGCTTCAAGCCGTAGATGGACTTTTTCAGCTTGCATACCCTGCCCGTACCATCCTCATACCCAGGCGGCTGCGTCATGTACACATCCTCCTCTAAAATCCCATTGAGGAATGCCGTTGATATATCCATCTGAATGATGAATTTCCCACTAACGGCTGCATCTGCCAACAAGACACGGAGGGTAGGGGGTTTGGCAGTGGGAGCAAAGATCTCATTGAAGTCCTGCTTCTCCTTCTGCATAAACCCCTCAGCCACCAGCCTACTCTTGTAGATGGTGACCTGTCCCTTGTCATCGGTCTTGATCCTTAGCACCCACTTGCACTGTACGGCTTTCTTCCCCTCAGGCAGCACCACCAGATCCCATGTCCCATTCTCTAACAGGCTTTGGTACTCAGCATCCTTAGAAACCAGCCACTTCTCCTTATCTGGTCCAGCTAATGCCTCCTCCATGCTTGCTGGTTCCTCTGGTGCAGCGGCAAGAAAACAGTAGGCAGGTTCATCCTCCTCATCCGGGTCATAGCCATGCGGTAGAATCAGCAATGCCTCCTCATTCCCAAGCTGCTGCTCTGCTACATCAGCTCCTGCAGTCAGCTTCATAGTGGCCATACGGGTACGTCCTGGCCTAGACACGGGTGTTTCCCATCCCCTCATAACGACACCCTTCGGCTTCCTCCATGATGGTAGCGCAAGAACCTTCCCAGCTGCTGTTCTCCTCCCTCAGATCCAGCAGCTTCCTTGGTGCTACCACTAGTCTCCACATCATCTCCTCCACCAGCAGGTGCCTCCTGCACCTTCTCTCCATCGCCACCCTCTGCAGCTGCCTCCTCCCCCTCCTCCCACACACTAGGAGTCAGGTCCAGCTGCATGGTGATCTGCTCCATCTGCTCGGATACCTTGGTCTCCGGCTGTTTCTTCCATCCCCCATACATCATGCCCTCAACAAACTTCACATCCCTGCTGTCAAACAACACACCCTTGGATGGTTCCCACAGCAGCCATCCCTTGCTCTCAGCAGCCAGCCCCAAATGCACACACCAGATTGCACTCGCCCCCAACTTACTTCGATACTTCTTGGGGACGTGGGCGACTGCCATGCAACCAAACACCCTCAGCATGTCCACCGGCAGCTTCCTCCCAAGCCACCTCTCCAACGGCACCCACGATTCATTACCAACCTTAGTGAGCACCCTGTTTCTAGCCACGGTAGCGTGCCGGACATCATGGGGCCACATGGAATTGCCCACCCCTGATTCTATGAGCAGCGCCCTAGCTGTCTCCAGAATGGTCCGGTTCGCCCGTTCTGCTACACCGTTGGACTGCGGAGAGTAAGCTGTGGTCACCTCCCTCTGAATGCCCTGCTTCTTGAGCCAGGCCGTCGTTTCAGCTCCAAGGAACTCACCACCCCGGTCTGTCCTAATCCGCTTCACTACACACCCCGCTTGCTTCTCAACGAATGGCAGCCAATCTTCCTTTATCGTAGAGGCGGCGTGGTCCTTTTGCTTCAGCGGATACGCCCACATGAGTCTGCTCCAATCATCCACAATGGTTAGGAAATACCGCTCCCCCTTGTGCCCTTGCACCGGCAGTGGCCCCACCAAGTCCATGTGAACCAGCTCCAAAGGCTTCTTGCTCCTGCAAGTCACGCTATGAAAAGGGAAACGAGTGAATTTTGAGAGCAAACAGATTTCACAGTTGTCATCGGGTGGCTGTCCGTTCAGCTATAAACCCTTGACTGCTCCATCCTTCTCTAGCTGCTTCAATAAGGGCATTGCCACATGCCCCAAGCGTCGGTGTGCCGTTGCCCAATCTGTCT
The DNA here is from genome assembly GCA_947471745.1 of Closterium sp. Naga37s-1. Taxonomy (NCBI): domain Eukaryota; kingdom Viridiplantae; phylum Streptophyta; class Zygnematophyceae; order Desmidiales; family Closteriaceae; genus Closterium; species Closterium sp. Naga37s-1. The sequence continues at coordinate 73,400 of CANJKZ010000208.1, read as the reverse complement.
CCCCAGATCTGGCCGACACCTTCACACCAACCCCTCCAACGGCGTTGCACTCCCCCTGGGATGCAGACCCCTCTCCAGCCTGCCCCCCACTGTACCACGCCAACGCCGGCAGCTGCCACATGGATCTGTACACATCCTTGCTCTCGTGCAGATCCCAAAGCACCCGATTTCCCAGCTGCCCCTTGTACGTGCGTGCCCCATCCGTGCTAGTGCTCACCCCAGCCTTGGCAAGCTTACGGAGGGAGATGAGGTTGGCCTTGAGATCAAGAACAAGGAGAACGTCGTACAGCACCACCGGCTTGCCATCCGCTCCCTTGAATGCAGCTCGTCCCGCACCAGCCACCTTCAGCGCGTGTCCAGAGGCAGAGCACACCTCATTGATCGGTGCAGCTCGTACGTCATCAAGCAGCTCCTTGCGCGGCGTCATCGTCCAAGCAGCGCCCGTGTCCAACACCCAATAGTCCAGGGGATGCAGCTCTGCTCCAACCTTTGCAGAGGCGTCTCCTTGATCCCCCTGTTCTCCAATATGGAAGAACTGGCCTGCGGTGCGCTCCTTCTTCTTCTCTGCACCGCCGTTGCTCTTCGGGTTGTTGTCGGACGAATCGGCGACCATGTTCGTGCCGTTTTTCTGGTTCCTCCGCGCGCCGCCATCCTGGTGACGATTCTGGGGGGTCCATCCATCGGGTTTCTTATAGCACAAAAACCAGGGGTGCCCCTCCTTCTCACAATACCAGCAACTCCCTTTCATTTTGCCACCAGCACCCGACTTGCCCCCGCGTCCAGATTTCGCACCGCGACCCCAACCGGTACCTCCTTGTTGGTCGTTGGGTCGATGGGGGTTTTGGCGACTAAACGCACAGCCGGTATAATGCTGCTTACCGAAGCGCCTTCTCCCTACGGGGGGTTGGTTTCCTCCGGGGATCTCCTTAAAGCCCAAAAAAAAAAAAAAAAATGTTGGTCGTTGGAGTCGTCGTCCTTCTTTGCACCGCATCCAGCACCACCGAAGCCACGTCCTCTGCCATGTCGGCTCCCTTGCATCCCGTAGCCACTGCTGCCGTCGTCTCCACCCCTCAGTTGGCGGCGACGGAAGTCCTCCTCCAGAATCTTCGTCCGCACCCACTCGAGCGTCCACAAGCTCTGGTTCTGCGGCAGGCTCAATCCGCTCGTGAATTGAAGCCACGATTCTGGCAGCAGCGATAGCATCTTCAAGCACTTGGTCTGCTCCGGGTAGGTGATTCCCGCGGTCGCCAACTTCGCGTAGAGGTCGCGCATTTTGTCCAAAACAGGTTGCACCGGCTCTCCCTCGTTCAAGCGCAACGCGGACAGCTCCCTCTCCAGTTCAACGTTGCGACAACGGAGGTCGGGGCGTGCAGCTCCTTCAACACGGTCCACGCCTTCGGACCGCAATCAACCTCCGGCAGCAGATGCATAACGTGGTGACGCTGGTTCAGCTCCAAACTCTGCGACATCAAGTAGTAGCCAGCCGGGGCGCGCTCGTCCCAATCTTCCTGCAGCGCGGGGTCACTCGGTCTAGGCTCCTCCCCAATCATTAGTTTCAACAAACCGATCTGACGGAAATCAAATTGCATTTTCTAGGCCCAATCATCATAGCCCTCACCATTGAACTTCTCGACGGTGAAGTTCTTCAGCACCTCCTTGATCAGCGAGCCCTGGTTTGTTCGCGCTCCCCTTGGCGCCGAAACACCAGAATCCTGGCTGCCGCTACGATCTTGGGCTGAAGATTCACCAGCTCCCGCCGAGGTATTTCCCGTCATAGCTACCTATAACGAGGATCACTATAACGCAGCTCTGATACCAGCTTGTTAGTGTAAGGGCCTAATAAACTCAGGCTATTAAGACGTTATCCAACTTAAAACCTCTCCTCGGGGTCACCTCCAAGGGTTCCTGGGTGCTTGGTACAAGACCAGCCCCTATCCTCGGGTCCGAGTTTGTAGAGAGAGGGATCAAGAAAGACTTAGTCAAAACAGCAAGAGTACCTTGAACGTTGCGCAGCGTGCCGTGCAGACCGTCGATCAGATTAAGCTGAGAACTCGCTATATCGAAGCTCACTCTAAGAGCTTTCAAAAGAACCAAGTTGCCTCGCGAAAAGTTATGCCATTGCAGAGTTACGGCTCGGACAGCGTTTGCCTAGCGTCGTAGTGCTAGCGTACTAGTGTTGACTCGGTAGCATTCTGCCGTCGAATCGCGTGGATACGAAATTCCAGCAAGGAAGGAATTCGCTTGAATCTTTTTTAATATATTCAGGTACAAACGGAGAAGGAATATATAGTTCTAGCTAGCAAGGACCTTGGGAATCAACCTGGGAACAACCAGGGATGATCCCAAATAATTCCAAGCAACAGAACCAACCTGGCTGGACAAAACAGCAGGTGGTAGGTTGGTAAACAACCTCTGGTTCTGTTTTTCCACCCTGGGAAAACAACAACCAGGTTCAGGTCCTAAAAACAGAACCTGTTTTGTCTTTGCCCAACCAGCCAAATGCTGGTTCCGCTGGTTTCCCCTGCCCCTGTAGCATGCAAATACAGACAAACAACTTCCAACCTTCACCTAAATTGTACCCCTATAGTGCCTGCCCTGCTACACTATAGTAAACCAAACAAAACAGTACAATTTCGAGTTGGATATAACTGAATCTGCGCAATCAATTAAACCGAACTGCAAAGCTTCGATCTTGGGTTCCTTTGTGAGCTCGTCATTTCTGCTTGCACTGTTCATAGCGCGTACAATGTTGTGCCGAAGCGCACATTGCGCGAGTACCTGCAAATGCATCAAGCGAAAATTGCGAAAAACAAACAAACACACGAACATTCCATTCATACCCAAATGCATTCGCACACGCATACTCGTACAAACAGACGGCAGGGTGTCGTGCGGTGTGAATTTGCACCCAACAGGTCCAACCGGTCCATCGGCCCAACATGCCGGTTGGTCCAACCAGTCCATCGCGCCAACAACACGGTTGGTCCAACCGGTCCATCGGGCCAACAGCCTGGTTGGTTCAACCAGTCTATCGGGCCAACAGCCTGTTTGGTTCAACTAGTCCATCAGGCCAACAGGCCGGATGGTCCAACCCATTCATCGAGCCAACATCCTGGTTGGTCCAACCGGTCGATTGGACCAACAACCCAGCTTGTCTATTCGGTCCATCGAGCCAACAGGCCGGTTGGTCCAACCGGTCGATCGGACCAGCAGCCCAGCTTGTCTAACCGGTCCATCGAGCCAACAGGCCAGTTGGTCCAACCGGTCCATCGGACCAACAGCCCAGCTCTTCCAACCGGTCCATCAGGCCAACAGGCAAGTTGGTCCAATCGGTTTATTGGACCAACAGGCAAGCTTGTCCAACCGATCCATCAAACCAATAGGCCAGCTGGTCAAACCGGTCCATCAGGCCAACAGGCCGGTTAGACCATTTGATCCATCGGGCCAACAGGCCGGTTGGTCCAACCGATCCATCTGGCCAACAGGCCTGTTGGTCAAACCAGTCTATTGGGCCAACAGCCCATCTGGTCCATCAGGTCCATCGGGCCAACACGCCGGCTGATCCAACCGGTCCATCTGGCCAACAGCCCAGCTGGTCCTATTGGTCCATCGGACCAATGGGCCAGCTGGTCCAACCAGTCCATTGGACCAATAGGCCAGTTGGTCCAACCAGTCCATCGGACCAACATGCCAGCTGGTCCAACCGGTCCATGAGGCCAACAGGCCGGTTGGTCCAACAGGTCCATCGGGCCAACAGCCTGGTTGGTCTAACCGGTCCATCGGGCCAACAGCCCGGGTGGTCCAACCGGTTCATCGGGCCAATAGGCGGGTTGGTCAGACATGTCCATCGGGCCAACAGGCCGGTTGGTCCAACTGGTCCATCAGGCCAACAGCTCGGTTGGTCCAACCGGTCCATCGGGCCAACATGCCTGCCGTTCAACCCTGTTCATCAGACCAACAGACCAGCTGGTCCAATCGGTCCATCGGACCAACGGGCCAGCTGGTCCAACCGGTCCATTCGACCAACAGGCCAGCTGGTCCAACCGGTCATTCCAGCCGGTCCATTGGACCAACACGCTAGCTGGTCCAACTGGTCCATGAGGCCAACAGGCCGATTGATCCAACCGGTCCATTGGGCCAACATCCCGGGTGGTCCAACTTGTCCATCAGACCAACAGGCCGGTTTGTCAGACCGGTCCATCGGGCTAACAGGGTGGTTGGTCCAACTGGTCCATTGGGCCAACATCCCGGTGGGTCCAACCGGTTCATCGAGCCAAAAGGTCGGTTGGTCAAACGGGTCCATCAGATCAACAGGTCGGTTGGTCAAACCGGTCCATCGGGCCAACAGCCCGGTTGTTCCAACCTGTCCATCAGGCCAACAGACCGGTTGGTCAGATCGCTCCATGGGGCCAACAGGCAGGTTGGTCCAACCGGTCCGTCGGGCCAACATGCCCGCCATTGCAACCGGTCCATCAGACCAACAGCCCAGCTAGTCCAATCAGTCCATCGGACCAAAGGGCCAGCTGGTCCAACCAGTCCATTCGACCAACAGGTGAGCTGGTCCAACCGGTCGTTTCAGCCGGTCCATTGGACCAACACACCAGTTGGTCCAACCGGTCCATCGGACCGACAGGCCAGCTGGTCCAACCTGTCGACGAGGCCAACAGGCCGGTTGGTCCAACCAGTCCATCAAACCAACAGCTCGGGTGGTCCAACCTGTCTATCGTGCCAACAGGCCGGTTGGTTAGACCGGTCCATCGGTGTGAGGATTTGGTTCAGGAAAGAGAAATCTATTGAATGATCCACCTAGGTACAAGGTGAGGCTATATATAGGCTCGACACAAGGCAGGTTACCCAGGTGTTATGCGAATGTTCTGAGGGTCTCGAAGCGTCCTGAACAGAACCTTCCCGAATTCGGTATAAAGCAATTCGGTGGGAACCGAAAAGGTTTGAGTTCGGTACACGTAACCTGGTTTGGTGCTATAATTATAATAACATAAAGGAATGCACCTAACCTAGGAAATTAAGTATATCTATGCCTGATAAATAAAACCTAAGCTAGTAATAGCATAATAAAGTGCACGCAAGCTAGCAAAGCCAGCATAAGCTGTCGTACTCTCACACGTCCCCCCCTCAAAGCTGGGTGGCGTGAGAAACACCCTGCTTGACAAGATAGTCCTTGAGAGCACGGCATGCGTTGCCCATATCAGCTTCTGCAACCCAACTGTCCTCCGATGGGTCATATCCCTTCCAGCGTATCAGGAACTCGATCGTGTTGCCGTGTCTGTGTCGATGAGCGAGAACTCTTTCCACCTCGTACTCTGGTTCATCCTGTACGAGAACAGGTGGTGGTGGTGGTAGCTGGCGTCCCTGGAACTGTTGTTTGGGGTCCTTCTAGGGCTTCAGTAGCTGAACATGGAAAGCGTTGTGAAGCTTCCACATAGTAGGTAAGCGCAAGCGTCACCCGTGCCTCAACGTGAAAGGGACCATAGAAGCGAGGCCGGGGCTTGGATGGTAGGTGAGACATGTTCAAGTTGCGCGTGTCGAGGAGCACTTGATCTCCGACTGCTACCGTGTGATCACGTCGCTGGCGATCGGCATACTGCTTCTAGGAGTTTTGCATCATGGTGAGACGTCGCTGAGTCTTCTCCCATAGCTGCAGCATGGTGGTGACAAAGTCATGTGCGGCTTGGACGTGTGCCGGTGTGGTTGGCTGATGTGGTGTAAGTGGTTCCTGTCCGTAGCACAGGAAGAAAGGAGATTTCTCTATGGCCGCATGTGATGCGTTGTTGTAAGTGAACTCAAGTGTCGGTAACTGTAGATCCCAGTGGCTGATGTCGTCTTTGCAAGCTGTGCGCAGTAACTGTTCAACCACCTGATTGAGTCGCTCTGTCTGTCCGTCAGTCTGGGGGTGGTATGCTGAAGACATTGCAAGCTTTGTCCCAAACAAACCCATGAGTTCCCTCCAGAACTTACTAGTGAACTTTGGGTCTCTGTCTGAGATGAGTGTAGCGGGGATGCCGTGGATGGTGGTGATGCTGTCGAAGAAGAAGCGAGCAATTGCTTCAGCTGTAGCCGTGGCGTTGGTCAGGATGAAGTGTCCCATTTTAGAGAACTTGTCGATCACCACGAGTATAGTGTCATGCCCTCGTGAGGTCGAAGGTAGCCCAGTGATGAAGTCTAGGCTGACGACTTGCCATGGCTGCTCCGGTACGGGTAGAGGCTGAAGTAACCCTTCTTTTTTCTGCTTGCTACTCTTCATCCGGTGGCATGTGTCGTAAGAGGTGATGAACTGCTGTACGTCTGCTGCCATCCAGGGCCAGTAGTAATACTTTGCTATTCCCGTTAACGTCTTGTTGCTCCTGAAATGTCCCGCGTATGCCACATCGTGGAACTCCTCCAGTAAGATCTCTCAGAGCAGGGCATTTTTCGGTACCCAAATCTATCCTGTTCCCTTTCTTACAGCTAAGTCCTTCTCCCACTATAACAGCTTCTGTTTTTCTGCTGTAGTAATCTCTGCGTCCACGGAGTATCCATGTTGGAATAGACCTTTGAGCAGAGGGTTCATCCCGTCAAGCTGGATGCCTGCTACGTGACCGGGGTGGCTCAACGTGTCTGCCTTGTTGTGTAGCCCGGGTTTGTAGACGATGTCGTAATGGAAGTGGGTCTCCAAGAAGTCCACCCACCGCACCTATCGTCGTGAGAGTGTCGGCTGCGACTTCAGGTATTTGAGGCTGCAGTGGTCAGTGTAGACTGTAGTCTTGGCTCCCTCTAGATAACACCTCCACACCTTGAAGGCTGTGACTATTGATAAGGCTTCCTTGTCATGGAATGGGTGGTCAGTTCTGCTCCGTGTAGCTTCTTACTGACGTATGCGATAGGCTGCAAACCGCGTCCGTGATCCTGCATCAGTACTGCTCCAACTGCCTGGTCACTAGCATCTGCTTCCACCACATAGTCTCTGTCTGGATCCGGTAGGATGAGTGCTGGCGCTGTAGTCAGTGCTGTCTGTAGCTGCTCCATGGCTTGCTGTTGCGGGGTATCCCATTTGTAGGGCGTATCCTTTTTCATTAGGTAGGTCAGTGGCGCTGCTATCTTAGCATACTGCGGCACAAACCTGTTGTAGTAGTTGGCGAAGCCTAGGAACTGCTGCAACTCCTTCACGTTCTCCGGTACTTTCCGCAGATGCTCCACGTGCTCTTTCATGTTCTTGGAGTAGATGAGAATGTCGTCCAGGTACACCACTACGCACTCGTCCAGCAGGGGTCGTAGGATGTGGTTCATCTCCGCCTGGAACGTCGCCGGTGCGTTGCAGAGTCCGAACGGCATCACTAAGTACTCGTAAGAGCCGTATCTGGTACGGAATGCTGTCTTGTGGATCGAGTTGTCTGCCATCTTGATCTGCTAGTAACCCGACCGTAGGTCCAGCGTCGAAATCACTGTTGCACTACGCAGTTGGTCTAGAAGATCGTCTATGCGCGGTATGGGGTATTTGTTTTTTACTGTCTGTTTGTTTAGTGCCCATTAGTCGATGCACATCCGTAAACTACCGTCTAGCTTTGGAGTAAAGAGAACCGGTGCGCCGTAAGCAGCTTCACAGCTCCATACGTTTCCCGTTGTTGTAGATGCACGCCTTCCGGTTGACCCAGTGGATCTCGGGGTTGAACCGCTTCAGAAAATCACGCCCCAAGATGAAATCTAATCCTTTGATGTTCGTGATCGGCAACGTCAGCTTCCACCTCAATGCCCCTATCTGCAGCTGCAATGTTGTCTCGCCGTGGATGAGAAGCTTCTTACCGTCCACCATCGTTGCTGTAAAATGGGTCTCCTCTGGGGATTCTCCAATTTTCCCCAACGTCCCGCGCTCGCACACCGAGTGGGACGCACCACTGTCCATTAGTGCGTAGAGGCGTCGCCCGTTGCAGATCACCTTAAGGAGTAGTGGCTGATGCTGCTCCGAGTAGCCGTAGATGATCTCGCTTACAGGATCATAGGGTACGTCAAATATATCATCCTTAGGTCCCGCGCTCGAAGCTGCTCACTCAATATCGGGTTTCACCTTAGTAGGGTTAGAAGGATTTATCATTGGCTGGTACTGCTTCTCCTGTGCCTGGAACCTTCCCCTAGGCCTTTGCAGCTGTGTAGGCTTCACCTGTGGGGAACGGCGGGGAGCCTTAACACCGTGCTGCTGGGAGAAAATATTAGCTCCTCGGAACGCTTGACCCTTATTAGTGCTCTGGAGTAGGGTCTCCATATTACCCGGTACCGGTTTAATTTCTTACTCTCCCTGAAACCCACGAGAAGTAGTATTCTTACTTGTCGGGGTGTACGGCTGGAGTTTCCCAGTCGATGCAGAGTCTTGTTTCGCGGAGTCTTCATTTGTCTCAGTGATTTCTCCTGGTGCCGGCCGGTCGTGACGTTTTTAATTCGTGCCATCATATTCTCCTTTTTTCGCCCTCTCCAAAGTTTGCCACGTTGTCCGTTTTCTGCTTCGGGGGTGCCGCACTGTTCTTGTCCCTCAGCTCTGCACGCCTTTCCTTCATTTTCCAACACGCCAAGATAAGATGTCATGTAGTGCCGCAAAATTCGCATGTCTCATTTTTTGCTAGCCGCTGCTTCGCATCACCCTTGTCGTTCTCCTTTGGGTTAGCAGTCGTGGGTGATGCAGATCGGTCCATGCAACTATTTGGCTTGTTGCGTCGTGTTCCGTGGTAGCTACTGTTCAACGCGTCGAACTCTTTGATCAGTGCTGCCCGAAACTGCGTCCACGTCCCTTTGCCTTGGACAAATTCGTTGTTGATCCACTGTAGAGCTGGGCCACGTAACAGTGTTACTGCAAACCGTATGTGCATTGCGTCTTTTGTCGGGGTCGTCCATCCAACCACTTCGAAGTAAATTTCGAGTTCAGCTACAAATCGACAAACGTCGCTCCCTTTAACTATAGGATCGAATGCCTCCGGTAGCCTCGGCTTCACTGTTTCGAGGTTTACAGTAGCTGCTGCCGTTGTCGCAGGTAGAATTGTCGGTGTTGCCGCTACTGCTGCCGCTGCTTCTGCTGTTGGTGCTGCATTCGCTGCAGCGTTCGCTGCTCCTTTGGCGGTTGCCAACTGGTCCGCAAGGAGTTTTTCGAGTCGTGGGAGTGCCACACTTATCTGCTCATGCTCAGCATGTAGCGCCGCGATTTTCTGTACTAAATTATCACTATTTCCCTCCACTTGGCGATTTACAGGAAGATGCGTGACAAAAATAAATGAATTCTAGGTGCTGGTCGACTTACTGCGAGTCGAATCGATTGTAGAATTGACAAGCGCAAATTCTGTAGGTCGCATAATTCTCCCTTGGTCGAAATTCGCGTCCAATCTGGGCTGTTGAGGAGAAACTCGATCCAACGCTCCAAATTTGAACTTTTTTGGGCGAAATTCTCTGGGCCGTTGAGGTTCAAATTGATCTCACGGTTGAAATTCCAACTTTTCTACCAATAATCCTGAGGGCTGTTCGAAAACCGGATCGAGGGAGAATTAATAAAATTACGCGGAACAGGTTTTACATACCCATATCGGCGCTTTCGTCGTCGCCCCCGCGGTTTTTAAAGGCCGGTTCTAAGCGGTCGAAGACCTCGCGTGTAAACCCGCTCTGATTACCAAGTGTAAGGATCTGGTTCATGAAAGAGAAATCTATTGAATGATCCACCTGGGTACAAGGGGAGGCTATATATAGGCTCGACACAAGGCAGGTTACCCAGGTGTTACACGAATGTTCTGAGGGTCTCAGACTCTTGAACAGAACCTTCCCGAACTCGGTAGAAAGCAATTTGGTGGGTGTTGGGTGCAAATTCACATTGCACGACATCCTGCCGTCTGTTTGTACGAGTATGCCTGTGCGAATGCATTTGGGTGTGAATGGAATATTCGTGTGTTTGTTTGCTTTCGCAATTTTCGCTTGAGGCATTTGCAGGTACTCGCGCAATGTGCGCTTCAGCACAACATTGTACGCGCTATGAATAGTGCAAGCAGAAAGGACGAGCTCGCAAAGGAACCCAAGATGGAAGCTTTGCAGTTCGGTTTAATTGATTGCGCGGATTCAGTTCTATCCAACTCGAAATTGTACTGTTTTGTTTGGTTGACTATAGTGTAGCAGGGCAGGCACTATAGGGGTACAATTTAGGTGAAGGTTGGATGTTGTTTGTCTGTATCTGCATGCTACAGGGCCAGGGGAAACCAGCGGAACCAGCATTTGGCTGGTTGGGCAAAGACAAAACAGGTTCTGTTTTTAGGACCTGAACCTGGTTGTTGTTTTCCCAGGTTGGAAAAACAGAACCAGAGGTTGTTTACCAACCTACCACCTGCTGTTTTGTCCAGCCAGGTTGGTTCTGTTGCTTGGAATTATTTGGGATCATCCCTGGTTGTTCCCAGGTTGATTCCCAAGGTCCTTGATAGCTAGAACTATTTATTCCTTCTCTGTTTGTACCTGGATATAGTGAAATTGATTCAAGCAAATTCCTTCCTTGCTAGAATTTCGTTTCTACGCGGTGCGACGGCATAATGCTACCGAGTCAACGCCAGCACGCTAGCACTACGACGCTAGGCAACCGTTGTTTGAGCCATAACTTTGTAATGGCAGAACTTTTCGCGAGGCAAATTGGCTCATTTTAAAGCTCTTGGAGTGAGCTTCGATATAAACAGCGGAACCAACATTTGGCTGGTTGGGCAAAGACAAAACAGGTTCTGTTTTTAAGACCTGAACCTGGTTGTTGTTTTCCCAGGTTGGAAAAACAGAACCAGAGGTTGTTTACCAACCTACCACCTGCTGTTTTGTCCAGCCAGGTTGGTTCTGTTGCTTGGAATTATTTGGGATCATCCCTGGTTGTTCCCAGGTTGATTCCCAAGGTCCTTGTTAGCTAGAACTTTATATTCCTTCTCTGTTTGTACCTGAATATAGTCAAATTGATTCAAGCGAATTCCTTCCTTGCTGGAATTTCATTTCTACGTGGTGCGACGGCAGAATGCTACCGAGTCAACGCTAGTACGCTAGTACTACGACGCTAGACAAACGCTGTCCGAGCCATAACTCTGCAATGGTAGAACTTTTCGCGAGGCAACCTGGCTCTTTTGAAAGCTCTTAGAGTGAGCTTCGATATAGCAAGTTCTCAGCTTAATCCAATCCGCGGTCTGCACGGCACGTTGCGCGACGTTCAAGGTACTCTTGCTGTTTTGACTAAGTCCCTCTTGATCCCTCTCTCTACAAACTCGGACCCGAAGATAGCGGCTGGTCTTGTACCAAGCACCCAAGGACCCTTGGAGGTGACCCCGAGGAGAGGTTTTAAGTTGGATAACGTCTTAATAGCCTGAGTTATTAGGCCCTTACACCAACAGTGGGAACTGAAAAGGCTTGAGTTCGGTACACGTAACCTGGTTCGGTGCAATAATTATAATGACATATAGGAATGCACCTAGCCTTAGAATTTAAGTATATCTATGCATGAGAAATAAAACCCAAGCTGGTAATAGTATAATAAAGTCTATGCAAGCTAGCAAAGCCAGCATAAGCCGTCCAACAGCCCTGTTGGTCCAACCGGTCCATCGGGCCAACAGCCCAGTTGGTCCAACCGGTCCGGCTGACCAACAGCCGGTTGGTCCAACCGGTCCATCAGGCGAACATGCCGATTGGTCAAGCTGGTCCAACGAGCCAACAGGTGGATTGGTCCAACCAGTCCATCGGGCCAACAGGCCAGCTGGTCCAACCGATCTATCAGACCAACAGGCCGGTTGGTCCAGTCAGTCAATCGGTCCAACAGGTCGGTTGTTCCAACCATTCCATCGGACCAACAACCCGGTTTGTCAAATCAGTCCATTGGGCCAACACCCCGGTTGGTCCAATTGGTCCATCAAACCAACAGGCAAACAGGTCAAACTCGTCCATCAGACCAACAGCCCAGCTAGTCCAACCGGTCCATCGGGCGAACAGGCCGGTTGGTCCAACTGGTCCATCGGGTCAACAGTCCAGCTGGTCCAACCGAACCATCCTGCTGGTGCAATCGATCCATCAGACCAACATGCCAGCTGGTCCAACTGGTCGGTCCAACCGGTCCATTGGACCAATGGGCCAGTTGGGCTAATCGGTCCATCAGACCAACAGGCCAGCTGGTCCAACCGGTTCATCGGACAAACAAGCCAGCTGGTTTAACGTGTCCATCCGACCAACAGGCCGGTTGGTCCAAGCGTTCCATCGGGCCAACATGCCAGTTGGTTTAACCGGTCCATCAGGCCAACAGCCCGGTTGGACCAACTGTTCCATCGGGCCAACAGCCTGGTTGGTCCGACCGGTACATCAGGCCAACAGCTGAGTTGGTCCAACCAGTCCATTGTTCCAACAGGCCAGTTGGTCCAACCGGTCCATCGAGCCAACGGTCCAGGTGGTCTAGCCGGTCCAACAAGCCAGCTCATCCAATCGGTCCATCGGACCAACAGCCCAGCTGGTCCAGCCGGTCCTCTAGACTAACAGGCCAGCTGGTCAAACTGTTCCATAGGGCCAACAGGCGGGTTGGTCCAATTGGTCCATCGGGCCAACAAGCCGGTTGGTCCAACGGACCCATCGGGCCAACAAGCCGGTTGGTCAAACTGGTCCATCAGGCCAACAACCCAGTTGGTCCATCCGGTCCATTGGGCCAATAGCCTGGTTGGTCCAACAGGCCGATTGGTCGAACCAGTCCATCGGGCCAACTGGCTGGTTAGTCGAACCAGACCATCCGGCCAACAGCATGGTTTGGTCTAACCGGTCCATCGGACCAACAGCCCGGTTTGTCCAACTGGTCCATCGGACCAATAGCCCAGCTGGTCCATCAGGCCAACAGGCCGGTTGGTCCAACCGGTCCATCAGCCCAACATGCCAGTTGGTCCAACCGGTCCATCGAGCCAACAGCCTGGTTGGTCCGATCGGTCCATCGGGCCAACAGTTCAATTGGTCCAACTGGTCCATTGGGCCAACAGGCCAGTTGGTCCAACCGATCCATCGGGCCAACAGGCCGGTTGGTCCAACCGGTCCATCGGGCCAACAGGCCAGTTGGTGTAACCGGTCTATTAGGCCAACAGCCTGGTTGGTTCGACCGGTCCATCGAGCCAACAACCCAGTTGGTCCGACCGGTCCATCCGGCCAACAGGCCGGTTGGTCGAACCAGTCCACCAGGCCAACAGGCCAGCTGGTCCAGCCAGTCCATCAGGCCAACAGACCGGTTGGTCCAACCGGTCCATCGAGCCAACAAGCCAGTTGGTCCAACCGGTCCATCTCGCAAACAGCTCAACTAGTCCAACCGGTCCATCAGGGCAACAGCCCAGTTGGTCCAACCGGTCCATCGGGCCAATAGGCTAGCTGGTCCAACCGGTCCATCGGGCCAATAGGCTGGTCGGTCCAACCGTTCCATCGGGCCAACTGGCCGGTTGGTCAGACCAGTCTATCGGGCCAACAACCCAGTCGGTAAAACCGTCCATCCGGCCCACAGGCCGGTTGGTCAAACCGGTCCATCGGGCCAATAGGCCGGGTGGTCCAACTGTTCGATTGGGCCAACGCTTGGTCAAACTGGTCCATCGATCCAACAGGCCAGTTGGTCCAAGTGGTCCATCGTACCAACAGCTCAATTGGTCCAACCGGTCCATCGGGCAAACAGGCAAGATGGACCAACCGGTCCATCAGCCCACAGGCCGGTTGGTCCAACCGATCCATCACGCCAACAACCTGGTTGGTCCGATCAGTCCATCGGGCCAACAGCGCAGTTGGTCCATCTGGTCCATTGGGCCAACAGGCCAGTTGGTCCAACCGATTGTTAGAGACTAAGGACGGAGTCTATGAAGATTGGGGGCCGAAATATCTCAAAATCGTTGGACTATATTTCTGGACAGAATTGTCGACTTCACAAGAAACGCCGTCGACCGAAGGTCCACTGTTAGAATGTTTTCAAACTCGAGTATAATGTAGCCCTTAACTGTGGCTATCTTTCCCAATTTGAATGGTATATAAAAATGGAGTATAACTCGAGTTATGAATTATGGCGCACTAGGGGGTATGCTGCCATAGAAACTTAACTCAATCACAAATTATCTCACAAGTTCACACAAGAAAGTTGGAGTAGCAATAAACCAGGTAGGAGGGGATGAGGAGGACGAGAGGGTAGGTTCCAAGAGAGTCCCCAACCAAGGAAACCCCATACCACACAATTCCCCCCTCTATAGGCACCCCAACTTTGACATTTGTCACTTTCCCAACTCATATCATCCACCTCACCCAACTTGGCCACACTTGCCAACCTGGTTTGGCTTCTCCCAACCACTTGGCATCATCTACAGTGATGGTATCGAATTTCCCAACCCCCAAAAGTCTGTACCCCATATTGATTCAACCCACAAATTCCCATAGTCGCCGCATTACAATCAAAACTTCGAACAATCATATCTTTCTCGTCCTTGCTCCGATCGCGGCGTTTCTTGGTTCGTCGGAAAGATCTTGAGAAGAGGAGTCAGTTCAGATATCTGCTTAAGCAAAATAACATTCACACACACTCAGAAAATCAGAACCACACCAAACACAAATTCTTGCATACGCTTACATCACGCATGCAACGCACGAACATATGATGGGAGGCAGACAGACGTGAATGGAAGTGATAGCATCACATAACAAACTCCCCCTCTGCATGCCTACCATCATCCCACATGCCATAGCTCAAGCATGCACCATCAATGCATACTCGTTCCAGCAAGCTTCATGCCCTTCCAATGCTCAGGTTCAGCCAGGCGCTTAGTGAGAATGTCAGCCGCCTGCTGCTGGGTCTTCACTATCTCCAGTTTTACTTCCTTGTCCAGAAGCCTCCTCACACAATGCCACTTAGGCCTGATGTGCTTTGTCAGCCCATGCAGACAAGCATTTTTGGCCAACTTCACAGCCGACTCATTGTCACAAAAAATTACCGTCGGCTCCCTCTGGCACACTTCAATCTCGTCCAACAAACGCCTCAGCCACACCACCTCCTTCGCCCCATGATGAAGGGCCATGTACTCGGTCTCACACGAGGACAGCCCCACCTCGTTCTGCTTCTTGCTGTGCCAGCTCACTGCACCACCTCCAAACAGGCACACATATCTGTTAGTGTAAGGGCCTAATAAACTCAGGCTATTAAGACGTTATCCAACTTAAAACCTCTCCTCGGGGTCACCTCCAAGGGTCCCTGGGTGCTTGGTACAAGACCAGCCCCTATCCTCGGGTCCGAGTTTTTAGAGAGAGGGATCGAGAGAGACTTAGTCAAAACAGCAAGAGTACCTTGAACGTTGCGCAGCGTGCCGTGCAGACCGTCGATCAGATTAAGCTGAGAACTCGCTATATCGAAGCTCACTCTAAGAGCTTTCAAAAGAGCCAAGTTGCCTCGCGAAAAGTTCTGCCATTGCAGAGTTACGAATAGGACAGCGTTGGCCTAGCGTCGTAGTGCTAGCGTACTAGCATTGACTCGGTAGCATTCTGCCGTCGAATCGCGTGGATACGAAATTCCAGCAAGGAAGGAATTCGCTTGAATCAATTTTGGATATATTCAGGTACAAACAGAGAAGGAATATATAGTTCTAGCTAGCAAGGACCTTGGGAATCAACCTGGGAACAACCAGGGATGATCCCAAATAATTCCAAGCAACAGAACCAACCTGGCTGGACAAAACAGCAGGTGGTAGGTTGGTAAACAACCTCTGGTTCTGTTTTTCCAACCTGGGAAAACAACAACCAGGTTCAGGTCCTAAAAACAGAACCTGTTTTGTCTTTGCCCAACCAGCCAAATGTTGGTTCCGCTGTTTTCCCCTGGCCCTGTAGCATGCAGATACAGACAAACAACATCCAACCTTCACCTAAATTGTACCCCTATAGTGCCTGCCCTGCTACACTATAGTCAACCAAACAAAACAGTACAATTTCGAGTTGGATATAACTGAATATGCGCAATCAATTAAACCGAACTGCAAAGCTTCCATCTTGGGTTCCTTTGCGAGCTCGTCCTCTCTGCTTGCACTGTTCATCGCGCGTACAATGTTGTGCCGAAGCGCACATTGCGCGAGTACCTGCAAATGCATCAAGCGAAAATTGCGAAAGCAAACAAACACACGAACATTCCATTCACACCCAAATGCATTCGCACACGCATACTCGTACAAACAGACGGCAGGATGTCGTGCAATGTGAATTTGCAACCAACACACTCCCCCTCAGCCTGCCGGCTGCATTCCATGCAAATTCATGCTCATTCCACTCATGCGCACACAACGCCAATGAGGCTCATCCGCAAGCCTCTTGGTGAGGAAGTCTGCTGGCTGCTGGTGAGTCTTGATATAGATTGGATTCACCGTCCCCCTCTTTACCTCCTTACGCAGCCAATGCCACTTGATACGCATGTGCTTGTTCAACCCATGAAGCACTGCGTTCCTGGCCATCCCAAGAGCCCCCTTGCTATCACAAAACAGCGGCATAGCAACCTTTTGCTCCTGGCCAATCTCCTCTAACAGCCTCCTCAGCCAAATCACCTCCTTCACCCCATGGAACATTGCCATGTACTCTGACTCAACAGAGGAGAGTGCCGTCTCCGTCTGCTTGGACCTCCAACTAACAGGTCCTCCCCCAACTACGCAGATGTATCCTCCCACGGATGAGGAATCGTCCTTCTCAGAAGCCCACGTAGCATCGGTAAAGCAAGTGAGAAACAGCTTGCCTTCTCCAAGCCGCTCCCCCTTCTCTTTCAGCACCTCAACCCCTTTCTGCTTCACCTGTGCAGATGCGGAGTATTGAACTCCAATGCTTGGGTGAGAGTTCAGGTACTTCACCACACGCTCAGCTGCATCCACCTGCTCCTCTGATGGATTCTGCACCACCCTAGCCAGCTGCCCAACCGAGAAAGAGATGTCGGGCCTCGTGTGAACTGCTGCATACAAGAGGCTGCCCACCAAGGACTGAAATTGCTGCTGCTCCTCGGCTTCAACCCCTTCATCCTCTGCTGCCTTCACAAGCTTGAATTCTGCTGGCAGGGGAGTTGCAACTTTGCGCTCATTCTCAATCCCATACTTCTCCCCCAGCTCCTTGATGAACTTCTCCTGGTGCAGCTTCAACAACCTGTGATCCAGATCCCTCTCCACGTGCATCCCGAGGTAGTACTTTACCTCCCCAAGGGTCTTGCACTTGAAGTTCTTCATCAGCTGCTGCTGCACTTTCTGGATCTCCTTCATGCTGCTGCTGAAGAGAAGAATGTCGTCCACGTAGACCAGAAACAGCACCAGCTTCTCCCCATTCCCCTTGAGAAAGAGGCTCTCATCACAGCTGCTGGTCCTGAATCCCATCTCCTCTAAAACAGCTGCCAACTTCTGGTACCAGCAGCGTGGCGCCTGCTTCAAGCCGTAGATGGACTTTTTCAGCTTGCACACCCTGCCCGTACCATCCTCATACCCAGGCGGCTGCGTCATGTACACATCCTCCTCTAAAATCCCACTGAGGAATGCCGTTGATATATCCATCTGAATGATGAATTTCCCACTAACGGCTGCATCTGCCAACAAGACACGGAGGGTAGGGGGTTTGGCAGTGGGAGCAAAGATCTCATTGAAGTCCTGCTTCTCCTTCTGCATAAACCCCTTAGCCACCAGCCTACTCTTGTAGATGGTGACCTGTCCCTTGTCATCAGTCTTGATCCTTAGCACCCACTTGCACTGTACGGCTTTCTTCCCCTCAGGCAGCACCACCAGATCCCATGTCCCATTCTCTAACAGGCTTTGGTACTCAGCATCCCTAGAAACCAGCCACTTCTCCCTATCTGGTCCAGCTAATGCCTCCTCCATGCTTGCTGGTTCCTCTGGTGCAGGGGCAAGAAAACAGTAGGCAGGTTCATCCTCCTCATCCGGGTCAAAGCCATACGGTAGAATCAGCAATGCCTCCTCATTCCCAAGCTGCTGCTCTGCTACATCAGCTCCTGCAGTCAGCTTCATAGTGGCCATACGGGTACGTCCTGGCCTGGAGACGGGTGTCTCCCATCCCCTCATAACGACACCCTTCGGCTTCCTCCATGATGGTAGCGCAAGAACCTTAGCTTTTCCCAGCTGCTGTTCTCCTCCCTCAGATCCAGCAGCTTCCTTGGTGCTACTACTAGTCTCCACATCATCTCCTCCACCAGCAGGTGCCTCCTGCACCTTCTCTCCATCGCCACCCTCTGCAGCTGCCTCCTCCCCCTCCTCCCACACACTAGGAATCAGGTCCAGCTGCATGGTGACTGCTCCATCTGCTCGGATACCTTGGTCTCCGGCTGTTTCTTCCATCCCCCATACATCATGCCCTCAACAAACTTCACATCCCTGCTGTCAAACAACACACCCTTGGATGGTTCCCACAGCAGCCATCCCTTGCTCTCAGCAGCCCGCCCCAAATGCACACACCAGATTGCACTCGCCCCCAACTTACTTCGATACTTCTTGGGGACGTGGGCGACTGCCATGCAACCGAACACCCTCAGCATGTCCACCGGCGGCTTCCTCCCAAGCCACCTCTCCAGCGGCACCCACGATTCATTACCAACCTTAGTGAGCACCCTGTTCCTAGCCACGGTAGCGTGCCGGACAGCATGGGGCCACATGGAATTGCCCACCCCTGATTCTATGAGCAGCGCCCTAGCTGTCTCCAGAATGGTCCGGTTCGCCCGTTCTGCTACACCGTTGGACTGCGGAGAGTAAGCTGTGGTCAGCTCCCTCTGAATGCCCTGCTTCTTGAGCCAGGCCGTCGTTTCAGCTCCAAGGAACTCACCACCCCGGTCTGTCCTAATCCGCTTCACTACACACTCCGCTTGCTTCTCAACGAATGGCAGCCAATCTTCCTTTATCGTAGAGGCGGCGTGGTCCTTTTGCTTCAGCGGATACGCCCACATGAGTCTGCTCCAATCATCCACAATGGTTAGGAAATACCGCTCCCCCTTGTGCCCTTGCACCGGCAGCGGCCCCACCAGGTCCATGTGAACCAGCTCCAAAGGCTTCTTGCTCCTGCCAGTCACGCTATGAAAAGGGAAACGAGTTAATTTTGAGAGCAAACAGATTTCACAGTTGTCATCGGGTGGCTGTCCGTTCAGCTTCAAACCCTTGACTGCTCCATCCTTCTCTAGCTGCTTCAATAAGGGCATTGCCACATGCCCCAAGCGTCGGTGTACCGTTGCCCAATCTGTCTCCCCAGATCTGGCCGACACCTTCACACCAACCCCTCCAACGGCGTTGCACTCCCCCTGGGATGCAGACCCCTCTCCAGCCTGCCCCCCACCGTGCCACGCCAACGCCGGCAGCTGCCACATGGATCTGTACACATCCTTGCTCTCGTGCAGATCCCAAAGCATCCGATTTCCCAGCTGCCCCTTGTACGTGCGTGCCCCATCCGTGCTAGTGCTCACCCCAGCCTTGGCAAGCTTACGGAGGGAGATGAGGTTGGCCTTGAGATCAGGAACAAGGAGAACGTCGTGCAGCACCACCGGCTTGCCATCCGCTCCCTTGAATGCAGCTCGTCCCTCACCAGCCACCTTCAGCGCGTGTCCAGAGGCAGAGCACACCTCATTGATCGGTGCAGCTCGTACCTCGTCATGCAGCTCCTTGCGCGGCGTCATCGTCCAAGCAGCGCCCGTGTCCAACACCCAATAGTCCAGGGGATGCAGCTCTGCTCCAACCTTTGCAGAGGCGTCTCCTTGCTCCCCCTGCTCTCCAATATGGAAGAACTGGCCGCGGTGCGCTCCTTCTTCTTCTCTGCACCGCCGTTGCTCTTCGGGTTGTTGTCGGACGAATCGGCGACCATGTTCGCGCCGTTTTTCTGGTTCCTCCGCGCGCCTCCATCCTGGTGACGATTCTGGGGGGTCCATCCATCGGGTTTCTTATAGCACAAAAACCAGGGGTGCCCCTCCTTCTCACAATACCAGCAACTCCTTTTCATTTTGCCACCAGCACCCGACTTGCCCCCACGTCCAGATTTCGCACCGCGACCCCAACCGGTACCTCCTTGTTGGTCGTTGGAGTCGTCGTCCTTCTTTGCACCGCGTCCAGCACCACCGAAGCCACGTCCTCTGCCACGTCGGCTCCCTTGCATCCCGTAGCCGCTGCTGCCGTCGTCTCCACCCCTCAGTTGGCGGCGACGGAAGTCCTCCTCCAGAATCTTCGTCCGCAGCCACTCGAGCGTCCACAAGCTCTGGTTCTGCGGCAGGCTCAATCCGCTCGTGAATTGAAGCCACGATTCCGAAAGCAGCGATAGCATCTTCAAGCACTTGGTCTGCTCCGGGTAGGTGATTCCCGCGGTCACCAACTTCGCGTAGAGGTCGCGCATTTTGTCCAAAACAGGTTGCACCGGCTCTCCCTCGCTCAAGCGCAACGCGGACAGCTCCCTCTCCAGCATCAACGTTGCGACAACGGAGGTCGGGGCGTGCAGCTCCTTCAACACGGTCCACGCCTTCGGACCGCAATCAACCTCCGGCAGCAGGTGCATGACGTGGTGACGCTGGTTCAGCTCCAAACTCTGCGACATCAAGTAGTAGCCAGCCGAGGCGCGCTCGTCCCAATCTTCCTGCAGCGCGGGGTCACTCGGTCTAGGCTCCTCCCCAATCATTAGTTTCAACAAACCGATCTGACGGAAATAAAGTTGCATTTTCCAGGCCCAATCATCATAGCCCTCACCATTGAACTTCTCGACGGTGAAGTTCTTCAGCACCTCCTTGATCAGCGAGCCCTGGTTTGTTCGCGCTCCCCTTGGCGCCGAAACACCAGAATCCTGGCTGCCGCTACGATCTTGGGCTGAAGATTCACCAGCTCCCGCCGAGGTAAGGGCCTAATAAACTCAGGCTATTAAGACGTTATCCAACTTAAAACCTCTCCTCGGGGTCACCTCCAAGGGTCCCTGGGTGCTTGGTACTAGACCAGCCCCTATCCTCGGGTCCGAGTTTGTAGAGAGAGGGATCAAGAGAGACTTAGTCAAAACAGCAAGAGTACCTTGAACGTCGCGCAGCGTGTCGTGCAGACCGTCGATCGGATTAAGCTGAGATCTTGCTATATCGAAGCTCACTCTAAGAGCTTTCAAAAGAGCCAAGTTGCCTCGCGAAAAGTTCTGCCATTGCAGAGTTACGAAATGGACAGCGTTGGCCTAACGTCGTAGTGCTAGTGTACTAGCATTGAGTCGGTAGCATTCCGCCGTCGCACCGCGTAGAAACGAAATTCCAGCAAGGAAGGAATTCGCTTGAATCAACTTGAATATATTCAGGTACAAACAGAGAAGGAATATATAGTTCTAGCTAGCAAGGACCTTGGGAATCAACCTGGGAACAACCAGGGATGATCCCAAATAATTCCAAGCAACAGAACCAACCTGGCTGGACAAAACAGCAGGTGGTAGGTTGGTAAACAACCTCTGGTTCTGTGTTTCCAACCTGGGAAAACAACTACCAGGTTCAGGTCCTAAAAACAGAACCTGTTTTGTCTTTGCCCAACCAGCCAAATGCTGGTTCCGCTGGTTTCCCCTGGCCCTGTAGCATGCAGATACGGACAAACAACATCCAACCTTCACCTAAATTGTACCCCTATAGTGCCTGCCCTGGTACACTATAGTTAACCAAACAAAACAGTACAATTTCGAGTTGGATATAACTGAATCTGCGCAATCAATTAAACCGAACTGCAAAGCTTCCATCTTGGGTTCCTTTGCGAGCTCGTCCTTTCTGCTTGCACTGTTCATAGCGCGTACAATGTTGTGCCGAAGCGCACATTGCGCGAGTACCTGCAAATGCATCAAGCAAAAATTGCGAAAGCAAACAAACACACGAACATTCCATTCACACCCAAATGCATTCGCACACGCATACTCGTACAAACAGACGGCAGGATGTCGTGCAATGTGAATTTGCACCCAACACACTCCCCCTCAGCCTGCCGGCTGCATTCCACATCATTCCATGCTAGTTCATGCTCATTCCACTCATGCGCACACAACGCCAATGAGGCTCATCCGCAAGCCTCTTGGTGAGGAAGTCTGCTGGCTGCTGGTGAGTCTTGATATAGATTGGATTCACGGTCCCCCTCTTCACCTCCTTACGCAGCCAGTGCCACTTGATACGCATGTGCTTGTTCAGCCCATGAAGCACTGCGTTCCTGGCCATCCCAAGAGCCCCCTTGCTATCACAAAACAGCGGCGTAGCAACCTTCTGCTCCTGGCCAATCTCCTCTAACAGCCTCTTGGACCTCCAACTAACAGGTCCTCCCCCAACTACGCAGAGGTATCCTCCCACAGATGAGGAATTGTCCTTCTCAGAAGCCCACGTAGCATCGGTAAAGCAAGTGAGAAACAGCTTGCCTTCTCCAAGCCGCTCCCCCTTCTCTTTCAGCACCTCAACCCCTTTCTGCTTCACCTGTGCAGATGCGGAGTATTGAACTCCAATGCTTGGGTGAGAGTT
The DNA here is from genome assembly GCA_947471745.1 of Closterium sp. Naga37s-1. Classification (NCBI taxonomy): domain Eukaryota; kingdom Viridiplantae; phylum Streptophyta; class Zygnematophyceae; order Desmidiales; family Closteriaceae; genus Closterium; species Closterium sp. Naga37s-1. The sequence continues at coordinate 50,935 of CANJKZ010000208.1, read as the reverse complement.
CAGGTACTTCACCACACGCTCAGCTGTATCCACCTGCTCCTTTGATGGATTCTGCACCACCCTAGCCAGCTGCCCAACCGAGAAAGAGATGTCGGGCCTCGTATGAACCGCGGCATACAAGAGGCTGCCCACCAAGGACTGAAATTGCTGCTGCTCCTTGGCTTCAACCCCTTCATCCTCTGCTGCCTTTACAAGCTTGAATTCTGCTGGCAGGGGAGTTGCAACCTTGCGCTCATTCTCAATCCCATACTTCTCCCCCAGCTCCTTGATGAACTTCTCCTGGTGCAGCTTCAACCACCTGTGGTCCAGATCCCTCTCCACGTGCATCCCGAGGTTGGACTTTACCTCCCCAAGGGTCTTGCACTTGAAGTTCTTCATCAGCTGCTGCTGCACTTTCTGGATCTCCTTCATGCTGCTGCTGAAGAGAAGAATGTCGTCCACGTAGACCAGAAACAGCACCAGCTTCTCCCCCTCCCCCTTGAGAAAGAGGCTCTCATCACAGCTGCTGGTCCTGAATCCCATCTCCTCTAAAACAGCTGCCAACTTCTGGTACCAGCAGCGTGGCGCCTGCTTCAAGCCGTAGATGGACCTTTTCAGCTTGCAAACCCTGCCCGTACCATCCTCATACCCAGGCGGCTGCGTCATGTACACATCCTCCTCTAAAATCCCATTGAGGAATGCCGTTGATATATCCATCTGAATGATGGATTTCCCACTAACGGCTGCATCTGCCAACAAGACACGGAGGGTAGGGGGTTTGGCAGTGGGAGCAAAGATCTCATTGAAGTCCTGCTTCTCCTTCTGCATAAACCCCTTAGCCACCAGCCTACTCTTGTAGATGGTGACCTGTCCCTTGTCATCGGTCTTGATCCTTAGCACCCACTTGCACTGTATGGCTTTCTTCCCCTCAGGCAGCACCACCAGATCCCATGTCCCATTCTCTAGCAAGCTTTGGTACTCAGCATCCCTAGAAACCAGCCACTTCTCCCTATCTGGTCCAGCTAATGCCTCCTCCATGCTTGCTGGTTCCTCTGGTGCAGGGGCAAGAAAACAGTAGGCAGGTTCATCCTCCTCATCCGGGTCATAGCCATGCGGTAGAATCAGGAGTCAGGTCCAGCTGCATGGTGATCTGCTCCATCTGCTCGGATACCTTGGTCTCCGGCTGTTTCTTCCATCCCCCATACATCATGCCCTCAACAAACTTCACATCCCTGCTGTCAAACAACACACCCTTGGATGGTTCCCACAGCAGCCATCCCTTGCTCTCAGCAGCCCGCCCCAAATGCACACACCAGATTGCACTCGCCCCCAACTTACTTCGATACTTCTTGGGGACGTGGGCGACTGCCATGCAACCGAACACCCTCAGCATGTCCACCGGCGGCTTCCTCCCAAGCCACCTCTCCAGCGGCACCCACGATTCATTACCAACCTTAGTGAGCACCCTGTTCCTAGCCACGGTAGCGTGCCGGACAGCATGGGGCCACATGGAATTGCCCACCCCTGATTCTATGAGCAGCGCCCTAGCTGTCTCCAGAATGGTCCGGTTCGCCCGTTCTGCTACACCGTTGGACTGCGGAGAGTAAGCTGTGGTCAGCTCCCTCTGAATGCCCTGCTTCTTGAGCCAGGCCATCGTTTCAGCTCCAAGGAACTCACCACCCCGGTCTGTCCTAATCCGCTTCACTACACACTCCGCTTACTTCTCCACGAATGGCAGCCAATCTTCCTTTGTAGAGGCGGCGTGGTCCTTTTGCTTCAGCGGATACGCCCACATGAGTCTGCTCCAATCATCCACAATTGTTTGGAAATACCGCTCCCCCTTGTGCCCTTGCACCGGCAGCGGCCCCACCAAGTCCATGTGAACCAGCTCCAAAGGCTTCTTGCTCCTGCCAGTCACGCTATGAAAAGGGAAACGAGTGAATTTTGAGAGCAAACAGATTTCACAGTTGTCATCAGGTGGCTGTCCGTTCAACTTCAAACCCTTGACGCCTCCATCTTTCTCTAGCTGCTTCAACAAGGGCATTGCCACATGCCCCAAGCGTCGGTGTGCCGTTGCCCAATCCGTCTCCCCAGATCTGGCCGACACTTTCACACCAACCCCTCCAACGGCGTTGCACTCCCCCTGGGATGCAGACCCTTCTCCAGCCTGCCCCCCACCGTTCCACGCCAACGCCGGCAGCTGCCACATGGATCTGTACACATCCTTGCTCTCGTGCAGATCCCAAAGCACCCGATTTCCCAGCTGCCCCTTGTACGTGCGTGCCCCATCCGTGCTAGTGCTCACCCCAGCCTTGGCAAGCTTACGGAGGGAGATGAGGTTGGCCTTGAGATCAGGAACGAGGAGAACGTCGTGCAGCACCACCGGTTTGCCATCTGCTCCCTTGAATGCAGCTCGTCCCGCACCAGCCACCTTCAGCGCGTGTCCAGAGGCAGAGCACACCTCATTGATCGGTGCAGCTCGTACGTCATCAAGCAGCTCCTTGCGCGGCGTCATCGTCCAAGCAGCGCCCGTGTCCAACACCCAATAGTCCAGGGGATGCAGCTCTGCTCCAACCTTTGCAGAGGCGTCTCTTTGCTCCCCCTGCTCTCCAATATGGAAGAACTGGCCTGCGGTGCGCTCCTTCATCTTCTCTGCACCGCCGTTGCTCTTCGGGTTGTTGTAGGACGAATCGGCGACCATGTTCGTGCCGTTTTTCTGGTTCCTCCGCGCGCCGCCATCCTGGTGACGATTCTGGGGGGTCCATCCATCGGGTTTCTTATAGCACAAAAACCAGGGGTGCCCCTCCTTCTCACAATACCAGCAACTCCCTTTCATTTTGCCACCAGCACCCGACTTGCCCCCACGTCCAGATTTTGCACCGCGACCCCAACCGGTACCTCCTTGTTGGTCGTTGGAGTCGTCGTCCTTCTTTGCACCGCGTCCAGCACCACCAAAGCCACGTCCTCTGCCACGTCGGCTCCCTTGCATCCCGTAGCCGCTGCTGCCGTCGTCTCCACCCCTCAGTTGGCGGCGACGGAAGTCCTCCTCCAGAATCTTCGTCCGCACCCACTCGAGCGTCCACAAGCTCTGGTTCTGCGGCAGGCTCAATCCGCTCGTGAATTGAAGCCACGATTCCGGCAGCAGCGATAGCATCTTCAAGCACTTGGTCTGCTCCGGGTAGGTGATTCCCGCGGTCGCCAACTTCGCGTAGAGGTCGCGCATTTTGTCCAAAACGGGTTGCACCAGCTCTCCCTCGCTCAAGCGCAACGCGGACAGCTCCCTCTCCAGCATCAACGTTGCGACAACGGAGGTCGGGGCGTGCAGCTCCTTCAACACGGTCCACGCCTTCGGACCGCAATCAACCTCCGGCAGCAGATGCATGACGTGGTGACGCTGGTTCAGCTCCAAACTCTGCGACATCAAGTAGTAGCCAGCCGAGGCGCGCTCGTCCCAATCTTCCTGCAGCGCGGGGTCACTTGGTCTAGGCTCCTCCCCAATCATTAGTTTCAACAAACCGATCTGACGGAAATAAAGTTGCATTTTCCAGGCCCAATCATCATAGCCCTCACCATTGAACTTCTCGACGGTGAAGTTCTTCAGCACCTCCTTGATCAGCGAGCCCTGGTTTGTTCGCGCTCCCCTTGGCGCCGAAACACCAGAATCCTGGCTGCCGCTACGATCTTGGGCTGAAGATTCACCAGCTCCCGCCGAGGTATTTCCCGCCATAGCTACCTATAACGAGGATCACTATAACGCAGCTCTGATACCAGCTTGTTGGTGGAAGGGCCTAATAAACTCAGGCTATTAAGACGTTATCCAACTTAAAACCTCTCCTCGGGGTCACCTCCAAGGGTCCCTGGGTGCTTGGTACTAGACCAGCCCCTATCCTCGGGTCCGAGTTTGTAGAGAGAGGGATCAAGAAAGACTTAGTCAAAACAGCAAGAGTACCTTGAACGTCGCGCAGCGTGTCGTGCAGACCGTCGATCGGATTAAGCTGAGAAGTCGTTATATCGAAGCTCACTCTAAGAGCTTTCAAAAGAGCCAAGTTGCCTCGCGAAAAGTTCTGCCATTGCAGAGTTACGGCTCGGACAGCGTTTGCCTAGCGTTGGAGTGCTAGCGTACTAGCGTTGACTCGGTAGCATTGTGCCGTCGAATCGCGTGGATACGAAATTCCAGTAAGGAAGGAATTCGCTTGAATCTTTTTTGATATATTCAGGTACAAACAGAGAAGGAATATATAGTTCTAGCTAGCAAGGACCTTGGGAATCAACCTGGGAACAACCAGGGATGATCCCAAATAATTCCAAGCAACAGAACCAACCTGGCTGGACAAAACAGCAGGTGGTAGGTTGGTAAACAACCTCTGGTTCTGATTTTCCAACCTGGGAAAACAACTACCAGGTTCAGGTCCTAAAAACAGAACCTGTTTTGTCTTTGCCCAACCAGCCAAATGCTGGTTCCGCTGGTTTTCCCTGGCCCTGTAGCATGCAGATACAGACAAACAACATCCAACCTTCACCTAAATTGTACCCCTATAATGCCTGCCCTGCTACACTATAGTCAACCAAACAAAACAGTACAAGTTCGAATTGGATAGAACTGAATCTGCGCACTCAATTAAACCGAACTGCAAAGCTTCCATCTTGGGTTCCTTTGCGAGCTCGTCCTTTCTGCTTGCACTGTTCATAGCGCGTACAATGTTGTGCCGAAGCGCACGTTGCGCGAGTACCTGCAAATGCATCAAGCGAAAATTGCGAAAGCAAACAAACACACGAACATTCCATTCACACCCAAATGCATTCGCACACGCATACTCGTACAAACAGACGGCAGGATGTCGTGCAATGTGAATTTGCACCCAACAGAAACCCCATACCACACAGGCACCCCAACTTTGTCATTTGTCACTTTCCCAACTCATGCCATCCACCTCACCCAACTTGGCTATCGGGCCAACAGGCCAGTTGGTCCGTCCGGTCCATCCGGCCAACAGGCCGGTTGGTCGAACCACTCCATCAGGCCAACAGGCCAGCTGGTCCAGCCAGTCCATCAGGCCAACAGGCCGGTTGGTCCAACCGGTCCATCGAGCCAACAAGCCAGTTGGTCCAACCGGTCAATCTCGCAAACAGCTCAACTGGTCCAACTGGTTCATCAGGGCAACAGCCCAGTTGGTCCAACCGGTCCATCGGGCCAATAGGCTGGCTGGTCCAACCGGTCCATCGGGCCAATAGGCTGGTTGGTCCAACCGTTCCGCAAGGGCCGAGGTACAGTGATGTGGAACAGTGACACACTGTCCCCAACCATGAAGGGTCTCGAAACTACCCTTCACAAGGGCCTACACCAAGAGAAATGTTACACTACAAATTGTAATGTAACTATTTTTACTATCTTGAAATTTACCCTTTTGGAGAGTTTTGAAATCACTTGAATCTCGAAACCAAGGCTCTGGTTCTTCAAGATAAATTATTCATTGAGTTCTTGGAAGTCTGCTGCGTACACCTGCGACACGCCGAACGTTCCACTTACGATAAAATAAAAAACCGCACATGACACGCAAATGACGACGTGACACGCGACTAGCGATAACTCGCTATTGACTTGACACACATATTCAAAATCATGCCTCGTCATTCACACACTATTCTAAGCATGAAATATATATTATCTCATACGATCATACCATTCCATGCACACACGCATGCACACATACGGACAACAAGCCGAATGCAAACCGTAGGGTTGCACCAACAATTCACAAGGTCCTTGTTAGCTAGAACTATTTATTCCTTCTCTGTTTGTACCTGGATATAGTGAAATTGATTCAAGCGAATTCCTTCCTCGCTGGATTTTTGTTTCTACGCGGTGCGAGGGCAGAATGCTACCGAGTCAAGGCTAGCACGCTAGCACTACGACGCTAGGCAAATGCTGTCCGAGCTATAACTTTATCATGGCAGAACTTTTCGCGACGCAACTTGGCTCATTTTAAAGCTCTTGGAGCCAGACTTCGATATAAGAAATTCTCAGCTTAATCTGATCTATGGTCTGCACAATACATTACGCGACGTTCAAGTTACTCTTGCTAATTTGGCTAAGTCATTATTGACCCCTCTATCTACAAACTCAGACCCGAGGATAGGGGCTGGTCTTGTACCTGGCACCCAAGGACCCTTGGAGGTGACCCCAAGGAGAGGTTTTAAGCTTGATTAAGTCATAATAACCTGAGGTTATTAGGCCGTTACACTATCAGCGAGTACCTGCAAATGTGTTGGGTGCAAATTCACATTGCACGACATCCTGCCGTTTGTTTGTACGAGTTTGTGTGTGCGAATGCATTTGGGTGTGAATAGAATGTTCGTATGTTTGTTAGCTTTCGCAATTTTTGCTTGATGCATTTGCAGGTACTCGCGCAATATGCGCTTCAGCACAACATTGTACGCGCTATGAACAGTGCAAGCAGAAAGGACAAGCTCGCAAAGGAACCCAAGATGGAAGCTTTGCAGTTCGTTTGAATTGAATGCGCAGATTCAGTTATATCCAACTCCAAATTGTACTGTTTTGTTTGCTTGACTATGAGCATGAACTAGCATGGAATGTTGGGGATGCAGCCGCCAGGCTGAGAGGGAGTGTGTTGGGTGCAAATTCACATTGCACGACATCCTGCCGTCTGTTTGTACGAGTATGCTTGTGCGAATGCATTTGGGTGTGAATGGAATGTTCGTGTGTTTGTTTGCTTTCGCAATTTTCGCTTTATGCATTTGCAGGTACTCGCGCAATGTGCGCTTCGGCACAACATTCTACGCGCTAGGAACAGTGCAAGCAGAAAGGACGAGCTCGCAAAGGGACCCAAGATAGAAGCTTTGCAGTTCGGTAGAACTGATTGCGCAGATTAAGTTATCTCCTACTCGAAATTGTACTGTTTTGTTTGGTTGACAATAGTGTAGCAGGGCAGGCATTATAGGGGTACAATTTATTAAGTCCAAATTCACATTGCACGACGCCCTGCCGTCTGTTTGTACGAGTATGCGTGTGCGAATGCATTTGGGTGTGAATGGAATGTTCGTGTGTTTGTTTGCTTTCGCAATTTTCGCTTGATGCATTCGCAGGTACTCGCACAATGTGCGCTTCGGCACAACATTGTACGTGCTATGAACAGTGCAAGCAGAAAGGAAGAGCTCGCAAAGGAACCCAAGATGGAAGCTTTGCAGTTCGGTTGACTTGAATATGCAGATGCAGTTTTGTTCAACTCGAAATTGTACTGTTTTGTTTAGTAAACTATGGTGTACCAGGGCAGGCACTATAGGGGTACAGTTTAGGTGAAGGTTGGATGTTGTTTGTCTTTATCTGCATGCTACAGGGCCAAAGGAAACCAGCGGAACCAGCATTTGGCTGGTTGGGCAAAGACAAAAACAGGTTCTGTTTTTAGGACCTGAACCTGGTTGTTGTTTTCCCAGGTTGGAAAAACAGAACCAGAGGTTGTTTACCAACCTACCACCTGCTGTTTTGTCCAGCCAGGTTGGTTCTGTTGCTTGGAATTATTTGGGATCATCCCTGGTTGTTCCCAGGATGATTCCCAAGGTCATAGCTAGCTAGAACTATATATTCCTTCTCTGTTTGTACCTGATCTAGTCAATTTGATTCAAGCGAATTCCTTCCTTGCTGGAATTTCGTTTCTACGCGGTGCGACGGCGGAATGCTACCGACTCAATGCTAGTACACTAGCACAACGACGTTAGGCCAACGCTGTCCATTTCGTAACTCTGCAATGGCAGAACTTTTCGCGAGGCAACTTGGCTCTTTTGAAAGCTCCTAGAGTGAGCTTCGATATAGCGAGTTCTCAGCTTAATCTGATCGACGGTCTGCACGGCACGCTGCGCGACGTTCAAGGTACTCTTGCTGTTTTCACTCTTGATCCCTCTCTCTACAAACTCGGACCCGAGGATAGGGGCTGGTCTTGTACCAAGCACCCAGGGACCCTTGGAGGTGACCCCGAGGAGAGGTTTTAAGTTGGATAACGTCTTAATAGCCTGAGTTGATTAGGCCCTATCTTCGGGACCGAGTTTGTAGAGAGAGGGATCAAGAGGAAGTTAGTCGAAACAGCAAGAGTACCTTGAACGTTGCGCAGCGTGCCCTGCAGACCGTCGATCGGATTAAGCTGAGAACTCGCTATATCGAAGCTCACTCTAAGAGCTTTCAAAAGAGCCAAGTTGGCCCGCGAAAACTCCAATGCTTGGGTGGGAGTTCAGGTACTTCACCACACGCCCAGCTGCATCCACCTGCTCCTCTGATGGATTCTGCACCACCCTAGCCAGCTGCCCAACCGAGATCGAGATGTCGGGCCTTGTGTGAACTGCTGCGTATAAGAGGCTGCCCACCAAGGACTGAAATTGCTGCTGCTCCTCGGCTTCAACCCCTTCATCCTCTGCTGCCTTCACAAGCTTGAATTCTGCTGGCAGGGGAGTTGAACTTGCGCTCATTCTCAATCCCATACTTCTCCCCCAGCTCCTTGATGAACTTCTCCTGGTGCAGCTTCAACCACCTCTGATCCAGATCCCTCTCCACGTGTATCCCGAGGTAGTACTTTACCTCCCCAAGGGTCTTGCACTTGAAGTTCTTCATCAGCTGCTGCTGCACTTTCTGGATCTCCTTCATGCTGCTGCTGAAGAGAAGAATGTCATCCACGTAGACCAGAAACAGCACCAGCTTCTCCCCCTCCCCCTTGAGAAAGAGGCTCTCATCACAGCTGCTGCTCCTGAATCCCATCTCCTCTAAACCAGCTGCCAACTTCTGGTACCAGCAGCGTGGCACCTGCTTCAAGCCATAGATGGACTTTTTCAGCTTGCACACCCTGCCTGTACCATCCTCATACCCAGGCGGCTGCGTCATGTAGACATCCTCCTCTAAAATCCCATTGAGGAATGCCATTGATATATCCATCTGAATGATGAATTTCCCACTAACGGCTGCATCTGCCAACAAGACACGGAGGGTAGGGGGTTTGGCAGTGGGAGCAAAGATCTCATTGAAGTCCTGCTTCTCCTTCTGCATAAACCCCCTATCCACCAGCCTACTCTTGTAGATTGTGACCTGTCCCTTGTCATCGATCTTGATCCTTAGCACCCACTTGCACTGTACGGCTTTCTTCTCCTCAGGCAGCACCACCAGATCCCATGGCCTATTCTCTAGCAGGCTTTGGTACTCAGCATCCCTAGAAACCAGCCACTTCTCCCTATCTGGTCCAGCTAATGCCTCCTCCATGCTTGCTGGTTCCTCTGGTGCAGGGGCAAGAAAACAGTAGGCAGGTTCATCCTCCTCATCCGGGTCATAGCCATGCGGTAGAATCAGCAATGCCTCCTCATTCCCAAGCTGCTGCTCTGCTACATCAGCTCCTGCAGTCAGCTTCATAGTGGCCATACGGGTACGTCCTGGCCTAGACACGGGTGTCTCCCACCCCTTCATAACGACACCCTTCGGCTTCCTCCTTTGTGGTAGTGTAGGAGCCTTAGCCTTGCCCTGCTGCTGCTCACCCTCAGGTCCAGCAGCTCCACTAGTGCTACCACTAGCGTCTACACCACCTCCTCCACCAGCAGGCTCCTCCTATACCTTCTCTCCATCACCACCCTCTGCAACTGCCTCCTCTCCCTCCTCCCACACACTAGGAGTCAGGTCCAGCTGCATGGTGATCTGCTCCATCTGCTGGGACACCTTAGTCTCCGGCTGTTTCTTCCAGCCCCCATACATCATGCCCTCAACAAACTTCACATCCCTGCTTTCAAACAACATACCCTTGGATGGTTCCCACAGCAGCCATCCCTTGCTCTCAGCAGCCAGCCCCAAATGCACACACCAGATTGCACTCGCCCCCAACTTACTTCGATACTTCTTGGGGACGTGGGCAACTGCCATGCAACCGAACACCCTCAGTATGTCCACCGGCGGCTTCCTCCCAAGCCACCTCTCCAGCGGCACCCACGATTCATTACCAACCTTAATGAGCACCCTGTTCCTAGCCATGGTAGCGTGCCGGACAGCATGGGGCCACATGCAATTGCCCACCCCTGATTTCATGAGCAGCGCCCTAGTTGTCTCCAGAATGGTCCGGTTCGCCCGTTCTGCTACACCGTTGGACTGCGGGGTGTAAGCCGTGGTCAGCTTCCTCTGAATGCCCTGCTTCTTGAGCCAGGCCGTCATCTCAGCTCCAAGGAACTCACCACCCCGGTCTGTCCTAATCCGCTTCACCACACACTCCGCTTGCTTCTCTACGAATGGCAGCCAATCTTCCTGTATCGTAGAGGCGGCGTGGTCCATTTGCTTCAGCGGATATGCCTACATGAGTCTGCTCCAATCATCCACAATGGTTAGGAAATACCGCTCCCCCTTGTGCCCTTGCACCGGCAGCGGCCCTACCAAGTCCATGTGAACCAGCTCCAAAGGCTTCTTGCTCCTGCCAGTCACGCTATGAAAGGGGAAACGGATGAATTTTGAGAGCAAACAGATTTCACAGTTGTCATCGGGTGGCTGTTCGTTCAGCTTCAAACCCTTGACGCCTCCATCCTTCTCTAGCTGCTTCAACAAGGGCATTGCCACATGCCCCAAGCGTCGGTGTGCCGTTGCCCAATCTGTCTCCCCAGATCTGGCCGACACTTTCACACCAACCCCTCGAACGGCGTTGCACTCCCCCTGGGATGCAGACCCCTCTCCAGCCTGCCCCTCACCGTGCCATGCCAACGCCGGCAGCTGCCACATGGATCTGTACACATCCTTGCTCTCGTGCAGATCCCAAAGCACCCGATTTCCCAGCTGCCCCTTGTACGTGCGTGCCCCATCCGTGCTAGTGCTCACCCCAGCCTTGGCAAGATTACGGAGGGAGATGAGGTTGGCCTTGAGATCAGGAACGAGGAGGACGTCATGCAGCACCACCGGCTTGCCATCCGCTCCCTTGAATGCAGCTCGTCCCGCACCAGCCACCTTCAGCGCGTGTCCAGAGGCGGAGCACACTTCGTTGATCGGTGCAGCTCGTACGTCGTCAAGCAGCTCCTTGCGCGGCGTCATCGTCCAAGCAGCGCCCGTGTCCAACACCCAATAGCCCAGGGGATGCAGCTCTGCTCCAACCTTGGCAGAGGCGTCTCCTTGCTCCCTCTGCTCTCCAATATGGAAGAACTGGCCCGCGGTGCGCTCCTTCTTCTTCTCTGCACCGCCGTTGCTCTTCGGGTTGTTTTCGGACGAATCAGCGACCATGTTCGCGCCGTTTTTCTGGTTCCTCCGCGCGCCGCTATCCTGGTGACGATTCTGGGGGGTCCATCCATCAGGTTTCCATCTCACAATACCAGCAACTCCCTTTCATTTTGCCACCTGCACCCGACTTGCCCCTACGTCCAGATTTCGCACCGCGACCCCAAGCGGTACCTCCTTATTGGTCGTTGGAGTCGTCGTCCTTCTTTTCACCGCGTCCAGCACCACCGGAGCCACGTCCTCTGCCACGTTTGCTCTATTGCATCCCGTAGCCACTGCTGCCGTCGTCTCCACCCCTCAGTTGGCGGCGACGGAAGTCCTCCTCCAGAATCTTCGTCCGCACCCACTCGAGCGTCCACAAGCTCTGGTTCTGCGGCAGGCTCAATCCGCTCGTGAGTTGAAGCCATGATTCCGGCAGCAGCGAGAGCATCTTCAAGCACTTGGTCTGCTCCGGGTAGGTGATTCCCGCGGTCGCCAACTTCGCGTAGAGGTCGCGCATTTTGTCCAAAACAGGTTGCACTGGCTCTCCCTCGCTCAAGCGCAACGCAGACAGCTCCCTCTCCAGCATCAACGTTGCAACAACGGAGGTCGGGGCGTGCAGCTCCTTCAACACGGTCCACGCCTTCGGACCGCAATCAACCTCCGGCAGCAGGTGCATGACGTGGTGACGCTGGTTCAGCTCCAAACTCTGCGACATCAAGTAGTAGCCAGCCGAGGCGCGCTCGTCCCAATCTTCCTGCAGCGCGGGGTCACTCGGTCTAGGCTCCTCCCCAATCATTAGTTTCAGCAAACCAATCTGATGGAAATAAAGTTGCATTTTCCAGGCCCAATCATCATAGCCCTCACCATTGAACTTCTCGACGGTGAAGTTTTGCAGCACCTCCTTGATCAGCGAGCCCTGGTTTGTTCGCGCTCCCCTTGGCGCCGAAACACCAAATCTTGGCTGCCGCTACGATCTTGGGCTGAAGATTCACCAGCTCCCCCCGATGTATTTCCCGCCATAGCTACCTATAACGAGGATCACTATAACGCAGCTCTGATACCAGCTTGTTGGTGTAAGGGCCTAATAAACTCAGGCTATTAAGACGTTATCCAACTTAAAATCTCTCCTCGGGGTCACCTCCAAGGGTCCCTCGGTGCCTGGCAGAAGACCATGTTGGGTGCAAATTCACATTGCACGACATCCTGCCGTCTGTTTGTACGAGTATGCTTGTGCGGATGCATTTGGGTGTGAATGGAATGTTCGTGTGTTTGTTTGCTTTCGCAATTTTCGCTTGATGCATTTGCAGGTACTCGCGCAATGTGCGCTTCGGCACAACATTGTACGCGCTAGGAACAGTGCAAGCAGAAAGGACGAGCTCGCAAAGGAACCCAAGATGGAAGCTTTGCAGTTCGGTAAAATTGATTGCGCAGATTCAGTTCTATCCAATTCAAAATTGTACTGTTTTTGTTTGGTTGACTATAGTGTAGCAGGGCAGGCACTATAGGGGTACAATTTAGGTGAAGGTTGGATGTTGTTTGTCTGTATCTGCATGCTACAGGGCCAGGGGAAACCAGCGGAACCAGCATTTGTCTGGTTCGGCAAATACAAAAACAGGTTCTGTTCCTAGGACCTGAACCTGGTTGTTGTTTTCCCAGGGTGGAAAAATAGAACCAGAGGTTGTTTACCAACCTACCACCTGCTGTTTTATCCAGCCAGGTTGGTTCTGTTGCTTGGAATTATTTGGGATCATCCCTGGTTGTTCCCAGGAAAACGCTGTCCGAGCCATAACTCTGCAATGACAGAACTTTTCGCGAGGCAACTTGGCTCTTTTGAAAGCTCTTAGAGTGAGCTTCGGTATAGCGAATTCTCAGCTTAATCCGGTCGACGGTCTGCACGGCACGCTGCGCGACGTTCAACGTACTCTTCCTGTTTTTACTAAGTCCCTCTTGATCTCTCTACAAACTCGGACCCGAGAATAGGTGCTGGACTTGTACCAAGCACCCAGGGACCCTTGGAGGTGACCCCGAGGAGAGGTTTTAAGTTGGATAACGTCTTAATAGCCTGACTTGATTAGGCCCTTACACCAACAAGCTGGTATCAGAGCTGCGTTATAGTGATCCTCGTTATAGGTAGCTATGGCGGGAAATACCTCGGCGGGAGCTGGTGAATCTTCAGCCCAAGATCGTAGTGGCAGCTAGGATTCTGGTGTTTTGGCGCCAAGGGGAGCGCGACCAAACCAGGGCTCGCTGATCAAGGAGGTGCTGAAAAACTTCACCGTCGAGAAGTTCAATGGTGAGGGCTATGATGATTGGACCTGGAAAATGCAACTTTATTTCCGTCAGATTGGTTTGCTGAAACTAATGATTGGGGAGGAGCCTAGACCGAGTGACCCCGCGTTGCAGGAAGATTGGGACGAGCGCGCCTCGGCTGGCTACTACTTGATGTCGCAGAGTTTGGAGCTGAACCTGCGTCACCACGTCATGCACCTGCTGTCGGAGGTTGATTGCGGTCCGAAGGCGTGGACCGTGTTGAAGGAGCTGCACGCCCCGAACTTCGTTGTCGCAACGTTGATGCTGGAGAGGAAGCTGTCCGCGTTGCGCTTGAGCGAGGGAGAGCCGGTGCAACCTGTTTTGGACAAAATGCGCGACCTCTACGCGAAGTTGGCGACCGCGGCAATCACCTACCCGGAGCAGACCAAGTGCTTGAAGATGCTCTCGCTGCTGCCGGAATCATGGCTTCAATTCACGGGCGGATTGAGCCTACCGCCTGAGGGGGAGTGTGTTGGGTGCAAATTCACATTGCACGACATCCTGCCATCTGTTTGTACGAGTATGCATGTGCGAATGCATTTGGGTGTGAATGGAATGTTCGTGTGTTTGTTTGCTTTCGCTATTTTCGCTTGATGCATTTTCAGGTACTCGCGCAATGTGCGCTTCGGCACAACATTGTACGCGCTATGAACAGTGCAAACAGAAAGGACGAGCTCGCAAAGGAACCCAAGATGGAAGCTTTGCAGTTCGGTTTAATTGATTGCGCAGATTCAGTTCTATCCAACTCGAAATTGTACTGTTTTGTTGGGTTGACTATAGTGTAGCAGGGCAGGCACTATAGGGGTACAATTTAGGTGAAGGTTGTATGTTGTTTGTCTGTATCTGCATGCTACAGGGCCAGGGGAAACCAGCGCTACCAGCATTTGGCTGGTTGGGCAAAGACAAAACAGGTTCTGTTTTTAGGACCTGAACCTGGTTGTTGTTTTCCCAGGTTCGAAAAACAGAACCAGAGGTTGTTTACCAACCTGCCACCTATTTTTTATCCAACCAGGTTGGTTCTGTTGCTTGGAATTATTTGGGATCATCCCTGGTTGTTGCCAGGTTGATTCCCAAGGTCCTTGCTAGCTAGAAATATTTATTCCTTCTCTGTTTGTACCTGAATATAGTCAATTTGATTCAAGCAAATTCCTTCCTTGCTGGAATTTCATTTCTATGCGGTGCGACGGCGGAATGCTACTGAGTCAACGCTAGTACGCTAGCACTACGACGCTAGGAAAACGCTGTCCGAGCTAGAACTCTGCAATGGCAGATCTTTTCGCGAGGCAACTTGGCTCTTTTGAAAGCTCTTAGAGTTAGCTTCGACATAGCGAGTTCTCAGCTTAACCTGATCGACGGTCTGCACGGCACGCTGCGCGACGTTCAAGGTACTCTTGCTGTTTTGACTAAATCCCTCTGGATCTCTCTCTCTACAAACTCGGACCCGAGGATAGGGGCTGGTCTTGTACCAACTACCCAGGGACCCTTGGAGGTGACCCCGGAGAGAGGTTTTAAGTTGGATAACGTCTTAATAGCCTGAGTTTATTAGGCCCTTACACCAACAGGAACCACGCAAATGTGTTTTGTTTGACAGCAGGGATGTGAAGTTTGTTGAGGGCCTGATGTATGGGGGCTGGAAGAAACAGCCGGGGGCCAAGGTATCACAGGAGATGGAGCAGATCACCATGCAGCTGGACCTGACTCCTAGTGTGTGGGAGGAGGGAGAGGAGGCAGCTGCAGAGGGTGGTGATGGAAAAAAGGTACAGGAGGAACCTGCTAGTGGAGGAGGTGGTGTAGAGGCTAGTGGTAGCACTAGTGGAGCTGCTGGACCTGAGGGTGAGCAGCAGCAGGGCAAGGCTAAGGCTCCTAGACTACCACAAAGGAGGAAGCCGAAGGGTGTCGTTATAAAGGGGTGGGAGACACCCGTGTCTAGGCCAGGACGTACCCGTATGGCCACTATGAAGCTGACTTCAGGAGCTGATGTAGCAGAGCAGCAGCTTGGGAATGAGGAGGCATTGCTGATTCTACCGCATGGCTATGATCCGGATGAGGAGGATGAACCTGCCTACTGTTTTCTTGCCCTTGCATCAGAGGAACCAGCAAGCATGGAGGAGGCATTAGCTGGACCAGATAGGGAGAAGTGGCTGGTTTCTAGGGATGCTGAGTACCAGAGCCTGCTAGAGAATGGGACATGGGATCTGGTGGTGGTGCCTGAGGGGAAGAAAGCCATACAGTGCAAGTGGATGCTAAGGATCAAGACCGATGACAAGGGACAGGTCACCATCTACAAGAGTAGGCTGGTGGCTAAGGGGTTTATGCAGAAGGAGAAGCAGGACTTCAATGTGATCTTTGCTCCCACTGCCAAACCCCCTACCCTCCGTGTCTTGTTGGCAGATGCAGCCGTTAGTGGGAAATTCATCATTCAGATGGATATATCAACGGAACTCCTCAATGGGATTTTAGAAGAGGATGTGTACATGACGCAGCCGCCTGGGTATGAGGATGGTACGGGTAGGGTGTGCAAGCTGAAAAAATCTATCTACGGCTTGAAGCAAGCGCCACGCTATTGGTACCAGAAGTTGGCAGCTGTTTTAGAGGAGATGGAATTGAGGACCAGCAGCTATGATGAGAGCCTCTTTCTATGATGGAGAGGGATCTGGATCACAGATGGTTGAAGCTGCACCAGGAGAAGTTCATCAAGGAGCTGGGGGAGAAGTATGGGATTGAGAATGAGCGCAAAGTTGCAAATCCCCTGCCAGCAGAATTTAAGCTTGTGAAGGCTGAGAGGATGAAGGGGTTGAAGCCGAGGAGCAGCAGCAATTTCAGTCCTTGGTGGGCAGCCTTTTGTATGCAGCGGTTTATATGAGGCCAGATATCTCTTTCTCAGTTGGGCAGCTAGCTAGGGTGGTGCAGAATCTATCAGAGGAGCAGGTGGATGCAGCTGAGCGTGTGGTGAAGTACCTGAATTCTCACCCAAGCATTGGAGTTCAATACTCCGCATCTGCACAGGTGAAGCAGAAACGGGTTGAGGTGCTGAAAGAGAAGGGGGAGCGGCTTGGAGAAGGCAAGCTGTTTCTCAGTTGCTTTACTAATGCTACTTGGGCTTCCGAGAAGGAGGATTCCTCATCTGTGGGAGGATATATCTGCATAGTTGGGGGAGGACCTGTTAGTTGGAGGTCCAAGAAGCAGACAAAGACAGCCCTTTGCTCGGTGGAGTCAGAGTATATCGCAATGTTTCACGGGGTAAAGGAGGTTATTTGGTAAAGGAGGTTTTATGTTGGATAACGTCTTAATAGCCTGAGTAATTAGGCCCTTACACCAACACCCTGGTTGTTCGCAGGTTGATTCCCAAGGTCCTTGCTAGCTAGAACTATATATTCCTTCTTTGTTTGTACCTGAATACATAGTCAAATTGATTCAAGCGAATTCCTTCCTTGCTGGAACTTCATTTCTACGCGGTGTGACGGCAGAATGCTACCGAGTCAACGCTAGCACGCTAGCACTACGACGCTAGGCAAATACTCTCCGAGCCATAACTCTGCAATGGCAGAACTTTTCGCGAGGCACCTTGGCTCTTTTGAAAGCTCTTAGAGTGAGCTTCGATATAGCGGATTCTCAGCTGAATCCGATCGACGGTCTGCACGGCACGCTGCGCGACGTTCAAGGTACTCTTGCTGTTTTGACTAAGTCCCTATTGATCCCTCTCTCTACAAACTCGGACCCGAGGATAGGAGCTGGTCTTGTGCCAGGCACCCAGGGACTTTTGGAGGTGACCCTGAGGAGAGGTTTTTAGTTGGATAACGTCTTAATAGCCTGGGTTTATTTGGCCCTTACACCAACAAAATGCTTCAAGTAAAAATATAAGAAAGCCTCCGAACATTCCATTTACATACAAATGCATTCGCCAAACATACTTGTAGAGACAGACGGCAGGATGTCGTGCAATGTGAATTTGCACTGAACACATTCTTCATATCGAGGTGCATCAGATTGAGGTCGAAGATGGCGACGATGCTGAGGAAGATCCTCAGAGTGGCGTAGCTGCTGACTGGCACGTATGTCTCATCGTAGTCGGAGCCATACACCTGCGTGAAGCCCTTCACGACCAGCCTCGCCTTCTCCCGGGCGACCGTGTCGTCTACGTAGTACTTGGTCATCAGGACCCACCGGTTCTTCAGGATGTTCACCCCGCGTGGGCGTTCGACCAGCTCCCAGGTGCCCATGCCGATGAGACTGCGGATGTCCTCGTCCATGGCGGCCTTCACTGCCTTTTGTTGAATGCACGCCAGTTTGAGTGCATGTGATCTTAGCAAACTGCCGAGTGCTCGTGCTATTCATGGGTGCATTGTTTGCATGAGCATATGTCATAGTGCATGGCTGTTGGACATTATCATATCTGTATTTTTCTCCAAGTTTAAATTCTTGTTCATGCAGGAGAAATCCAGAGCTTTCGAACGATACCAAGATCGCCTTATTCCGACCAAGATCGCCCAAGTTACAAGATTTCCATGACTTGGATTTCTTATTACCTTTTGGGGTTACATCTAATTTGGGTGATTACTTGGACATGACTATAAAGGGATCTTTGGTTTGGTGATTAGGAAGGCAACTTTGACTTCTGGATTAGGGTGGCTGGAAGATTCTAGTTTGGGTTGCAAATGTTGCAACACCTAGGTAAAATCCAACTAGATTGGATTTTGCATGTGACACCTCAAGGACCTCATGATGAGGGATGCATCCTTGCTGCTAGGAAGGTTCCTACTATCCCTCCCTAGCTCTTGGAGAACCCTTTCCTTCTTATGGTTATCTTGGAGTTCCCAACTCTAACTTTTCTTGCCTTAATGCGTGTTTTTCCTCCACCATTCTAGTCATGCTGCTGCTGGACGTTTCTAAGTCGTTCTCACTCTAGAGACCATCTTAATGACTGATTCAAATCAATGATGGTAGCTAAGCCTAAGGCGCGTAGTAAGTTCTCAAAGTGACGGATCCTAAGCAACACCTTTCCCTTCCAGCTCGCCAACGCTTCCTTCACCGCCATCGTGGCGATGTCCCAACGGTGCTCGGGATCGGCGTGCATGTTAGGGTCGAGCTCCGGCAGGTCGACGTCGGCATCCACGTCGACAAGCAGCGTGTTGAAGGTAGCTGGTGGGAGGCAGACGTGGTAGGTCAGCTGCCCAGGCGGCCCTTGACGTCGGCCTGAACGTCGCAGCTCAGGCTTCTCGACGGAGACCTCACTATGTCACTGTCGCTGGACTCCTCGCCCGCCCACGGCTCCCCTTCATCGTCACCAGATTTGTTGTGCTCATCGGCTTGCTATACCAAGGTCAGCTGCTTAGCCGACTTCTCCCCTGTTGTTGGCTCTTCTGCCGACTGCCCGGTCGCCGACGACTCACCTGTCGGCTTCATTGCAGGCTGCTCCAATGTCAGCGGCTTCTGTGCCGACACTTCCTTCACCGACTTCAGCAAAGTCAGCTGCATCCCCTCCGCCCGCTGCTCCCATATCTTCGGCAGCTTCTCTCCCACGCCGACTTGCTTGACCTCACGTCGGCCACCGGCGATACCACCAGCCGACACCACATGCGACATCCCACTGCTCCCCTCATCGCCGGAGGCCAACGTCGGTGTCACCTCATGCACGTCTGCTACGAGGGATGGGGAGACGGGAGGATTGGGAGGGGGAAGGACGTCCTCGGGGTCCTCATCAGCAGGCTCACCGACCTCAGGATGTATTTGCTGTCTAGCCTGCAGTGGGGTACTCTGTAATGAGTACAACCCAATTTAGGGTGTTGTACTTGTATCCCAACTCTTGCTAGTGAAACCCCTCATTCTCCTTTCCAATTCTCTCGACACTCAATTCTCTCGACACTCAATTCTCTCGACGCTCACTAGCAATGGCTCCTAAGTCACGCTAGTATTCTAACAATTAAGTCCCTCTTGATCCCTCTCTCTACAAACTCGGACCCGAGGATAGGGGCTGGTCTTGTACCAAGCACCCAGGGACCCTTGGAGGTGACCCCGAGGAGAGGTTTTAAGTTGGTTAACGTCTTAATAGCCTCAGTTTATTAGGCCCTTACACCAACAGAATCGCTCAGTAGGTACAGATGCAGGTCGTCGAGCCATGTGTCAAACTGAACCGGTCTGGCCTCATGATCGAACGCGAGAACCCTAAGCGAAGCCATAATGGCGCAGCACGCAGGAGCAGCAGTAGCAGCAGTAGCAGCAGTAGCAGTAGCAGCAGTAGCAGTAGTAGCAGTAGCAGCAGTAGCAGTAGCAGGGGCCGAGGGGCCGGGGGCCTAGGGACATTGGGCCGCGGGGCCAGGAACAAAGGGGCCGAGGGGCCTGGGGCCTAGGGGCGACGGGCCGCGGGGCCAGGTACAAAGAGGGCCGAGGGGCCAGTGGCCTAGGAGCGTCGGGCCGCGGGGCCGAGAGCTAAGGGGCCGAGGGGCCGAGGGGCCAAGGGGCCGAGGGGCCTGGGGCCTCGGGGATAGGGGGGTCGGGCCGCGGGGCCGAGAACGAAGGGGCCGAGGGGCCGAGGGGCCTAGGGGCCGAGGGGCCAAGGGGCCGAGGTGCCGGGGGCCTAGGGGGGGGGTCGGGCCGCGGGGCCTAGGCTAGGGGCGACGGGGGGCCGCGGGGCCTAGGCTAGGGGCGACGGGGCGACGGGCCGCGGGACCTGGGCCTAGGCTAGGGGCGACGGGTCGCGAGGGGCCGTGGGGCCGAGGGGCCTAGGCTAGGGGCGACGGGCCGCGGGGCCTGGGCCTAGGCTAGGGGCGACGGGGCGACGGGCCGCGGGGCCTGGGCCTAGGCTAGGGGCGACGGGTCGCGAGGGGCCGTGGGGCCGAGGGGCCTAGGCTAGGGGCGACGGGCGACGGGCCGCGGGGCCTGGGCCTAGGCTAGGGGCGACAGGTCGCGAGGGGCCGTGGGGCCAAGGGGCCTAGGCTAGGGGCGACGGGGCGACGAGCTGCGGGGCCTTGGGGCCAGGGCCTAGGCTGGGGGCGACGGGTCGCAACGGGCGACGGTCCTAGGGCGACGAGTCGGGGGTCGACGGGCCGGGGCAACGGGCCAGGGCGATAGGTCGCAACTGGCGACAGGGCGCGACGGGCGACGGGGGTCACGACTGGCGACGGGCGACAGGGGTCGCGACGGGCGACGGGGGGCCGGGCTAGGGGCGACGGGCGACGCCAAGGGGCGACGGGCCTAGGGGCGACGGGCCGGGGCGACGGGCCGGGCTAGGGGTGGCGACGGGTCGGGGCCTAGGGGCCTACGGGTCGCAACAGGGTAGCACGATGGTAGCTAGTAGGGCAGCAGGTGGTGGGCCCAAAGAAAAAAAATGGTCCTAGGAAGGGACCTGCTCTGAAACCATGTCAGAATCAATGAACGAGAATGAATGAACTTGGGTACAAGTACTAACCCTAATTGGGTTGTACCCCTTATGGGCTACCCCACTACAGCATATACAATGTAAGCTATATGTAAGTTTGATACGTGCCAACAGCATCTTGCAAGGTTGGCCGTGTTTTTTCCCGCATGTTAAGTCAGCGGCGCTCTGTGATTGGTGGTTATTACAGCAACGCTGTGTTTCCATGGTGGGCGCGGTGTGGTTTTGCGCCAGCTATGCAAAAAAAAACAGGCCCCCAATCACGGAGCGTTACTTACGCGCGCTGTACCAGGTCGGTGGTTGGGTACACTATGTTGGAAACAACTGATCTAAGCGCCTCTGTCGTGTCGAAACACCAAGACAGAAGCGAAACAGATAATATGGAAACATCGGCGAGTCAACCCTCGGAGGTTGAAACAACTGTTGGAGGTTACGCGAAAGTCAAAGGTCAGCGACCTTTGACCTGACAAATGCAGCGCGACAGCAAGGACAAACAACTGTCTCGATACTGAGCAGTTGCCCGAGTCGACACTGTATCGAACCGCAACAGCAACAGTAAAACAGTTATTAACTGTATCCTTTCATATTCCCTTGTACTCTTATAAAAGCCTGTATCTCTTTGTTATTAATCAACTTACTTTGTTCTCACAAACCAGTACAAGGTGGTTCAACAAGTCTTTATTAAAACGCTTCCGCTACTACATCATCCTACCCTTGAATTCTGTCCTGCAAAGATCCTAAGGGCTTTCTCAGCCCAACATGGTATGAGAGCAGTCAGGGCAAATTCGACTACGATCAAGATATCTACAACATCACAAGACATGGCAACGCAGAAGGAGAGAAGCTCCTCTAACGGCTCTCCCGGCACTACCCCTACTCCACCTCCTGCCTCTAGCCTACAGACAGAGGAGGGCACGGCAACAAGACCAAGGGCATCATCTTCGGAAACTCCCGCAAATCAAGCTGCGGCCTTCGATCCAGACATGATGGAGAAGTTCTTCTCCTTCATGTCCTTCTACGAACAACACCAGCAAGGGGCACCTGCACAGTCAAACAACAGCAACAACAACAACGCAACACCAATGAGTCTAGATGGCTCATCGTACGCACGTGGAAATCAACTGCAACGACCTACCTTTGCTCCGTACGAGCCCCAGCGTGGCTCCGTCAGCTTTATGCCACACCCGCAGCCTGCATCTGGACAAGAAAGGTCACTGGATGCACTTCAAGTTCAATCGCAGTTCGCGCATGTCTTAAAACTTCAAACGACAAAGCCCTTCGACGGAAAGGACTTCTTTACCTGGTCATTCAAGTTCGAGCTAATGATGGAAGGCGCGCAGATCCTTGGCTTCTTCGACGGGTCCCTGCCATATCCAACACACGGCACACAGTACGACAAGCAGCAGTACACGTATCAGTCAATGATGGCGTACACAATCCTACTGAGAAACATCACTCCAAATCAACAGCAGAACATACGGTCTTACCGGAGATACGGCAACTCTGCAGAGCTCGCGTACAACCACCTCCTGTATCAAGCAACAGACAGCGTACATCAAAGTCGGTTAATGGCGCAACTGACGACAGTCGAAATGAAACCAGGCGAAAAAGGGATGGCATATATCAGACGTTGTCGCGAATTGCGCGACAAACTCCTTCGATGCGGAGGGTCGATTTCAGAAGACGCCTTCGTCACACTCATCATTGGCGGCCTCGGTCCTCAATGGCGCTCCACTCGCGCCATACTCCGAGCGCATGGAAAGATCTCAGAAGCAGCACTCTGCGCCGAAATCCACGCTGAGCAGCAAGATATGGACCTGCAAGAAGAACGACATAAAAGAAGGCATCAGTACCTGAATTTGCATTCCACACTCAACGGCGCTACAACAACAACAACTATCAGCATCAACCGAAACTAGTACCTCCGTTCTGTCACCTTTGCAAAATGTCAGGCCATCCCCGTACACACTGCCCAAACCGGCAGCTTCGCCCTTCAAGCAGTCAAGCCACCTCAACGCAAGCGAACTCGCCATCTCAAGTACAACTCTCAACAACATCGACGGGACAACCTGCGCAAGGAACAAGAAACATCGTCAGTTGCATGACACGGCTAACCGACTCCTGCATCACCAAGTCTCCACCACATTACTCACCGGAAGAACAACTCGACAACAGCACGCCTCGCCGCGAGTCACTTCAACCAAATCCAACGTACGCAGCCATCGCTCAAAGCGAGCCATCCGAGAAGGATACGTGGTTCTTGGACAGTTGCTGTGGACAGCATATGTGCTCTTCAGGACGCTTTGTTCAACGTGAACACCAACTTCAACGTGAAGTCGTCATCACCGTCGCCAACAATCAGAACCTGCGCACACGACGACAAGGCGTAGTGCAACTTCAGTCACGAGAGACAAACGTCATACTGCAGATGTCGAAGGTTTTGATAGCAGAAGGACTCGGTTACAACCTACTGAGCGTCAGCCAACTGATGGCGAAGGGCATACACCTCGAAGCAGATAGCACCATTCAGGAGTTTAAGTTGTACCACGGCAAGGGCGGACTCTACATCGGAAAGGCGGTCTTGAAAAATAATGTATTTGTCCTCGACTTCGTTCCAGATCTCGGAACTGCTGACAGCGACGGGATTGTCACCTTCACCTCTTGGACACATCCACCGGATCTTGACCCCGACTTCAGTTCAGAAGGCTTCTGGTACTCGCACACCATCCCTGAAGCAGAACGAACAAGAGCATTAGCAACGATTCAACACTCGGCAGCAGCAGAAACAACATCGGCAGCAGCAGAAACAACATCGGCAGCAGCAGAAACAACGGTAGCAGCAGCAGCAACATTGACACCAATCGCTGGTCCTTCAACTACATCACCTCAAATTGACGACACTCCACCGACTCCTGCGCAGCAGCTTCACCCAAAGTCACGAGAAGTACACCGAAGTGCAAATTCCACCGCAAGCTTCTACTCCAACTCTGACCTGTATCGTCGTTCACCCGGACATCGCGCTAGCGAAGACATCTGGCACGCACGAATGGGACATCCAAGCAATACAGTGTTAAACAACACAATCAGAGCAGGCGTTCTCGACAAAGACTCACTGCTTCTAACCGATGGAAGCGAACTTCGACGAGCTCGTGGAACATGTTTTACCTGCCCCGAAGCTGACTTACCACATCGACCTTTCACTTCTCACCACAACCTCAGCGCACCAGCTTATGCACCACTTGAAAAGGTGTACAGCGACATCCTGTACAATCGTGAACCCGGACAAGGAGCATACAGTTATACCATCACCTTCATCGATGCCGCTACACGCTACGTTTGGCACCTCAATCTTCCGAGCAAGGACATGGCCTTCGAAGCCTTCATCGCTTGGCTTCTCTAGTAGCAGAACGAGAATCAGGCGAGAAACTGAAAAGCTTTCAGTCAGACGGAGGAGGAGAATACACCTCACAGAGGTTCAAGCAGTTCTTGGCAGAAAGGGGAATCAAGAGGCTCATCTCGCTTCCTTACGCCCATCAACAGCAAGGCGTGGCGGAACGGATGAATCGAACTCTCCAGAACACCATGCGCAAATTACTGCGTGGCATGCGACTGCCCAATCACCAGTGGCCTGAAGCGATGGACCACGCTGTCATGCTGCACAACTTGCTTTCGTCGTCGTCACTACCGAACAACGCATCACCGCACCTGCTGTGGACAGGAAAACAGGGCAACACAAAAATGTTAAGGGTTTTCGGCTGCATGGTATAGTACCGACCCCCATCTGCACGAGCCGGCCGATTTTCCCAACGCGCACAGTGGGGACTATACCTGGGCATCGAAAGAAATTACAACGCGTGGAAGATTTTCGACGTCCACTCAAAAGAAACAGTAGCAGCACGTGACGTCATTTTCTACGAACGACTCACCCTTCCGACATACCTTGCCAACCTGGAAGAAGATCGGGATCCCACAGGTGGCTTCTGTGGTGACCGACACTTCGCCTCGGCAGCAGACGAAGCTGACTGGGACGAGCAGAACGTGGATAACGCCTCGGAAGAAGCAGGACCACTCCCATACTGCTCCATGCCTATCCCGATGGACGACGAAAATCCTCGCGAAAGCATCAACGCCGAAACGTATTACGACCTCGCCGACACCGGTTACGTTACACCTGCAGAAGTCAACACCAACGAAGCAGAACGCATAGGGCCCAATTTCATACCTGACCCAGAAACAGGTGACGAAGCAGCTTATCCCGCGGACACAACACTCCCCCGCTACACACATAGTGGCCTTCAGATACTCGGCCTAGTCACCGCGGTCCACGGCTCCGAAACTCCTAAGGAGCCTGCCACAGTTCAGCAGGCTCTGGGGGGGGAGCACAGGGAAAAATGGCTTGAAGCCATGGACAAGGAACTGAAAGCACTCGAGGAACGCAACACCTGGAAAGTTGTTCCTATCGGCGTGACACGAAACAAGACAATACTCACCGGGAAGTGGGTCTTCCGTGTGAAGACGAAAGCAGATGGCACCATCGACAAGTTCAAGGCACGCTGGGTCGTACGCGGATTCGACCAAGAGCACGGACGCGATTTCACCGAGACATTCGCACCGGTTAGTCGACACACCTCACTACGGATTCTTCTCGCAATCGCCGCTATGAAGAAAAAGAAACTGCGGCAAATCGACGTTGCCAATGCTTTTCTCTACGCACCTGTCGACGCAGAAATATTCGTCGAACTTCCACACGGTTCCCATGGAGAACCTAACCAAGTCTGCCAGCTACTGAAGTCCTTGTACGGAATCAAACAGGCCCCGAGACTGTGGCAGCAGCACTTACACGCTCGACTCACTCGCATCGGATTCCGACAGCTACCGCACGACCAAGGAATGTACCGGTTCACGAAAGGCAACGACTACATTCTACTAATCGTCTACGTAGACGATCTACTCTACATCGGGTCGACCGACAACATCACTACCTGGTTCGAAGGGGAGCTACAGAGAGATCTCACACTCACAGTCTCACCTACCGTCACGCAATATCTCGGCCTCAATATCCAAGAAGGGGAAAACGCGATCTACCTTAATGCCGCAAAGTACGCCGACACCATCGCCAAACGTTTCTCACTTACGCCGACTACCATCTCTACGCCATACCGCTACACGGCAGGGAACGACAAGGCAGAATCTACTCCACTGAAGCCCGCCGGCATACGCGACTATCAGAGAAAGCTGGGATGCCTTCTCTTTGCGGCCGTCACCTGCCGCCCGGACCTATCATACTCCGCAAGCCAATTTGCCACCTACCTCAAAAGGCCTGAAGTTGAACACATGGCGGAACTAGACCGCGCCCTTCACTACCTCGTTAGTACTCCGACGATCGGCCTAATCTACCACAAAAACAAAACTACAACGCCCAAGCTAATCGGGTACGTCGACGCCGACCACGCCGGAGATTCTGACAACAGGCGCTCGCGCACAGGCTACATCTATCGCCTAGAACCTATCGGACCTATTTCCTGGCAATCGAGCAAGCAGGAATTAATCGCTCTCTCCTCAGCCGAAGCAGAATATATCGCACTCTGCTCAGCCACCAAGGAAGGATTGTACCTTCGCGAACTCCTGGAGGAGGCGAAGCTGGCCCAGTTACCCAGCTTCTCCCTATTCTGTGACAACCAGTCGGCAATTCGCATAGCCAACAAAAATGGATTTGCGAACAGGACGAAGCATATCGCCCTGCGATATTTCTTCGTAAAGGACGAGATCGAGAAGGGGAGACTTGAGCTGTCTTACTGCCCCACATCTGAGATGGCAGCTGATTACTTGACCAAGAAGCTCGGAAAGTCGAAGTTCGAATATTGCATGCTGCTGACTGGACAGAGCCACGTCACCAGCAGCGACACTCCAGAAGCGAAGGGGAGTGTTGGAAACAACTGATCTAAGCGCCTCTGTCGTGTCGAAACACCAAGACAGAAGCGAAACAGATAATATGGAAACATCGGCGAGTCAACCCTCGGAGGTTGAAACAACTGTTGGAGGTTACGCGAAAGTCAAAGGTCAGCGACCTTTGACCTGACAAATGCAGCGCGACAGCAAGGACAAACAACTGTCTCGATACTGAGCAGTTGCCCGAGTCGACACTGTATCGAACCGCAACAGCAACAGTAAAACAGTTATTAACTTTATCCTTTCATATTCCCTTGTACTCTTATAAAAGCCTGTATCTCTTTGTTATTAATCAACTTACTTTGTTCTCACAAACCAGTACAAGGTGGTTCAACAAGTCTTTATTAAAACGCTTCCACTACTACATCATCCTACCCTTGAATTCTGTCCTGCAAAGATCCTAAGGGCTTTCTCAGCCCAACACACTAGGCCCCCGAAAATGTTTTTTTTTGCATTCTCGCTTCAGGACGAGTCTCGACATTATCCTGACGCATCAGGGCTGAACCTACAGTGTTATCCTGAGTACTCAGTATGCAAAATAACCCTATACTGATTTTACAGGACAAACAAATCCCTTATGCTGTTTTTTCATGAGAAGCACACCACACCTATCTTGAATTCAGGAGATTCCGGATAAATTATCCTGATAGCATAGGCCCTGCCGTTCGTATTCGTACTCGATTGTGCATGCTTCTAGTTACGTACAGGAATGTTTCATATTTTAGTTATCGTAACATGATATATTCATTCCGTACTTCAACGAAAAAAGATCCCAGCGTTAAATCTCAGAGAGAGAGAGAGAGAAAAAAAGCAATGTTACGGTAAGGCCTAATTTTGACTTCTGCAATGCATTCGCAAATCGAGAGTCAAATTCTTTAATATTTGGATGTCTGGTTTCAGGCGTCAGCAGTTCGCCAACCAGCTTCATTTCGTTTGCGCACAAGGGGAATAATCTCGTCAAACCCCAGGTTTTCCTATGGCTTGCAAATGTAAACGCTTTAGCCGTCATTCATAACAAACCTTCATGACTGCTGATAATGGAGACACTGGCCAGGAGATTTGTAGTGGGTCTGGATCAGCTCAGACCACCTCCCCACCACTTCTCTTGCTGGCTTGCCACGTCGGACGCTTCTCCCCAATCCGTGGTCATCACTTCCCGGCTTTTCTCCCTTCTCCCGATTTTCTGTCCACATTCGGTCTCCTCCCCCCTTTCACGCACAACCCACTCTCTCCAGTTCAACCCGCGACCCCACCGCGCGGCACTGGGGCACCACTGCGGAGATTTCAAGGTGGACTGGAACCACAACCGTCACAAACGGGAGATAGTCACCTCTCATCGCAGCCACCACAGGCACAGCCATGGCGACCATCCCTTGCCCATCCGCCTGCATAAAGTCAAGCAGCCGTCAATTCTCGTCCAGGCCAGCATCAGCAAGGCGGTTGCAATGCGACGCCGTGTCATTCAGCGGCCTTCGTGCGACCACCTCCTTGTCACAGGCCGCAGCTGCCAAGACCTCTAGACTAGCTCTACCCTCGCAGAGCGCGTCGCGCGGCGTGGTGACATGCGGGCTGGACGACTTCATCGGCGGGGATCTCATCGGGCTCGATCTCGGCCAGTGGGTGGACGACGTTGAGCGCTACGGCGCGGTGGGCTTCTATTCGCCACCGGAGGGCGGCGCGGAGGGTCGGTATGCGACGAGTCTGAAGTACGCGGGTTACCACATGATGAACATCTCGGCGCGCGGCCTCGGCGACCCCGAGGCGTACCTCCTCAAGACCCACGGCGTCCGCCCGGTACGTGCTTCTCGCGTGTTCCGTTGGTCGTGGCCGTCGTCTGCATTGTCAATGCCGCGGTGCATCGCTCAGTAAGAGCGGTGCATCGCTGAGAGAGAGCACGCTCGCACTGCCGTCTCCCTCTCATCAGCGGCTGCATGATTCGCCATTCACGCGCCGCTATGGTGGCCAGCGCGTAGCTGCTGATTGGTGGACAGGCGAGCCCGTTTCTTCGTAGAAACGGCTGTTGTGCATCCCTTCCCCTCGAATGTCCTCTTGAGTGTTCTCGAGGGTTCTCGTGCGCGCTCGTAAGATTATCGTGCGGTCGCGTGGCAGACTGGCTTCGCCGTGTCGTTGCTGTCGCACTTCAGCGCTACCCCGCCTGCTCTGCCGCGTGAACCGCCGCTCCGTGCGCCCGCCTCAACCGCTACTCCTCCTCTTCCCGCTTTCTCTCCCTATCCGCGTTTCCCTTTCTCCTCCCCCCCCACACCCCTCTTTTCCAAATCCTCCTTGTGCCTCTCGCGCACTGGCAGCCGCATCTGGGCCGACAAGCCGTGGCGCGGTTCTACCTGCCGCCCGAGGTGGACCACCGGCTGGCCGTGCTGCCGCCCAAGTACAAGGGGCTCGTGCTCTGGATCGGCGAGGCCAAGGTGGGTGGGCGAGGCCAAGGTGGGTGGGCGGGGCCAAGGTGGGTGGGCGAGGCCAAGGTGGGTGGGCGACGCCAAGGTGGGTGGGCGACGCCAAGGTGGGTGGGCGACGCCAAGGTGGGTGGGCGACGCCAAGGTGGGTGGGCGGCGCCAAGGTGGGTGGGCGACGCCAAGGTGGGTGGGCGACGCCAAGGTGGGTGGGCGACGCCAAGGTGGGTGGGCGGCGCCAAGGTGGGTGGGCGACGCCAAGGTGGGTGGGCGACGCCAAGGTGGGTTGGCGGCGCCAAGGTGGGTTGGCGGCGCCAAGGTGGGTGGGCGACGCCAAGGTGGGTGGGCGACGCCAAGGTGGGTGGGCGACGCCAAGGTGGGTGGGCGACGCCAAGGTGGGTGGGCGGCGCCAAGGTGGGTGGGCGACGCCAAGGTGGGTGGGCGAGGCTGCTCCATGGGGATCTGCGTGGGGCTGGGGGGAGGCGCGGAGGGGCTTGACCGCACCGTGAGTGGTGCCGGCGCTGACGCACGGCGCTGAAGCCCCTTGCCATGCCGTCCGTGGGTGGCGTGAGGCAGTCGCGCAATGGTCTGGGGTAGTCGCGCAATGGTGTGGGGTACTCGCGCAATGGTGTGGGGCAGTCGCGCAATGGTGTGGGGCAGTCGCGCAATGGTGTGGGGCAGTCACGCAATGGTGTGGGGCAGTCGCGCAATGGTGAAATGGCATGGGATTGTGCTGCGACAGCCGCTGGGAATGCTACGCGGAATCAGAAAGTGAGACGGACGTTGGAATGGGTGTGTCTCGCAGCAGGGACAAGGGCCGTGCTTGCTGTTTTCACTTGTGTGCGGGGCTTGGCCCCTGGTTCACGGAGTACATGCTTCATTGCATGCGCCTCTGCTCGTGCCAGAGCTGCAGTGGCGATGGCAAGCGCATTGGCATGGGAAGCTGTCCGCAGGGCGTTGAGGGTCTCATGGTGGTCCACAGCCCCAGAGTAGCACGCCCATTGCCATGGCTTCTATTCCACGCGTTTCCTGTGCATGTGCTGACAAAGTCACTTGCCGAGGCCGTGCGCTGATGTTCCGTGTTGTTGGGCGGCACGTGTGCACGTGTGCACGTGTGCATGCATGCAGGTGCTGGCGAAGAACGAGCTGCAGTTCCTCACACTGCTGCCAGCGCTGCGGCCCAACGTGAAGGTGGTGGTGGAGATGGGCTACTCGTGAGTGCTCCCCTCCCCTGCCCTTCCTCACAGGCTGCCACACTCCCCCGAATCAATGCATGCACATTACAATGAACATCACTACATCATCCCTGTAGCAGCACACACACTCGATTACCTGTACCAATTACAGCACAGCGATTCTATACATACATACACAGCCATTCCGTAGCTGCCTCCGCATGTGCAGCTCAGGGTGTTCTCTGACTTGAATGTGGTGCCTGCTGGGTGTGTGTGTGTGTGTGTGTGTGTGTGTGTGTGTGTGCAGGCGCAAGTTCTACTGGAAGCCAATGCAGGAGCTGGTGGGGCTGCCCACATCCGCCCCATCAGCACATGCTGTTCCTGCGGCCACATCTGGTGGGGAGAAGAAAGAGGCTATGGCTGCTTCCTCAACCTCGTCTTAAACATTCTGAAGCTACCCTACAGTATTTTTTTTCTCGATTTGCCAAGGCGTTTATTCATTGTAACTTAACTAGACTGCAGTATATAGAAAAGCCACGGTATCATTTCTTCAATGTGCTTCATTCAGCAAGGAACAGATGGAGCAGGTACGCCTCTCAGTCTTGTTTTGTTCCCGTCCCAGATGCCCTGACAGAATTCCATGGAGATAACACCGTAATCACACGGAGATAACAGAGTGCGAAGAATAATGCCTTCCTGCGAAGTTGGGACAAGACAATGTCAGAATGAGAACAGCGGAATGGTTGCATTGAGCAGAATGTGGGAAGCAGGGACGTTGCTAGTCAAAAACCTTGTCTGAAAATCAGACCGGGTTTTTTTCCTTCGTCTGACGCTCAGACGAATTTTTACGGCTAGTCTGGAAATTCAGACGAAATAAAGTTCCAAGTCTGGAAATTCAGATGAAAACGAAATACACATATGCATTATTTCAAACGAATTGCAGCAAAACTTACGTTTGTTAACATCGCGTGTGCCTTCCTAGTGGAGATAATGTTAGAATACTAGCGTGACTTAGGAGCCATAGCTAGTGAGTGTCGAGAGAGTTGAGTGTCGAGAGGATTGGAAAGGAGAATGTCGAGAGGAATGATGTGATTCACTAACAAGAGTTGGGATACAAGTACAAGACCCTAAATTGGGTTGTACTCACTACAGAGTACCCCACTGCAGGCTAGACAGCAAATATATTCTGACACACCCCCATAGTCAAAGTGGGGTATAATCAGCAGAGCAAGCAGTCATAGAGCAGGTTCACAAGTACAAGCAAAACTAGAGGCTAGACTGTGAGAGGAGAGGAGATAGGAGGCGACTGTTGATGCTGCAGACACACGGGCAACAGGAGCGGCACGCACTGTGGCTACCGGAGCAAGGGCCCCGGACTACAGGATTAACTGGCTCTGCGGCTAACTCTGAGCAGCAGGAGCAACGGACCCACGGGCGACTGGCGCAGCAGGCTCGCTGGGCTACCAGAGATTGTAGCCTCCGGACTACTGGCGCTGCTGGCGACACGACGGCTACCTCCGCTCAACCTCCCCCAACTGTCCCACCCCCCTTTCACACACCCCTTGCTGCACCCCTAGCTCCACTCCCACGTCACCCCCCTAGCACCACTCCCTAGGCTCCCACACACCCACCCCCCTCAGCGGCAGCTGCAGCAGTGGGAGACGGAGGAGGAGGAGGAGCAGGGGACGGTTCACACACCCGCCACCCCCATACCCCCCCTCACTGCTGCACCCGCAGCAGAGAGATGGAGGAGAAGGGGGGGCGGGGGGGGCAGGTGCTGCAGGTCCCCTCCCCCCACTGCCGCATCCGCAGCAGGGGGATGGCAGATCCCTTCCCCCCTGCTGCGGGGGGGGGGGGGGCTGGTGCTGCAGATCCCCTCCCCCCCTCTGCTGCACCCGCAGTAGGGGGAGGTAGGAGAAGGGTGGGGGACCTGGTGCTGCAGATCCCCTCCTGCCTCCCCCTGAACCTCCAAGCTCCCCCCCCCTCTCCCCGCCATCCCCATGGAGGGGAGGGAGGGGGGGGAGGGGGGCGGGGGCGGAGCTGCGCGTGCGACTGTAGGGCACGTGGGCAGGAAGAACCCCCTCTTGCCACCCCCTCACCCACCATGTTGCAACAGGGCATCGGGGCCGCGGTTAGGGGCGGCAGGTCGCGAGGGGCCATGGCCAGGGGCGACAGGGCCATGGCTAGGGGCGACGGGGCCATGGCTAGGGACGGGGCCGGGCGCTGGGCAGGTACGGGGCCGGGCGCTGGGCAGGAACGGGGCCGGGCGCTGGGCAGGTACGGGGCCGGGCGCTGGGTAGGTACGGGGCCAGGCGTTGGGCAGGGACTGGGCCGGGCACTGGGCAGGTACGGGGCCGGGCGCTGGGCAGGTACGGGGCCGGGCGCTGGGCAGGTACGGGGCCAGGCGCTGGGCAGGTACGGGGCCGGGCGCTGGGCAGGTACAGGGCCGGGTGCTGGGCAGGTACGGGGCCGGGCGCTGGGCAGATACGGGGCCGGGCGCTGGGCAGGTACGGGGTCGGGCGCTGGGCAGGTACGGGGCCGGGCGCTGGGCAGGTACGGGGCCGGGCGCTGGGCAGGTACGGGGCCGGGCGCTGGGCAGGTACGGGGCCGGGCGCTGGGCAGGTACGGGGCCGGGCGCTGGGCAGGTACGGGGCCGGGCGCTGGGCAGGTACGGGGCCGGGCGCTGGGCAGGTACGGGGCCGGGCGCTGGGCGCGGAATGGGGCTGGGCGCGGGGCTAGGTACGGGGCCGGGCGCGGGCTAGGTACTGGGCCGAGCGCGGGCAAGAGACGGGGCCGGGCGCTGGGCGAAGGACGGGGCCAGGCGCGGGCTTGGTACGGGCCGGGCGCGGGCTAGGTACGGGGCCAGGCGCGGGCGAGGTACGGGGCCGGGGGTTGGGCGCGGAACGGAGGCCGGGCGTGAGGCTAGGTACGAGCCGATCGCGGGCTAGGTACGGGGCCAGGCGCGGGCCTAGGAACGGGGCCGAGCGCGGGCTAGGTACGGGCCGGGCGCGAGGCTAGGTACGGGCCGATCGCGGGCTAGGTACTGGCGCCGATCGCGCGGCTAGGAACGGGGCCGAGCGCGGGCTAGGTACGGGCCGATCGCGGGCTAGGTACGGGCCGATCGCGGGCTAAGTACGGGCCGGGCGCGGGGCGACGGAGTCGACGGGGCCAAGGGGCCGAGGCGACGGGGCCAAGGGGCCGAGGCGACGGGGCCAAGGGGCCGAGCCTAGGGGCTAGGGGCGACGCCAAGGGGCAACGGGCCGGGGCCTAGGCTAGCAGGGCAGTAGGTGGTGGGCCCATTAACATTAGGTCCTAGGAAAGTTATGCTCTTAATACCATGTTAGAATACTAGCGTGACTTAGGAGCCATGGCTAGTGAGTGTCGAGAGAGTTGAGTGTCGAGAGGATTGGAAAGGAGAATGTCGAGAGGAATGATGTGATTCACTAGCAAGAGTTGGGATACAAGTACAAGACCCTAAATTGGGTTGTACTCACTACAGAGTACCCCACTACAGGCTAGACAGCAAATATATTCTGACAGATAACTCCTCGAATCTCGATAGTCAGATCTGTGCGTTTAAGCATGTGAGAGAGTGGAGATCTCCCACTCGGCAGCAGGAAAGATCCTCCAAATGGAAAAACACGCCAGAAAACAGATCTGATGCAAATGTGTATGTGCAGTTTGTGTGTCAGAGAAGCATCTGGCGCGTCTGCATAAGGTTCGCGCATAAAAAATTATATTTTTTAAACACACATAGTGTTTTTCAAAATTGTGTATTGTGAAAGCGAAGCTGCTTGTATTGCACAATTGGCATCGTCGAAGCGCGCTAAACACCCTTCTCCAACTACAAAAACCGTGGATTTGAGCTCATTTCCTCCACCCACGTTTCTCTATTTTCAAACGGCTCACTCAACCTTTCCGCTCACGTAGTTTATCCCTCCGTCCAAGCTGGCTAGGACAAAATCGCTTCCTAGAGGCGAGTCACCCTCGACTTTACTCAGCGACATTTTTAACTTCAATCGCTCAACGATGGCACCGACGCCGACACTTAACAACGGGAACTCGTCCAACCCCACTTCCGACTCCGACCGTAACACCCGCGATTTGGCGGGCGAACGCCGTAACAAGCGACGGACAGAGGATGGTCCGCCCGCCCCGACTGCAGTGGACGTGCTGCTGGGCGGGCTCGAGGTCAACAAAGGGGGCGACGCCCAGCAGCACCCTTCGGCGCCTGTGGCGCCAGTGGCACCTGCGGCGCAAGTGGCGACGGATGCTGGCGCGGCACACGCCACTGACGCCGAGCACACGCCAGCATCCGCGGCTGGACCGTCGCGTCAGCGCCAGAGGAGGCGGACGGCGGTCTCCTCGTCTGACGCGACGACCGCCCCTGCGTTGACGCAGGCGTTGACCCCGGACCAGGTCAACGCGCAGCTATCCCTTCTACAGCAGCAGCCCGTCAGCGTTACAGCCGCGGAAACTGCACTACCGGCTGCATCTGCGTCGGCTAAAAAAGAAAATGCGAAAAAGGAAACAGGCACGCGAGGAGCAAGGACGAATCGGCACGACAACGACACAGCGACAGCATCGCCCCCTGCTCCAGCGGCCGACAAAGACACCGACGACTCTGAAGATGGTCTCAAGCATCAGCCTTCATGCACTAAAGAGTAAGGGAAAGAATGTGAGAGAGAAAGAGAGAGAGAGAGAGAGAGAGAGAGAGAGAGAGAGAGAGAGAGAGAGAGATGTCAAACTTATATGCTATAGTCTATCTAGGCTGTAGTGGGGTAGTTCATATAGGGTACAACACTTTTAGGTTTACTACTTGTACCCACCTGCTTCCTAGTTCATTTCATTCGTTCCATATTCTAACATGGTATTCTGAGCAGGTTCCCTAGTGGGAACGGTTTTTTTTTTTTTTTTTAAAGGGCCCACCACGAATTTTTCCTGCCCTGCCCGAAGTGCGCTTCGCGCCCTGCCCGAAGAGCGCCTTGCACCCTGCCCTAGTACGGCCCGTCGCGGCCCTGCCTTTGCTGGCCCGTCGTGGCCCTGCCTTAGACGCCCGTCGCTGGCCCGTCGCCAAGCGTCGCGGCCCTGCCTTAGCCGCCCACTGCAGCCCCGTGCTGCCCCACACCGGCCTGTCCCTGGCCCGTCGCAGCCCCTTTGCCGCCGGTTGCAGCCCCCTTTGCCGCCCGTCGCGGCCCCTTTGCCGCCCGTCGCGGCCTGTTCGCCGCCCGTTGCGGCCTCTGCCCAGCCGCCGCCCTTTCGCGGCCACTGACCTGCAGCCGCCCCCTGTCGCGGCTCTGCCTTCGACGCCTTTCGCGGCCTCTGCCCTGCAGCCGCCCCCTGTCGCGGCCACTGCACTGCTGCCGCCCCAGTCGCGGCCCTGCCTTCGCCGTCCGTCGCGGCCTCTGCCCTGCAGCCGCCCCCTGTCGCGGCCCTGTCTTCGCCGCCGTCGCGGCCTCTGCCCTGCAGCCGCACCTGTCGCGGCCCTGCCCTCCTGCCGCCCCTGTCGCAGCCTCTGCCTTGCTGCTACCCCGGACGCGGCCCTGCCCTGCACCCGCCCCTGGTAAGCACCCGCGCTGCGCCACCTGCTAGCGCGCCGCGCCGCCAGTCCCCGGGCCGCGCTGCCCTGCCCAGCCGTGTCGCCCAGCCCAGCCGCGCCGCCCACCGAGCTGCGCCGCTCTGCCGAGCCGCGCCGCCCTACCGAGCCGCACCGCCCTACCGAGCCGCACCGCCCTAACTGAGCTGCACTGCCCTGCCTGCACTGCTCCTGCTGCTACTGCTGCTACTGCTGCTACTGCTGCTATGGCTAGCCCTACTGTTCTCACCTTTGATGCTGAGGGGCGTGTAGTTGACTTTGACGTGTGGGTTGACGACCTACGGCTCTTTCTTCAGTGTGACTCTAGGGATGGGGTATCCCTTTTCGATCACACGTCCGGTGTCTCTACTGCACCTGCTGCCACTGTTGACAGTACGGTTCGCTCGTAGTGGACCACTCGTGACGCTGTTGCTCGACTTGCTGTTCGTAGTCACCTGCCGCCTGCTGAGCGCGCGCATTTTGGCCAGTACAAGACTGCTAAATCTTTGTACGACGCTGCAGTTGCGCGCTACTCCTCCCCTGCCACTGCTGCCCTCAGCCGCCTCATGCTCCCGTACCTATTCCCTGACCTTGCCGCCTTTGCCACAGTCACTGACCTCATTACTCACCTCCGCACTAGTGACGCCCGCTACCGCGCTGCCCTTCCCACTGAGTTCTGTGCCAAGAACCCCCCCCCCCCATGTACATCACCCTTTACTACCTAGTCACCCGCTTCCCTGACTCTCTTTCTTCAGTCAGGGACCACTTTCTCTCCCTTTGCCCCACTGAGCTCACTGTCGACCTGCTAGAGGAGCGCCTCGCTGCAGGTGAGAAGAGTATCTTAGCTGTAGGTGCTTCTCGCGGCGACCGTCGCACCCCTTTCTTTGAGGGGTGTTCCCCTGTCCCCCTTCTCCCCTCTGTTGCTTCTTCTGCTGCTTTCGACCTCATTGGCACTGAGGAGGTCGGGGCTGCGTCTGCTCCTAGTGGGAGGCGCCGCAACAGCAAAGGCAAGGGGAGCAAGGGTGGTGTAGGGGATGGCGGGAGCGGCGGCGGAGGCGGTGGAGGAGGCGGAGGGGGTGGCGGTGGAGGTGGGGGTGGTGCCCGGAGTGGGGGCTTCAGTGGCGGCGGTGGAGGTGGTGGAGGCAGCGGCGGCGGTGGTGGAGGCAGCGGTAGCGGTGGTGGAGGCAGCGGCAGCGGTGGCGGAGGTGGTGATGGCGGTGGTGCTGGTCGAGGTGCAGCCGCGCAGCGTGGAGGCTTTGGTGGTAGCCAGCGCCAGCAGCAGCCGCGTTCTCGTGAGACCCCGTCGGCCCAACAGCTTGTGAGTGGTACGCTGGGCGTGGGAGGTCTGGGGGTGCTGGTCCCTGCACTTACGTTCTTCGCACCGGCAGTCGTCGTGGGGAGACGTGCGGGCTGCCACACACTACGCAGCACTGCTTCGGTCGCCTGACTGACGCCTAGCGCGCCCAGTTTCCTGACGCTGTTGAGCTCCCTCGTTGGGGTGATCTGCTTAGGCAGAATGTGGCTATCTTTGATCTTGATTTCGATGCCTTCCTTGCTGCCATGTATGCTTTGACTGATAGTGCTGAGGGTGACTGTTACCTGAGTGTCCCGCCCGACCCGGGCATTGCGGCTGCTGCTCTAGGTGCTAGTGCGTCTGCTGCCCCAGGTACTGGTGAGTCTGCTGCTCCAGGTGCTGGTGAGTCTGCTCTCTCTGGTACTGCACCTACTGAGGCCTTGCACTTTTTCACACTTGACTCTGGTGCTTCGCGCTCTTTCTTTCGCGACAGCACCACACTCACGCCGCTCGGTCGGCCTGTCGCAGTCTCCCTGGCTGACCCCTCTGGGGGCCCAGTCCTTGCGCACTGCTCCACGGTTCTACCGTGTCCTGCGGCCCCGTCGGGCTTGCTGTCGGGACTCCACCTCCCCTCGTTCTCTACGAACCTGGTGAGTGGAGCTGACCTCCAGGACGCGTGGGCTGACCAGTTCGCCCCTGGAGGTCAGCGTGTGACCCACTGCACTTGCTCCCGGACGGGCCGCCACCTGGACACGTTCACCCGTCGACCAGGGTCGAGTCTGTACACACTTACTACTGCGTCTCCTCCGGTCTCTGCGTCTGATCAGGTAGCCGCGTCTAGTCAGGTTTTTGCTGCAGCGTCCAGGTCTAGTCCTGCGTCTGCCCCCTGCTCGTGTCGTCCTCTGTCGCACGAGACTCTCCTTTGGCACCACCGCCTTGGTCACCCCTCCCTGCCTCGTCTTCGAGGTATGGCCTCCCGTACCCTTGTCTCGGGTCTGCCCCGGTCCCTCCCTCCCCTTCCTCCGGGGCCTGCCCCTACCTGTGTTCCCTGTGTTGAGGGCCGGCAGCGCGCCGCTCCTCACTCCTCCACGTTCCCTCCGACAGAGGCTCCTCTGCAATCTCTTCACATGGACGTGTGGGGCCCAGCCCGCGTCCGTGGACAGGGTCACGCGCGTTACTTCCTTCCTGGTCGTTGACGACTACTCGCGTTACACCACAGCCTTCCCCTTGCGCAGCAAGGGTGAGGTCACTGAGGTGTTGATCGACTGGATCCGCGGTGCTTGTCGCCTGCTCAGCGAGAGTTTCGGCTCGGATCTTCCTGTTCTGCGTCTGCACTCAGACAGAGGTGGTGAGTTTTCCTCCGACCTCCTGAGGGCCTTTTGTCGTGCGGAGGGCATCCGCCAGACGTTCACGCTTCCGGCCTCCCCACAGCAAAATGGGATTGCTGAGTGCCGCATTGGCATGGTCATGGACGTCGCTCGTATGTCCATGATCCATGCGGCTGCTCCCCATTTTCTGTGGCCGTTCGCGGTTCAGTACGCTGCGCATCAGATCAACCTTCAGCCTCGTGTCTCCTTGCCGGAGACCACACCTATTCTGAGGTGGACGGGGAAGGTTGGCGATGCGTCCGCGTTCCGTGTCTGGGGTTCTCGAGCTTTTGTCCGCGATACTTTAGCAGACAAGCTGTCCTCCCGTGCCGTTCCCTGCGTCTTCCTTGGCTTCCCCCCTGACGCACCCGGGTGGCAGTTCTACCACCCCACCTCGCGTCGTGTTCTGTCCTCTCAGGACGTCACGTTTGACGAGTCGGTGTCTTACTACCGTCTCTTTCCCTTCCGCACTTCCTCTCTCCCCCCCCCGCCGCTCTTCCTAGCACCAGGTACTCCTCCGGTAGACCCCCTCCCCCCTCAGGGTCCTGCCCCCTCAGGTGTGTCTCAGGTAGACCCTGCCGAGCCGGTCGAGGTAGCTGTCGACTCAGGTGCTGCTAGGGGTGCTGTGCCTGTGGGTGCGGGGACTGGGGGTGCGGGGCCTGGGGGTGCTGGGCCTGAGCGTGTGGAGTCTGGGGTGCTGAGCCTGAGCGTGTGGAGCCTGGGGGTGCTGAGCCTGAGCGTGTGGAGCCTGGGGGTGCTGCGTCTGGGGGTGCTGAGCCTGCGTGTGCTGAGTCTGGAGGTTCTCCGGGTGTCCCGTTGCGGCGGGAGCCCCTCTCTTGGCAGCGGCTTACTGAGTGGTACGCTCGGCGCTGTCGCCGTGCTACTGGTGCTGCTGGTGCTGGAGCTGGTTGAGGTGCTGCTGGTGCTAGAGCTACTGGAGGTGCTGCTGGTGCTGGTACTGCTGGAGGTGCTGCTGGTGCTGGAGCTGCTGGAGGTGCAGCTGGTGCTGGTGCTGCTGGAGGTACTGCTGGTGCTGGAGCTGCTGGAGGTGCTGCTTGTGCTGGAGCTGCTGGAGCCGCCGGTCCTAGAGGTGCTCGTACTGGAGGTACTGGAGCTGCTGGGGCTGGTGGTGCTGCAGGCGTTGGAGCTGCAGGTCCTGGAGCTGGTGGTGCTGCGGGAGTTGTTCCTGGAGACCCAGGAGCTGAGGGTACTGGTGCTGTCTCTGCTGTTTCTGGAGGCGCTGCGTTCCGCTCCTTCAGCAGGTTCTTGGTCTCCCGCCTTCTCCTGGTCCTACTTCACCTTTACTGAGTCCACCGCCTGTCCAGTCACAGTCGCAGTTACAACCGTCCTCTCCACTGCCTGGTCCTTTCCCTTACTCTGGACCGACTAGAGGTCTTACGGAGCATCGTGAGCCGGAGTCGCGTCCTGTGTCGCTTGTGTCTCGCTCTACGTCGTCTGTCCCCACTGCTCGCGCTGGTCGTCGTGTTTTGCGTCCGCGTCCTCCTCCTGTCCATGGCATTCACTCTATGACACTGCGTCCTTCCACTGCTCCACAGCGTGTCCCCCTGCCCTCTCCTCTAGCATCCTCTCTTCCTGTCGGTCCGGACCCGGAGTCTGACTCCCTTCGTGCTGCTAGTCCTACTGTCACGCGTTTCCTGGCCACTGCTGTCACTGACCCTTTGTTTGAGTCCACTGCTGCGTCTGCTCTCGTTGCTGAGCTTGTTGACTTTGCTGCAGCCTGTCACCTAGACTACGCCACTAGTCTTGTTGCTGAGTCTGCGTCTGCGTCTGTCTGTCCTCCGTCCGTCGGGGGTGAGTGTGCTCTTGGCACGGACGTTCTTGAGGAGTTTGAGTGCTTTGCCGATGTTGTACCTCATCTCGTGTCCATGCTGCTTGCCCCTGAGGGAGACCCGGATGCACCAGACATCCCGACCCCGCGCTCTTACGCAGAGGCGATAGAGGGTCCCTACTCCTCTCAGTGGCAGGCAGCCATGGACGCTGAGATAGCTTCCTGGAAGTCCACAGGCACCTACGTCGACGAGGTTCCTCTGCCTGGGGCGAACATCGTCAGTGGCATGTGGATCTTCAGGGTGAAGCAGCCGCCGGGTTCTCCGCCTGTCTTCAAGGCGCGTTACGTTGCACGTGGCTTCAGTCAGCGACAGGGAGTTGACTTCTTCCAGACCTTCTCCCCTACCTCGAAGGTGACCACTCTTCGGGTACTGCTGCACGTCGCCGCTCAGCGTGACTACGAGCTCCACTCGCTTGACTTCAGCACAGTCTTCCTACAGGGGAGCCTGCACGAGGAGATCTGGCTACGCCGCCCACCTGGCTTCACTGGGTCGTTTCTTGCTGGTACCCAGTGGAGCCTCTGGCGGCCAGTCTACGGTCTCCGCCAGGCACCCCGTGAGTGGCACGACACACTGAGGACGACTCTTGCTACTCTTGGTTTTGCTCCTTCCACTGCTGACCCGTCACTGTTTTTACGCACTGATACCACTCTGCCGCCGTTCTACGTTCTCGTGTACGTAGACAACCTCATCTTCGCTACTGCTGACACCGAGGCACTCGCCCACATGAAGTCCGAGCTGCAGAAGAGACACACGTGCACAGACCTGGGTGAACTGACAAGCTATCTTGGCTTGCGGATCACACGGGACAGAGCACAGTGCACCATTACCTTGACTCAGTCACACATGGTGCAGCAGGTCCTTTAGCGCTTCGGCTTCACGTACTCCTCGCCACAGTCCACTCCTCTGCCTACTGGTCACTCGCTCTCAGCTCCACCTTCGGACGAGTCCGTAGAGCCGAGTGGCCCGTATCCAGAGCTTGTGGGCTGCCTCATGTACCTGATGACTTGCACACGACCTAACCTCGCATACCCCCTCAGCCTTCTGGCTCGCTACGTGGCTCCCGGTCGACACCGAAAGGTGCACTGGGATGCTGCGAAGAGGGTGTTGCGCTACTTGTGCAGTACGTCGGACATGGGGCTCGTGCTTGGAGGACGGGCTCGAGTTGTCCTCACTGGTCACGCAGACGCTTCCTGGGTTGACGACTTGTCTACGCAGCGGTCGTCATAGGGTTACACCTTCAGTCTTGGTTCCGGCTCTGTCTCTTGGCGGTCTACCCGCTCTTCTTCTGTTCTCAGCTCCAGTTGTGAGGCTGAGATCTACGCTGGGGCCATGGCTGCACAGGAGCTACGCTGGCTCACCTACCTGCTGACCGACTTGGGAGAGGCGCCTTGTTCTCCTCCAGTTCTGTACGTCGACAACAAGGCCATGCGTGCCTTGTGTCAGGAGCACAGACTGGAGCATAGAACGAAGCACATTGCTCTGCGCTACTTCCTTGCTCGAGAGTTGCAGCAGCGTGGTCAGCTTCGTCTTGCTTACGTGGCCTCTCAGGCCAACACTGCTGATGTTTTCACCAAGGCAATTCAACCTTGTGATCATCAGTGTTTCTGTACAGTTCTAGGCCTTGTACCTACTGTGCCTCACTTGCTTACTTCTTGACTTTGCTTGTACTGTACTCTCTACACATATACCTGCATGCTTACACTTGCTAGATTGTGTTCACTGTATTGTTTGTTCTCCTATATATAACTCTGCATGTGAACTGGCCTTGTGGCCATTTGCTTGTGCTCAGACTGCGTGGTGACTTTGTGATCCACCCTGAGCTTGCTTTGCTTTTCTTGACTGGTCTTGTGACCGCTTGTTCTCCCCCACTTTCTTGACTGGTCTTGTCACAAGACCAGTCAAGAAAAGCAAAGCAAGCTC
The DNA here is from genome assembly GCA_947471745.1 of Closterium sp. Naga37s-1. Lineage (NCBI taxonomy): Eukaryota > Viridiplantae > Streptophyta > Zygnematophyceae > Desmidiales > Closteriaceae > Closterium > Closterium sp. Naga37s-1. The sequence goes on along the minus strand of CANJKZ010000208.1, from coordinate 8,524 downwards.
AGGGTGGATCACAAAGTCACCACGCAGTCTGAGCACAAGCAAAGGGCCACAAGGCCAGTTCACATGCAGAGTTATATAAAGGAAAGCAAACAATACAGTGAACACAACCTAGCAAGTATAAGCATGCAGGTATATGTACAAAGAGGACAGTACAGGCAGAGTCAAGAAGAAAGCAAGTAAGGCACAGTAGGTACAAGGCCTAACACAATACAGAAGCGCTGATGATCACAAGGCTGAAGTGCCTTGGTGAAAACATCAGCGGTGTTGGCCTGAGAGGCCACGTAAGCTAGACGAAGCTGGCCACGCAGCTGCAACTCTCGAGCAAGGAAGTAGCGCAGAGCGATGTGCTTCGTTCTGTGCTCCAGTCTGTGCTCCTGACACAAGGCCAGCATGGCCTTGTTGTCGACGTACAGAACTGGAGGAGAACGAGGCGCCTCTCCCAAGTCGGTCAGCAGGTAGGTGAGCCAGCGTAGCTCCTGTGCAGCCATGGCCCCAGCGTAGATCTCAGCCTCACAACTGGAGCTAAGAACAGAAGAAGAGCGGGTAGACCGCCAAGAGACAGAACCGGAGCCAAGGCTGAAGGTGTAACCCTGTGACAACCGCTGCGTAGACAAGTCGTCAACCCAGGAGGCGTCAGCGTGACCAGTGAGGACAACTCGAGCCCATCCTCCAAGCACGAGCCCCATGCCCGATGTACTGCACAAGTATCGCAACACCCTCTTCGCAGCATCCCAGTGCACCTTTCGGTGCCTGCCGGGAGCCACGTAGCGAGCCAGAAGGCTGAGAGGGTATGCGAGGTCAGGTCGTGTGCAAGTCATCAGGTACATGAGGCAGCCCACAAGCTCTGGATACGGGCCACTCGGCTCTACGGACTCGTCCGAAGGTGGAGCTGAGAGCGAGTGACCGGTAGGCAGAGGAGTGGACTGTGGCGAGGAGTACGTGAAGCAGAAGCGCTGAAGGACCTGCTGCACCATGTGTGACTGAGTCAAGGTAATGGTGCACTGTGCTCTGTCCCGGGTGATCCGCAAGCCAAGATAGCTTGTCAGCTCATCCAGGTCTGTGCACGTGTGTCTCTTCTGCAGCTCGGACTTCACGTGGGCGAGTGCCTCCGTGTCAGCAGTAGCAAAGACGAGGTCGTCTACGTACACAAGAACGTAGAACGGCGGCAGAGTAGCGTCAGTGCGTAGAAACAGAGAAGGGTCAGCAGTGGAAGGAGCAAAACCAAGAGAAGCAAGAGTCGTCCTGAGCGTGTCGTGCCACTCACGGGGCGCCTGGCGGAGACCGTAGACTGGCCGCCGGAGGCTCCACTGGGTACCAGCAGGAAACGACCCAGTGAAGCCAGGTGGGCGGCGCAGCCAGATCTCCTCGTGCAGGCTGCCCTGTAGGAAGGCTGTGCTGAAGTCAAGCGAGTGGAGCTCGTAGTCACGCTGAGCAGCAACGTGCAGCAGTACCCGAAGAGTGGTCATCTTCGGGGTAGGGGAGAAGGTCTGAAAGAAGTCAACTCCTTGTCGCTGACCGAAGCCACGTGCAACGTAACGCGTCTTTAAGGCAGGCGGAGAACCCGGCGGCCGCTTCACCCTGAAGATCCACATGCCACTGACGATGTTCGCCCCAGGTGGGGGAACCTCGTCTACGTAGGTGCCTGTGGACTTCCAGGAAGCCATCTCTGCGTCCATGGCTGCCTACCACTGAGAGGAGTAGGGACCCTCTATCGCCTCTGCGTAAGAGCGCGGGGTCGGGATGTCTAGTGCATCCGGGTCTCCCTCAGGGGCCAGCAGCATGGACACGAGATGAGGTACAGAAGCAGCAAAGCACTCAAACTCCTCCTGTCTGTCCTCAAGAACGTCCGTGCCAAGAGCACACTCACCCCCGACGGACGGAGGACAGACAGACACAGATGCAGCAACCAGACTAGCAGCGTCGTCTAGGCGACAGGCAGCAGCAAAGTCAACAAGCTCAGTAACAAGAGCAGACGCTGCAGAGGACTCAAACAGAGGGTCAATGACAGCAGTGGCCAGAAAGCGCGTGACAGCTGGACTAGCAGCACGAAGGGAGTCAGACTCCGGGTCCGGACTGGCAGGAAGAGAGGACGCAGGAGGAGACGGCAGAGGGACACGCTGTGGAGCAGTAGAAGGACGCAGTGTCATAGAGTGAGTGCCTGGGACAGGAGGGAGATGCGGACGCGAAACACGACCAGCGCGAACAGTACGGACAGGCGACGCAGCACGAGACGCAGGCGACACAGGACGAGACTCAGGCTCACGACGCTCCGTAAGACATCCAGTCGGTCCAGAGTAAGGTCCGGGCAGTGGAGAGGCCGGCTGCAACTGTAACTGGGACCGGACAGGCGGCGGACTCAGGAAAGGAGGAGGACCAGGAGAAGGCGGTGAGCTAAGAACCTGCTGAAGGAGCGGAACGTAGTACGGCCGCGGCCGCGCAGCGCCTCCAGAAACAGCAGAAACAGGACCGGTACCCTCAGCCCCAGGGTCTCCAGTCCCAGCAGCACCTCCAGCACCTCCAGCAGCGCCAGCACCTCCAGCAGCTCCAGCAGCAGCAGCACCTCCAGCACCACCTCCAGCACCACCAGCAACTCCAGCAGCTCCAGCAGCACCTCCAGCACCAGCAGTACCTCCAGTACCAGCAGCAACTCCAGCAGCACCAGCACCAGCAGCACCCCCAGAAGCCCCAGTAGCACCCCGACAGAGCCGAGAGAACCACTCACGAAGCCGCTGTGGAGAGAGAGGCTCGCTCCGTGGCGGGACACCGAGAGCACCTCCAGACGCAGCATGCGCAGGCTCAGCACCCCCAGGCTCAGCACGCCCAGACTCAGCACCCCCAGACTCAGCACCCCCAGACTCAGCACCCCCAGACTCAGCACCCCCAGACTCAGCACCCCCACTCCCCGCACCCGCAGGCTCAGCACCCCCAGACTCAGCACCTGAGTCGACAGCTACCTCGACCGGCTCGGCAGGGTCTACCTGGGACACACCTGAGGGGGCAGGACCCTGGGGGGGGAGGGGGTCTACCGGGGGAGTACCTGGGGCAAGGAAGAGCGGCGGGGGGGGGGAGAGGCAATGCGGTAGGGAAAGAGACGGTAGTACGACACCGACTCGTCAAACGTGACGTCCTGAGAGGACAGAACACGACGCGAGGTGGGGTGGTAGAACTGCCACCCGGGTGTGTCAGGAGGGAAGCCAAGGAAGACACAGGGAACAGCACGGGAGGACAGCTTGTCCGCAGTAGTATCGCGGACAAAAGCTCGAGATCCCCAGACACGGAACGCGGACGCATCGCCAACCTTCCCCGTCCACCGCAGAGTAGGTGTGGTCTCCGGCAAGGAGACATGAGGCTGAAGGTTGATCTGATGTGCTGCGTACTGAACCGCGAACGGCCACAGAAAATGGGGAGCAGCCGCATGGATCATGGACGTACGAGCGACGTCCATGACCATGCCAATGCGGCGCTCAGCAATCCCATTTTGCTGCGGGGAGGCCGGAAGCGTGAACGTCTGGCGGATGCCCTCAGAACGACAGAAGGCTCTCAGGAGGTCGGAGGAAAACTCCCCGCCTCTGTCTGAGTGCAGACGCAGAACAGGAAGGTCTGAGCCGAAACTCTCACTAAGCTGGCGACGAGCACCGCGGATCCAGTCGATCAACACCTCAGGGACCTCACCCTTGCTGTGCAAGGGGAAGACTGTGGTGTAACGCGAGTAGTCGTCAACGACCAGTAGGAAGTAACGCTCGTGACCCTATCCACGGACGCGGGATGGGCCCCACACGTCCATGTGAGGAGTCTGCAGAGGAGCCTCAGTCGGAGGTGTTATAGTCACAATAGGCTTGAATGTGCCTAAAACGAAAGATAGAGTGCACAGACGGATTTCTGCACAGCGGCTTCAAACGTTGATAGCGTTCTGCTCACAGCTTCAAACAACTTGCTATAAACTGGATCTGGAGCGTCTGGATGTCGCCTACAATAGGCAATTTAAATCACACGATTTCAGCAAGTATTGAGGACGCAACGTCGGTTTGAACGAACGGCACTATGGCAGCCACTATAGTCTTAGAACACAAGATAGGAAGAGTTACGAGTTGGGAATGACTCCCAGCTCCTACAAACCCCAAGAGCCGAGTTACAGTGATGTGGAACAGTGCCACACTGTTCCCAACCACGAAGGGTCTCGAAACTACCCTCCACAAGGGCCTACACCAAGAGAAATGTTACACTACACAAAGTAATGCAACTATTCTCACTATCTTAAAGTTTACCCTTTTGGAGAGCTTCGAAATCACTTGATTCTTGAAACCAAGGCTCTGGTTCTTCAAGGTAAATTCTTCCTTGAGTTCTTGGAAGTCTGCTGCGCACACCTGCGACACGCCGAACGTTCCACACACGACAAAATAGAAAACCGCACATGACACGCAAACGACGACGTGACACGCGACTAGCGATAACTCGCAATTGACTCGACGCACACATTCAAAATCATGCCTCATCATACACACACTATTGTAAACATTAAATATATATTATTTCATGCCCTCATACCATTCCATGCACACACGCATGCACGCACACGGACAACAAGCCGAATGCAAACCGTAGGGTTGCACCAACAAACTCCCCCTCGGATTGTTGGCCTTAGGATCTTGCTCTCTCAGTTCAGAGCCATCCCAGCCAGCTTGCAACACTCCCAATGCTGCTGCTCCACCAGCCTCTTGGTCATCATGTCAGCTGGCTGCCTTGTCGTCTTCACATAGTGCAACTCAACTTCACCCGCGGCCACCATGCTCCTCGTCCAATGCCACTTCACCCTCATGTGCTTGGTGAGGCCATGCAACACAGGGTTCTTAGCAAGAGCAATGGCTCCCTGGCTGTCACATTAGAGTGGGGTAGGTCCTTGCTGCTCCTCCCCCAATTCAGCCAACAAATGCCGCTGCCACACAATCTCTCGTACGGCACGGAAGAGTGCCATTTACTCGGACTCCACCGAGCTCAATGCTTGATCCACCTGCTTCTTGCTCTCCCAAGCAGTTGGGCCTCCACCAACACAGCAAATGAACCCTCCAACACTTGTCATGTCCTCTGGTTCGGAAGCATAAGAAGCATCCGAGAATGCGGTGAGGAACAAACGTCCGGGTTCAACACCATCCGCGCCCTTTTGGCGCCTTTGCGCCGCCGCCGAGTATTGCAGCCCAACGGTCGGTGTTTGGCCAAGATACTTGGCCACCCTCATTCCAGCTGCTACCTGCTCCTCGTTAGGGCATTGAACAACCCTAGCCAACTGTCCGGTAGCAAACGCGACGTCCGGTCGGGTGTTTAACGCCGCGTACATAAGGCTGCCCACCAACGAGTGAAAACGGCGCCTCTCCTCTTCACCAACGCTCTCCTCCTCTGGTCCCTTCACACACTTGAACCCAGAGGGAAAGGGTGTAGCCACATGGCCTTCACTCTGCCCAAAGTTGGCAGCCAATGCCTCCAGGTACTTCCGTTGATGCACACGCATGCACCGCTTCTCCACATCTCGTTCGATGTGAAGCCCGAGGTAGAAGCTCACGTCACCAAGGGCCTTGCACTTGAACTTGTCCTGAAGCTTCAGCATCACCTCCTTCACAAGGTCAGAGGAGGGTGAGAAAATTAGGATGTCATCCACGTACACAACCATGAAGCTCCTCTGCTCCCCCTCGCCAAGCATGAACAATGAGTGATCCGCCGTTGAGGGAGTGAAGCCGATCTCCTCCAAAACTCCTCGCAGCTTCAAGTACCACTGCCTAGGGGCCTGCTTCAGTCCATAAAGGGCCTTCTTCAGCCTCAAAACTCTGCCACTACCATCATCAAACCCCTCTGGCTGCGCCATAAAAATCTCTTCCTCAAGAACGCCGTTGAGGAATGCGGTTGTCACGTCCATTTGTTTCACCACCCATCCTTTGATGGCAGCACCCGCGAGTAGGGTTCTCAGCGTCGTCGGCTCCACCACAGGAGCAAACAACTCCTTATAGTCCACCTTCTCCTTCTGCTGGTACCCCTTCGCCACAAGCCTAGACTTGTAGCGCTCGATTTTGCCATCGGCGTCGGACTTGATCTTGAAGAGCCACTTGGACGTAATCGCCTTACGCCCCTTCGGTAGCTCCACCAATTCCCACGTGCCGTTCTCCTCAATGCTCTTCAACTCACTCTCCATTGCCTTCTTCCACTCCTCAGCATCACTACTCTCCAAGGCCTCCTTGAGAGTTGCTGGTTCTCCCGGCATCTCCACCGGAGAGAAGAACATGAAGGCACACTCGTCGTAGTCACTCTCCTCGTCATCTCCAACTATTAGTGCCGCTCCGGCCAGAGCTGACTTGGCTGGCTTTCCCAATGCATCAAAGGTCTGCCTATTAGGGGCTTGGATTATCCTCTTGCCCCTTCCTTCCTCCTCAGCTGCAGGGACATGAAGGCCTTGGCGTTGCTGCGGGGTGACTCGGATTTGTGGAGCACTCGTAGTGCGAGAAGGAAGTGTCGGTGCACGCTCGCTCACTTGCTGCACCTCCTCCTCTTCTTCCTCTGCATCCTTGGCCTCCTCTCCCCCATTCACAAGGGAAGATTGCCTTGTGGTGGTGCTGCCGCTGCTCAGCTCCAAGGGCAGCTCCACATGCTCCAAACTGGAACTCTTCACGTCCCCAAACCGCATGCCTATCTTCGCCTCATTCTCCGCCTTCCAATCCTTGTACATCAGATTCTCCATGAATTTGCAGTCCCTGCTCACCAAGAATTTCTTGGTGAATGGGTCCCAAAGAAGCCACCCCTTGCTGTTTTGAGCCATGCCCAAGTGCACAGCCCATATCGCCTTGGCACCGAGCTTGTTGTGCCGAAGATGCTTAGGCACGAGCGCCATGCACATGCACCTGAACACCCGAAGCATATCCACCTTTGGCTTCCTTCCAATCCACTCCACATAGGGCACCCATTTGTCTGCTCCCACATGAGTCAAAGCTCTGTTCTTGGCCACACACGCACTCCGCACCGCATCAGGCCAGAAATAGTCGGGTAGCCCGGCTTCAATAAGCAACCCGCGCGCCGTCTCCGTGATTGTCCGGTTCGCTCGCTCGGCGATGCCGTTCATTGCAGGGGAGTATGGCATGGTAAGGGAGTGCCTTATGCCATTCTTCTTCAGCCACAATCCAAACTCCTTGCTCAGGAACTCTCCCCCTCGATCGGTGCGAATTGCATTCACTAACCGGTCTTGTTGCCGCTCCACCATCGGCAACAAATCGGTCTTCACCGTTTCAGCCACGTCACTCTTCTTGGACAGCACGTACACCCAAGTCATCCGAGTGTAGACGTCCACAATGGTGAGAAAGTACTCAGCTCCAGCAGCTCCAAGCTTCAGGGGGCCCACCACGTCCATCACCACCTCATCAAGTGGTGCCTTAGCCGTTGCCTCCGAACTAGAGAACGGGTAACGGGTGAACTTGGCTTGCATGCACGTCGGGCAGCCAGGTACCTCATCGGGCTCCCCCTTCACACGTATGCCAGCAACCATCTCATTCTTCACTAGCTGCTGCAAGATGGGCAGGGCCACATGCCCCATTCGCCGATGCAAGGTGAGCCAATCACACTCCCCCGTAGCCGAAGTCGGATTGGAGAATGCCGCACTTGCAATAGTGCCCCACATGTTCTCTCCATACTCCTCCTCCGCTGCTACCTTGGGGTTCTCCTCACCCTTGTGCTGCTTCTGAGCTGCTGCACCACTCTCCTCGTGTTCACCGAGCTTGCTGGTCCCTCCAAGATTGCACTTCGGGACTTCATCTCCTTTAGCGCGACCGTTCGCGCCATCGCCGCTACCAACCGCTCCACCCTTGGTGCTGATGCTTGCTGCCACTTGCCTCTCCTTAGGCATGGGGACCACAGGGATCTGCCACATCTCGTTGTAGACATCCCTATCCTCGTGAAGGCCCAAAGAATCGCTGTCAAGCCTCGCGGTTGTAGGTCTTAGCTCCCTTCGAGCTCGGTCCATGCGGGGCTTTTGCAACCGCCGCACGGAAATCAGGTTGGCAGCAAGGTTGGGCACCCAAAAGCACGTTCTTGAGGCCCACCATCTTCCAATCAAGCACCCTTGAACATGGCCTTGCCCATTGCTGTCACCTCTGCTCGCTGCCCCAAAGCCGAGGTCACATGCTTCACCGGTGACGGCTCAAGTTCGGTGAGCAAGTCCGCACGAGGTTGTCATGCTATAGGTAGCGCCGCTATCGATCACAATAGTCAAGGGAGTGTAGGGTGACCTTCCCCACAGCTGGGCTCCTCAAGCTTTCATTCCCTCTCTGGACCAGCCGGTGCTTGCGTGGACACGAAGAAGAATTGGCCGGAAAGCGAGCGTCCCTCGACTCGCTCTCGTTGTCACCGTTTCCTCATATTGCAGCACCACCTCCGCGACCCACGGCCTCCACGGCCTCTCCCTCCCTCCTCCTGACTCCTCTACCCTCTTGGCCTTTGAGCAGGGGTCCATCCATCAGGGAGCTTGAAGCAATCGCGCCACATATGTCCACTC